>CM065388.1:42097500-42257500 GCA_033060915.1 Euryodendron excelsum | reverse complement strand
GAATAATTAGTTAAAATAAATAGTAAGGTTGGAATAATTTTTTAGAAGGACTTCTTCAAATTAAAAAATATTTTATTCTAATATATTTTGACTGGTGTTGGAGATGATCTAAGCGTGCGGTCTGAAGCACACACTCTCTCTCTCTCACACCTGTTTCCACATCGGCTGCCGCTCTCTCTCTGCATCCAATCCATTTAATGGGGTTCAATTGGTCTTGGGGTGGCGTGTTTTTGCGCTTGTTGTTTTGTAGATTGGTTGATTACCGTAGATGTTTGGCAGGCCTCCTACTACAAGGTTGGTTTCTTCTAGTAGAAAATTGACAGAAAACATTCACACTTAACACTCATACTCACATTCGCACTCAATTTGTTCGACTCAACTCTGATTCAGCCGTTGCGCAGTTGAGTCCCGACTTGTCGGACTCAGTTACTGATGATGAACATACTGTATGTATCCACGGCAACACTAAAGGTGGTACCCTTGAACAGGTTGTGGGAAATAGATTCATGCAAGGTTATTTGAAACCTTGAACAGTTTAAGAGAAGAACAGAGTTTTGCATTCTCATTCTTCCGCCGGCTGATGGAGCTTAGGTTTTGGGCACAATGTTGACACTTACATGGTCATTATTAGGATGTTATGTTATTGGAGGGTATGGGTAAGAGGTTGGGTTGTATCTTGTTGGATCGAGGTTATCGGATCCAAGGAGGAACATTTGGGTTTTAAAATTTCACATTCATTTGAAGCACTGGTAGATGGAGCTAGGGACTTGAGGCCCAGGGGCCGAATTCATTGAGTACTCGGGCATTTTGATGCATTGGTGAAGGCTTACACGTTGTTAACGTTAGCATTGGCATGTTTGATGAAGCCATTGATACTTTGTTTTATGCCGCAGTTCAAGAGGAGGCTTGGTTTGGTTTTGAGTCCAAATGTCTACACCTATGGTATTGGGACTTTGTAGAAAAAGGTAATATGGAAGAGGCTGTTGACATTTTAATTTAAACTTTACAGCTTCGCTTATGCAACCTTGCATGGCCGGGAGGTCAAACTTGGGGTATGAAGTGGTTCAAGCATGGAGATCGAGGGGCAAATATTATTCCAATTGACTTGTTTGCTTTTACGTACTGTTATGATTCCTGGGTTCGTTACTTTGTTAATAATGAGATGAAGTTAAAAGAACTGCTGAGTGTGTCTGTCTAACTGTCTTCCTTGATATATATATATATATGGATGAACAAAACAAGGATTGGTTCCTGATGCATACTGTTATGTTGCATATATGCCTTAATTCAAGGGTACGTACTGTAAGATTTGGAATATCCTTGAAGCTTTGGCTATTCATAATGAAATGGTATGCATTGAATTGAAGGGTATTATCAAACCCAACTGCGTGATTGTTAGCTTGATTCTTCAGTGCTTGTGTCAAAAATGGGCATGCATGGCTTTTGAGGTGGTAGACCAGTTCAACACATTCAAGAACATAGAGCACCACCGGGTCTTCTAATTACTCCTCTTCTCATATGGGGAAGGCTCTTTAATGCTAAGTACGGTATTTGACCCCATTTAGCTAGCATGATGGGAACGCCATTTCCATGTGAGAGATGGAGCAAGTATAACATGATTTTCGAGCAGCACTGAATAATTTTTCATTATCATGGGCCTATTAGTGGGTTTGTTTTTGACAAATTCGTGGAGGTTTTATCTTCTCCAACAGCAAGATCTTATTTGATTTCTTTTTTTCATTTATTTTTTTATCGTTTGCCTAATTAATCATCATAAATCACTATCAACAAACACAAACTCTCACGTCTCTTCTTCTGGAAGAAGTTTTCCTCTGTTAGAAGTGTACAATAACTTGATTTTAGTTATGCAATTATCTTTTCTAAAAGTACAAGATCGTTAGTTAATTTGATGATTTTTTATCAAAGATATCATAGGTACTAAAAACATACTATGATTTAACAATTATATTTCTATGATTGTTTCAAAAAGTTTTACTCGTAAGACTGTTTTTAAAGCTATTTTAAAAATAAAAAAAAATACATTTCAAGAATCAAATGGTTAAAATTTTCTCGACCTGGCTGAAATTGTTAAGAGTGATACATGACATGAAATTCTATATAATAATAGTTAGGTCCTGAGTTTAAAAAATAAAAATAAGAGCTAAACAAAAATCAAGTGACTGTACAATGACTATAGGCTTCTAACCGTAGCAAAACTCATCACTCTTTTTTCTCTCTATAATGAAAAGGAAAAGGAAAAATCCCAAACACTAACGTATCTTTCCCCTCTCCATAAAGACGACGTTAAATCACCATTGCCTTGCCTTCATCACCGTCGAATCATCATCATCAGGCTCATCAACCATATATGTAGCTCCAAGTCAGACCCAGTAGTACCAATTATACCTCCAAACCCTGTTGGAATCAGCCCCTGCATGCGCTTACTCCAATTCCTAGCTATGTCAATCTCGCAATCTTCGACCCTTCCACAGGCCGCTGAGATGTTGCTGCAGCGGCTGTATCTGAGTTGGTTTGGAGAGAGCCGATCGAGGTGATATTAGACTTGTACTGGGAGGCTGTCTTCCTTTGTTGGAGTGGAGAGCCTCATCATCATGTGGCGAAGTGAGGTGTGTGTGTGTGTGTGTGTGTGTGTGTGTGTGAGAGAGAGAGAGAGAGAGAGAGAGAGAGAGAGAGAGAGGTCACCCTCAGCAATGCTGGAGTGGGGGGGAGTCCTTGGGGCAAGAGAATGTTATTCGTGGGAAGGCAGGCTGGATTGCTTGCTTGGGGTAGAGTAGTTGTGTTGATGAAAGCAGCAAAAGGGAGGTCATGGCCACAGACTTCTTGTGGCATTCTCTCTCAACTTAATTGGGGCTTGTTAGGTAATAAATCGGCCAGCCTTAGCTACTTTAAACCAATTTTTAAGCGGTCTTTGTTAGTAATTAATCTAGAAGTGGAGCTATATATGGATCATGCACGGTGATCTATATGGTTCTTTACCTGTGGCTGTGGATCTTGGTCTTCAATTAAATTCCTCTTTTAAGTGTGTGTGCCTTGTTAAGGTGCATGGAACAGTAGATAAACGAATTATAAAAGTGTATTTTACTATTTCTATTTAGTTGATTTCTTGAGTGGCATTTATGTTATATATTGAGGTAATAAAGAAAATGTATGGTCCATTATATAACCTGTTTGTAGCTAGTAGCTAGCTAGGTGACGAGACGAGGTTCGAGGTGCGACATTATCAAATTTTTTACAATATCCAAGACTGGTTGCCGATGATAAGCCTGTGAATGGATCACATTGCGGGCAGTGATCTGAATTAGACTTGATAAAACAAGTACCTCATCTAATTGGATCCACTACATCGATCAATATATTGTTGCACGGTACATAAATTTGTTTATAATATAGGAATCTCTAATCATATCATTCGAGTTTAATAATAATTATTGAGGTTGAGACATTAAAAAGATTAAATAAAATAGTTTGCATTGCGAGATAACTAAAACTTTATAGTTCCTATTAAATTGTGGGTTTAGTTTTTTAATCTTGTGTAAATTTTGAATGTCAAGACGTGTTCATAAGTTTTACTATTTTTGTCTCTTTTTTTTTTTGCGCTTAAACTCTAATAAACACGTTTCATTTTTTTGTGTCTTGCTTATGTAGATAGATACGGAATAGTAGAACCCCTATACAGGATTCATTATAAAAGGTGATAAAAAAACGAGGGGATGTGGGTAGACAGAAAAATGATATCTCGGCCTCATATTACGTGTGGACCTAACGGGAATTGCACATGTCCCAAATTAGCTATAGGTTTAAAGTTTTAAACATGTCAAAGAAAGCAGAAGGATTTAGGGAAATGCTAATTGCTAAGTCGTAGTTTTAACTGTTGTCTTCACATATATTACATATTTCTCCCTTTTCACAATATTCATGATGAATCCCATAGTAACAGTGTGAAGCGGAGGGCTGTTAATACAATTATAATATGGTTGAGAATTTAATACTTCTCTCAAGTTAATGACTTGCTTTGTTATTTCTTATCTGTTTTATGTTAAGTTGAGCTGCAAATCGCATTTCTCTAGTTGGTGTTATCCCCTGTGAATACTTTTGGAATCATCAGACCTAAAAAATGCAACATTACTTGGGTCAGAGCTCTCATTGAAAGGCTTCTAACCGAGGTGGGTAGGGCCTTGTGTTGATGTACTTGAATGGGAATTAGGGACAATAGGGATCTCACATTATGTTGAAATTAATTTGGAATATTCTAGAACCTTTGTGAGGGTTCTATTTGGGTCAGATGGTTAAGGAGCCGGTCTCTAAGATGTGATAAGCTAGAAAGCTTTTGGGATATGAACACATCAAACCCAAAAGGATTGTTATTGGGTCGGAGGAAGATCTTGAAAGTGAGGAACAAAATCAATTTCTAAGAGCGGGCCTAAGTCCACATGGCATGGTTTAATATTGTTTTATTTGAGTCTTTGCCTTTGCTACTTTAAAATGCAATGACCACTAAGTAGAGGTGTGTGTTTAAATATATGACACTTTATTTTAATTTCATCATCAGGTGTGATGTGTGACTCAACTAGTGGCAACCACTTTATACCACACTCTAAAGGTCTTTTGTTTCCAACCCCTCACCTAAGTATTTTGTCTCGTCTTATTAGTTGGTACTGAGCCCTAAACTCAAACGTTTAGCTCTTCATACTTAGTGATGCAGAGCCTTTGCCTGATAACTATGGCTCGCAGGTATTTACGATTTACCCGGTCATAAAAAGTTCAGCAGGGATTTCCCGTAAAAAAATAAAAAAATAAAAAAAAAGGAAAGTAAAAAATTGGGGAATGCATTTAAAGCTTGATATTATGATGAAACTGCATGCATACCTTTTCTTTAATACGAAATCAAATGATTTCTGGCACGCACACCATACCGTAAGGTGTATCAGCATGCATGCATGGTTATCGGTAAGAGAGGGAATCGTATGTCTGTAATTAAAATTAATAACATGATTACAAAATGGAGGCTCGTCTTGGCCTACATATAGCAGATCATTCCACCTCCTAAACCTTGCTATGAGTTCGTTAAAACATTAGCTAAGTAGTCTAGCAAACGAGGGTGAGGCAGACATAATATTCGCAAGATTTGAATTTTTGTCAAACACTTCAAACACGAACAACTTTCAGACAACACTTGTAAAAATAAATGTGTATTAATTTTCCAAAGCCAACAGAATTACAAGATCGATTATATATATATAGACATTATAGAAACAAAACATGAGCAAATAATAATGATATAATTGATTTAAAACTAATAACTAACTAAAGAAAAACTGATATTGATGGAAAAATAAAGGACCCGTTTGGTAACGCTACCAGTTTTTATTTTTTGTTATGTATTTTTGCTATTTGTTTTTTTTATGTGTTTTTTATGGTATGATGATGGGCATTTGTAGGTTATCGTTGTGCTCATTTTAGTGTTTTTTATTTTTTTTTAGAATTTTGTAAACAATTAAAATAATAAAAAATTAAACAATCATTGTTTTTCATAACCAAACTGTTTGCAATTGTGTGCGTATTTTTTTTTTTTTTTGATTTTTTATTTTTGTGGGGTGCAGTGACAGCAACCAAGGCAAGGCAATCCATGTTGGTTTGTAGCAATGGTTTGAAACCAAAAAAGGGGCAAGTCAAGAGAGTCTGTGATTGAGGCAGCTGCTGTTTAGAGAAAGTGACGCTTTTTTTGTCTGAGAGTATTTTAACAGTTAATAGAAGAAGAAGAAGAATCAATTATATGATACACGAAGTCAGATAGCATAAATAAATAAATGAATGGATAAATAAATGAATAAATTTTGATTTGTCACATTTAAATATATAGATTGTAGCAAAGGTTAAATTTTTGTATCTATCCTTGTGGAGCCCCCCAACATGGGGTTATCTTCAATTTAGCATTGTGGGCAATTTATGTCACCTTAACGTACTTTATTTGAAGTTGTTTGAATACTAATAGGTGCCTAGCAACCATAAGCTTAATGAACTATAGCAATTTCCTCAAATAGAAGTAACAGTATCATCTCATGTGAGTCTATATTTCTGTACTTGTAATCAACGTTTGTCACATTCACAACTTCTTTCTAATTGCCTCTTAATAAAAAAATTAATTAAGTTTGGCAATCCCAGAACCTTGGTCTTTAATTGACTTCTTTTGTCTTTTTCCTACTTTTTTTTTTTTTTTTGGTACTGTAAGGAGTTTTCACATGTACCTTGTAATCTCAACCTTTGAATATAAAATAAAAAAGGTGACATTATTATGGAAATCTTTGAAAAATAGAGGTGATTTTGGTGAAAATACAGTTACCACCAAAATGTGCTCACATTTTATAATTGACTGTAAGTGTGATCACTTTAAACAATCCTTTCTTGATTTTTGCTGTTAGCTACCAGTCTCCAGCTTGGAATATTGGAAGGTTGAAAATGGAATCCGTATCTCAAAGTCAGCAAAGAAATAAGAAAGTCAAAAGGTGTTGGGTTGGGGTTGGGGTGGGGGCGTGACACCGACCCCTTCTTTGTTCTTTTTAGTTTGTTTGTGTTTTTTTTTCCCCTCCGCATTTAGCGCTGCCTAATTCATCAATCAATTTTAGATTAATTTCACCTTAGACACCTCAGCTTTGGCATATCAACACCTAAACCTTCTTTCTTTCAAAAATACCCAATTTTATCATGTACAGCTCTCGAGAATTGAAAAAAAAAAAAGAGAGGTGATTTTCGGTAACAAATCATGACATATCAAGTGGTTACATGAGCTAAGAAAAGTCTCAAACTCTTTACTGACTTTTAATTTGAAGGCCTCTCAAGTAACCACAACCTCGCCATGGAGAAAACCAAAGCCATGGCCTACAAAATAGACGACATGAAGTTCGAGTAAAGGCATGACAAGGCCAGGGTTTGGAGGAGCGAAGGTCGCGGCCATTAATCCATCGTTGAATGGGAATGGAATGAGTACGTGTCATCATCATCAACCTGATCCTCTTCGATTGCTTTCCTACCTATATATGTTCTGTGACAACTTCAAAATCGTCACCACCAATACCATGCAGAACACCCTATATGCTAAGCAAAGGAATGTTTAGAACCACTTTCAAACTTTGAAATTGAACTTGCCAATTAACCACTTTACCATTCCCATCATCAAGATAGTGGAAAAGCCATGGGAGCCAATCAACAAAATTTTTATTTGTTGTCATTAAAACAGCTTAAACATTTTTACTTCTTAAGAGACCGAAACAAAACGTTAGGAGAATAATGAAATTTTAGTAGTTTTATCAAATTACATTGGAACATAGCGACATTAAAACACAACGCAACATATCAAAACACTAGGTTGTGATAATACAAATTTAAGAGTTTTTTTTTATAAATATTTTACATTTTTTACTAAAAAAATAACAAAAGGCTGTATTTAACTACATTAATGTTTCTCTTCAAATGTTTTCAAAACATTTTTGCACTGTTTTAACAATATTTTTAAAATGTTTCTATTTTTGTTTTCGTGCTAATTGAAACAGAATAGAAATTTTGATCCTTGATGGAATTATATATATATATATATATGATTGGTCAACTGCATGAGCATTGCTCGTGTTCTCATCTTTCAAATGTTTCAAACTTGGATCTAAGAAACATGCAATAAAATTTATAGTAAATTAGTCTAGTGCTTTGTGAGTGACTTTTGGCATAGCTGAAGACTACGAATTCAAGTTTCGGAGGACTCCTAAAGGATAAATACATAATGTTACCTGAAACGCATGAGAGGACGCTAGAAAAGAGAGTGACTGCATCACGGAGATCTATGATTCTCTCCAACATTCACAGCCATGGGCTAGCTCACCGTCTATTGGCTTGAAAATAGAAATATGCTATTGACCAAATGAATCTTGGATAAAGTAAACATCCCCCGATGCCTCCAAAGACCTTATAGGTAGGTTACCTATTTCTAAACCATCAAAAGTAGCATTAATTAGCAGCTTAATAAGCAAGTAGGGGAAGTTAAAACTTGAGATTAAGGCATGTGGTATAAGAGAATGAAAAGGAGCAGAATGGTCATTTCCACTTTCATTCTCATTTTCTTATTTGATACCACTATTTAAAGTTAGAATAACAATTCTCTTTCTAGAGTAAAAATGGTCATTCTATCTTCCCATCGAATGAGAATATAAAACAAAACTCGATAACATTTTGTTATCAAAATTACTCAATGAAAATAAAACATGTTTGATAAATATATATTTTTATTTTAATAATTCAAAAAAAAATTTAGAAGTTGAAAAATTTTGAAAAAAAACTACTTCTATTTTTTTTGTAATTATTTTTAAAACAAATCTTCCTCCTTTACCCCCACGACAGCCGTCATCCAGCCACTACCACCATTTAATCATTTCATTCCATTTTTATTCTCATTGCATTTCATTCTATCATACCAAATATAGCCTAACAAGGTTATAATAGGAAATCTCTTTGCAGTGGCTTTCCAAAAGGATCACAACATCATCACTTTTGTAAATATCTTCTACAAGTATCTAATCTTTAAGCTCCTTGCCATTGCAAATTACTTCTTGATCCTTGAGATCAAGAAATCCTTTCCCTTGCTTAGAAATCTACAGCTTCACATAACTCTTATTTCTGATCTTTCTCTCGGCATGGAATACAAATTCCTTATTTCTCTTTCTCTCAGCAAGGAATTCAAATTCCTTCCCCACTTACTGTCCGAACAATAATAGTTTAGAGATCAGAGAGCCAAATAACTAGATGCAAAACGTTTCCACTAATGACACCATAGTCCGAAACACTGAGAATTGTTATGAGCCAATTCTTTGCCTTCAAAGACCAGTTTTTACTTCTTCACAAAAAATCCTTTGCAGGTCTGAATACTAAGCTAGAAGCTATTGAATCTAAGTCCTAAATACGCATGGGAATCAATACGCAGCAATAGTTAGCTACAATAGCTAAGCATCCTTCTGAGGCAGTTTATTATAAGAAATAATTCCTAAAGAGAAGATAAATTAAGGAAACGAACGACAACAGATAAAGGAAAGAGGAACTTATAGGCAAACTAAAGGCTTTGTCTTGAAGGGTGAAATTGGCAGGCTCTACACGATGTAGCATGAGTTGTTGAAAAGCTCCAAACAGCATTGAAAATGCGATCAGGAATAAAACTGTCATTTTTTTGGACTATCTCAGAAACGCCTGAAATTTCATTTTAGCTGTAACTTTGTCTCAAATTGGAGTAGGTTTGGTTTAGACGGTTTCTTTAGGATTCTAGTCTTCAAATTTGGGCTTAACCCAAATTTCATTTTTTTTTTTTTGTTAGTATTTTTTCCTAGAAGAATTAGGGTTGGTTTTATTAAAAATATGGATGTACGTCTTCATTGGCATTTATTCAAACTTAATAATATTCATTTTTTTAGTCATTGTGACTTGTTCTTTTTGTGTGATTAAAAATTTCATCTTCTAGAACGAAATCTAGACTATTCTTCTACTACAATGGATCTAGTCTTCGCGTGTTACGCTCCATCAAGTGGTATCAAAGAAAAGTCTTCCCTTGTTTTTCATCAGAATGGCACATAACGGATCAAAGTAGCAAGCCCTGCAACTGGTACTCATGGGATTGATGCTTTGTGGAATGTGGTCGAGAGACAAGGGCAACAATTAACAAAGATTGGTAACATTTTGGCTGGACTACATATCAACTCAAATAACAGGACCCCAATAGGTGAACAAAGGGAGGTAAGGGTCGAAAATTCTGAACGTGTGAGATAATAACCTGTGTGCACAAGGCAGAATCTAGTCTATGACGAGGATTCAACCGATGAAGAGATCGAAGATTTGGCTTTATTCGATGAACCTAGAGAGGAATATCAACAAAATAACTTCTGCATAAGGATGGACCTTCCATCTTTTGACAAAGAGTTTAGCATAGATGACTTACCCGATTGGTTAAATGAAGTTGAATGGTTCTTCGAATATATGGGCATCAACACAGAGATGAAGGTCAAACTAGTTGCGTGGTACATCTGCTTGGTGGGAGCAGTCACAATTAACATGTACGGTACAAAATAAAAGCGAGATTTAGACTTGGTATCAAATGAAACTATTAATGCGAGCACGATTTCTTTTTTATGAATATGTTTAGATTCTATTCCAGCAATATCAGAGATGTCAACAAGGTTTGAGGTATGTCCATGATTATGATTATGAGTTCCATCAATTATTTGCAGGTAATGATCTACCATAGACAAAATGGTAGTTAATGGCATACAAGAGTTACTTTGTAACTTGTCTATACCTTGCAAAATGCAATCGAACTAGCCACACGAGTCGAGTTGCAAGTTAATAAATGAGGATTCGGTCAAGCACCTTCCAAATCTTTTAATTTTACACCCATGCAAAATCTGACTAAGCCAGGCAAAGGAAAGGAAGTTTCTAAATCTTCTTAGAATCAAAATCAGAACAGAACACCTGGATGAAGTCAATCCTATTAAAGGCAAGCTTCTAGTTTAAGCAACCCCGTTCACCTTCTAAAGGTGACAAGATTATCTGATACAGTGAGCGGTAATGGAAAACCACAAGATTGAATGCCTTTCACGATCTACTAAACTTCACTGCGAAAATACTAGAAAGTAGGCAACCACTGTTTGTAGTTCTTCACTAAGAACTCAAGAACAATAGGAATAAAAGAGGACTCTCTCTGAAATATTGTTAATCAAATCAAAGCTATCTAGGACTAAGGTCCTTACATTGTATTTAAAGAGAAAAACACAAATCCTAACCCTAATTACCAAAATCAATGCAAACATAAAAAAATACCAAAAATAGAAAAATTCGAGTTAGGCCCAAATTTGGAAACTAGAAACATAAAGAAGCTACCCTAGACTAAGTTGGATTTGTATAGCCCAAGAAATTGGGCAATCAAATCTTTCTAAACATAGCAAAATTATACTTTTGAAGGCCTAAATAGTAAAATCCGTCTGAAAATTGAGAGGGTTCATAGTTCACTATAGATTTTGATCTGCAGCATGTTTCTAATTAGACTATCAAGTTTTATATAATTTTGAGCTTAAAATTCTTGATTTTCATTCTACATCATTCTCCCCTTGTTGGAAAAACTCGTTCTTGAGTTTAGATTCTGAAAGTGCACACTGAGTTTTCTAACATTTATCACAATATTCATCCAATCTGTCTATTAAGTCAAAATAAAATATTCAATGATCATCCTCTTAATGACTAATACATAAAAGTAGTTGGACCTCCTGAAATAAAATGGACCTTCATAATAGTGGTCATTTGGAAACGTTTCAAAGAGAACCATGGGAAGCATTTCTTCATCGATGGTGATCTTTGCAATTTCTTCAACAATGTGTGGTTCTTCTTCGATAGATGCTTCTTTCACAATAGATGACTCCTCATCAAAATTTGTTCCAATCAATAATTGGATCTGAAGTGATTGTTAATGCGAAAAAACAATCATCATCTAACACATCACCATCATCATAGTAAATATCAAATATTGGTAGTGAATCCCAATCCTCTTTATTACCTATTAAAAATCAAGAATATTGTCGCGCCCCAATTTTTAGCACTCGAAAAAACACAAGTGAGAAAAATACAATACTCTCTTGTTAGAACTCATCCTCCTAGAAGGACAAGTACGACTAGATTTGAACTAGAAATTGATTTGAATAAGGGCTTTTGAAAAAAGTTTGGAGTCGTCACCTAACTTTGTTGAGGTGAGTTAGGTCATCTAAAACTAAGTACAACCCAAAAATTAAACTTAGGGTTTTTGAAAAGGTTTTGAAAACTTCCTCAAGAGAGGGTTTTTGGAGAAAACAGGTTGTTTGGAAACCTTTGGAAAGATTTAAACCCTTTTTGAAAATAACTCCGTTTTTTATCTTTTGAAAACAATTATTCTAGGTTCGAAGGTTGGTTATGTATATGGAAGATGCACGAGGCTATCACCCTATCCCACCCTTGAGGTACCTATATATCTATTTACCTAAGGTTCACTCATTTAGAATCTTCGATTATCCATTGTCTAACTATATCCACTTTGAGAATTTTAAAAAGACATATGATGCATGACATGCAAGTGCAAGAAAAAGAGTTGATTTCAAAAATAGATTTGAAGAGCAAATTTGAAGCTTGAAAAAGGTTATGAAAGTTAGAAACTTGAAAAAAGTTATGAAATTGAAAATTTGAAAAAAGTTGTAACCTCACCCGTGAGGATTGCCTACACATCTCTTTGTTGGTAATCAAGTTAGTCGTAATTCAGACTCGAGTTCCGATTGAAAATAAATACTTTGGGGTCTTTTATAAAGTTTGATGTGAAAAGATACTTTGGAACCTTTGAAAGGTTTGACTTGAAAAGGTTTGATTTGAAATCGAACTTAGAAATGACTTAAATTTGAAATTGAAATTGAGCTTTGATTTGAAATTGAACTTGAGGAGTAGAACTTGGACTTGTTTTAGAAAGATTAAGTTTAGTTTTGAAATCATCTTGACTTAGGTTGAAGTTTTAAAACCATCTTAGTTTAAAAAAGAGTTTTAGAAAAGAATTGAAGCCTCCTAACCTTAGGGTTAGAGTTGAACGTCTTGACATCTTAGGACTTAGGTAACCTAGGGTTGAAGCATGCACTTGAAATAGGAAGGTTTGCTTTTATAAAGTTGAATTTTAGAAAAGTTTTGAATTAGGAAGGTTCTATTTTAGGAAAGTTTCAAATAAGGAAAGTTTCAAATTAGAAAAGTTCCAAATTAGGAAACTTTTCTTTTTAAGAAAGAATTGATTTTGGAAAGATTTGAAACTTAGAAAGATTTAAAATTTAGAAAGATTTGAACTTAGAAGAATTTGAAATTTAGAAAGACTTGAATTTGAAAATAAGATTTGAAAGTTTAAAATTAGGAAATGTTTGAAAGTTTGAATTTAAGAAAGATTGAAATTAAAAAAGATTAGAATTATGAAACATTTGATCTCTATTTCCTAAAGTTGAAGATTGGATTTTATTTCCAAAAATAGATTATTTGATTTTGTTTCCAAAATTGGAGGATTTGATTTGGTTTCCTAAATTGGAATATTTGATTTGACATGGAATTGGAAATGTTGAGTTTTGAAAATCTTGGATTTGGAGATCTATGATTTAGTAGCAAAAGAGATTTTGAAAATCTATGATTTGATGTAAAAAATAATTTTGGAAACCTATAATTTGAGGCAAAATAGAAAGTCATGATTTCAAGAAGGGAATTAGGATTTCCTAATCATGGATTTTAGGGTTTGACTTGAACATTCAAGACAAAGAGTTTTTGAAAAGTAGATATTTGAAAAGAGTTTTTAGGAAGTAGATTTGCAAAACTATTTGAAAAGAGGTTTCAATATGGACTTTTGCAAGTCTCTTGAATATCTCACTTTTCTAAAATGATTCTAACCATGGGAAGATTAGAATCATTCTAGGGTTGTGATTTTGACAACAACTAGAGTTTGAAATATGGACCATAATGATCACATTGCATGTAACTACTTTCCTAAAACAATTCTAACCATTGAATGGCTAGAATCATCTTAAGATTATGGCTTTGATAAAAGCAATTTAGGGTTTGAATCCAAAATTTGGACTTTGATGGTCACATTAAATGTAACACTTTCCTAAAACAATCATAACCATGGAATGGCTAGAATCATGCTAGGAGTGTGATTTCGAAAACAAGTTTGAAATAAGTTTTGAATGCAAGTTTTGAAAGAGAACTTTGATGTATGTTTGAAAACAACTTTGAATGCAATTTTGAATACAGTGTATGAAAAATGACCAAACTGCCCCTTGGGCCCCTCCAGCACGCTTCTTGAGAAAGTACTTAAGTCCTCAAAGTAGTAAGTCCACCCTTCCAAGATTGTCCCAAAGACAATCTGGCATGTTCAAGTGCTTTCCAGTAGCTTTCGAATTAATTCCAAGAGCATATGGTCAAAATGACTATTTATCCCTAGCCATTCGACCGCCTTCGAGAATCACACTGGCTCTAGCTATTAAACTGGTAACCTCCTGAGGATGCTTCTAATAGTATTCTCAATCTTCCAACACCTTTTCGGATCATTCTAAATCTATTCTGGTAAGCTCGGTGCAAATCGCTCGTTTTGCTCCTGGTGGGCCTAGTAGACATTGGTGGTGACCTAGGTTTTTAGTATTTCTGTCACTCTGATGGTGTGTGACGAGTTGGTTTCCAAAGGTATCCCATCCTTTGGTAAACATGTCACAGCAAAGAGGCGTATTCAGTCCCGTGACATAGGGGGTTTGTTGGCAATTCCCAATGTCGACTTGTTTGCGAGTGTTTCTGTTATTCTGACGAGTGCGATGTTTGTGAGTGTTTCCGTCACTCTAACAGTTTGCATTCATTTCAAAGACTACCTAATCTCGGGAAGCTGCTGGATGGACTTCATCTCGGGGCCTTAAGTACTTTCCTGATCGACGTGCCGGATAGCAGACATTCTACATTGGCAAACTAACAAGCACTAGAAGTGAACCACTCTACCATCTTAAATACTTGGGTTCTGTCCCGGTCAACAGGTTTGGAGGGACTTATTGTTTTGAAGAGTTTTCTTGATAAATGTGCCCGACTGAATGGACTTATCATTTGAGAGATTAACTTTCTCGAAAGACGTGCCAAATTGAGCTTGACTAGTCTAGATTTGAAAACTGGAGCTTGAAAACGGCCGATTGGCCCAAGAGGACATTTGAAATTGGATTTTGGCAAGCGAAATGGCCAAACTAGCTAGAAGCGGACTCTGGTGCCTCTAGGAGTGGGGCCAGGCATAAAAATGCCTTTGCGCCACTACTAGTGGCGACATGCCTGAGAATTAAACCAAAGAACCTTCTAGTTCGAGGCTTGTGGTTATGTTTGAACTATTGGGAGTTTGGGAGCTTTTTCGAAGTTTTTTCAAGGAGAAATCCTTGGGCATGGAAGGAGTGAGTTTAGGGGACCCCGAAGAGTTGCCGGAAGTAGTCACCGTCACCGAAATTATTGCCAGAGAAGAAGATTTCACCAGAGAACTCCAAGAGGTGAGTTTTTTGTTTTGCGTTGATTTCGATGTATAAAAATTTGTTTAAGTCGTGTGAATAGTCAAAATTAATGTTGTTTATGCGTTTTGATGCTCATTTGATTGAGTTTGAATAGTTCTGCATGTTTACGTAAAAAGGAGTTTCTGCAAAAATTAGAAAATTACTCCGACAACTTTGGGTATTGGGTTTTTTGGCCATATTTATATACCATGTGCCTTAGAAAAATATATTGAACAACTGTATGAAGTTTTGAATTTTTTGTTTTTTGAAAAATAAAGAAAATACTTGAAAATTAAGAAAAATTAAGAAATTGATGGAATTATTTAAGTTTAATATTTAGAAAAATATGAGAACATATTAGAAAATATTTGAAGCAGTTTTGAGAGATTTTGTGACAATTTTAAAAACTATTGGATTTTTGAAAAATAGAACATGTGTTTAGAGATTTGAAAATTTTTAGAATGTGCACAGATTATTTTATGTGTATTAGTGCTACGTGATTGTGATATCGTGGGAAGCATGGCTTGTGTTCTATTGTCACGTTTGGGCGTTGTAGGGACCATTTATAAACGAGACTATGCCAAAAATTTTTGAAATTTGGCAAAAAGTTAAAAAATTTTGAAATAAAATCTTTTTGAAGGAAAAAAATATAAAAACCTTTGAGAGCAGGGACCTTTTTGACAGAGAAGACCCCGAAAAACTTAAAGGGTCTTAAAATAAAAATTTTTGAAAATCTTTGAAAATGGAATTTTGAATAAAACTTTTGAAGGAAAAGTTTGGGAAACCTTTGAAAATGGATTTTAAATTTAGAAAACTTCAAAATTGATAAAAGCTTTGGAAGGAAGAGTTTTGGGGATTAAAATTTTGAACATCTTTGAGGATTAATTTTGAACAAAACTTTTTGAAGGAAAAAGTTTTAGAAAACCTTGAAACTTGATTGGAATAGAAACCTTTAGAAGAAGAGGCTTAGAAAAGTTTTGAGATGGCTTTTGACTGAAACCTTTGACATTTGATTTTGAAAATGACTCTAGGCCTTGATTTTGAAATAGCTTTCGGAAGGAAAAATTACAGAACCTTAGGAATTAATTTTGAAAATAAAATTTTGAAGGAAAAAGTTAGGAAACCTTTAAGAATTGATTTTAAAAATAAACTTTTGAAGGAAAAAAAGTTTAAGAAACATTTTGAGTTGTTTTGAGTAGACTTTGTTAAGACTTGTATCATTCATTCTTTTCTTTGTTCTATTTTTCTGTACCTCTTATCTTTTTGACCTGTATATATCATATATTGATATCTTTACCTTGATTTAGTTTTCAAGATGTTTGATGCTATTTTGAGCTGATTGAGGGCTTGGTATGATGGATATCCTCCCGATGAACAAGACATCTGCTGCCAGTCCTTTGGTCGTGTGGCTTCACTGCTATTGGTGCAGCTTATTCTAGGATTCATAGAGGCGGTGGTTCCCTTTTGGCAACCTGACTTATCTCTTTTCTGTTTTGGGAAATGTGAGCTTACTTCCAGTCCTCAAGAGTACGATTTTCTCCTTAGTTTTTAAGATGATTCGGCTGACATTGCGGGACCTATCTTTCTTGATGGTTGAATCACGGTTATCTCGACTCAGTTTGGGCTCTGATGTGAAGTCCTTTCTTCTGACCTTCTGCCCCAATTTCCTTATGTTCTAATGGAGTTCTTATTTTCCCATTTTGAGTTTGTGACGGGTATGAGAGCTCATTCGGGCATTGGCATACATCTCAGGATTGGTCCATTTCTCGTATGGTAGCCCTAACTCTGCTTATCTTGAGCTTCTTGATGCTTCCGCAAGGAGATGATTTGATCGACTGTCAATTATGTGCACTGCTTGCCAAGATTCGTGAGGGGTACTCATATGCTCCCATGGTTGTGGGAGAGACCTTCGTGAGTCTCACTAGATTCCAATAGGGGGTCGATGCTCGTTTTTGGGGATGTGCTGCACTTTTCCAGCTTTGGGCGATCAGGAACTTATTTGTTACTCTCCTTTTCCTGTGTACATGGTATCCCGAGCTTGATTATATACATTCTCTGGCACAATCTTAAAGAGTCATCATGGATGGTGAGAGACTTCCACAGACTGCGAGGGCATGGGCTGCCTATCTTCAGGGTAGGAGGTTTGACACAGTTATGTGGTATACAGGATTGATTGGTAGGTATTGCTTGAGAGTACGGCCTTCGTGCTTTTGCCTAGTTTGCAAGGCACTGCCCCTTTCTTTGTGATTCAAGTTTTGCGACAGTTTGGCAGGAGTCAGGACATCACTTATCTAGCATCGGCAGCAAAGTTTAGCCTTGTCTTTGAGATAATGATCCTGAGAGCTTTAGTAGAAAGGGTTATGGACATGTGGAGGTCCTTGCTTCCCCATATAGATGATGATAGGCCATTTTCTGACGTGCCTATTGAGACTGAGAACTATGATTACTAGTTCTACCGGTATATGTTAGGACTTAGCAGGCTTGGGGATCTACTTTTTGAGACTCCTCTACCTTCTGGGGGATACATAGACTTCTTGACGGCTATGATTGTTCAGGGGCGTTGTCACAGGCGACAAAATTGAAGATTGATACGAGTGTTCTTGATCGATTGAGGGCGAGGGATACTGAGGTGGCTTCTCTAGAGATACAGCTAGTAATGTCCACATCGACACACGATAGCTTACCCTTGAGTACTGCGTGGGGACAGAAGCGGTCACAAGGTACCCCAAATGTTTCTACTCTCCTGGGAGGATGATATTGTTGATATTCAGTCTCTGAGGGAGACTGTGGAGTCCCTTACTTGGGAGAGAGATCCGTTTCTAGCTAGGTGTGCAAACTATGACTAGGGCAAGCTTGGATTTATGGCGGCTGGTGCTTCTTTGAGTGCTCCTTTTATTGATGATGTGGGTGGCAAGCCGATGGATCCTTCCTTGGTTGACTATTCTTATGATGATGATAGGGAGCGTTATATCTTTACTCCTCGTTCCTGATTCATTTCTAGATTTTTGACACCTGTATTTATAAAGAGACAAACTTTCATCTTAGTATTTTTCTCACGTGGGTTGATAGCTCTTTTCCTTTATTGCATGACTGGGATGTTTTCTTGCATAGTTAGTATGGATTTATATGAGAAATATAAATGAAAATTACTCTCCGTTATTTGATGCTTTGATTGTATTATTGTCTTGTGAGAAAGCCCTCTGTTTCCTTGACCTTAAGCCTAGCTAACCCGGTGAACACTTTTGAGGACGTCCTTTGACCAATCAACTGTTTCTGTCCACCTGTGACTTCTGGGAATGTTTTATATTTCTGTCTACCAGTGGCTCTGTTTTTTTTTGGCTATTCTTACTACTGGTGCCCACGGGGTTTTCACCAATCCCAGTTCTATCATTTTTGTACCAAGGCGCCTTTGTAGGTTTTCACCAAGGTCGACAGTTTTGTATCTTGTCATAACCCTACTTTTTTACCTACAGTGCCCTTTCGGGTTTTCACCGCATCCTCGAGAATGTGTATTTTTTTTTTTTTTTTGTGACTCTTTCTATTTAAAAATTCTTGAATAATATTTAAGGTATCTCTTAGATCTCTTTGGCAAGGTTGTGTTTCAACAAGCTCAGTTGGACTAAGCAATTTAACTTTGATCCGAGGGGACTTTTTATCAAGATTCATGATGTGGGTTATTTTTTTGGAAGAAATGATGGAGGCTCAAACCTATCATTCTACTTGGGTTTTAATGCCTGTGACCACCTTTGACAATTTCAGTCTACTAGCACTTGTTATTGCTTTTTAGCCTTACGTTTCTGTTTTATGTCTCACTATTGTAACAATCTCCTTTCTACAATCCTTCTTGCTTGGCGACATTTCTTCTTCGTGCTTTATTCTAACCCATTGTGGGTGGTGATCACTAGGTGGGGGGTTTCTTTTAGGCAGAAAAGTAACCGGCTCAAGTTGGTTTGTCAAAGGTTGTTTTGGAATATATGGTAATGGGAATGAAGGCCTCTCTTCATTTCAATTTTAAATTGCTTAGTCCATAGAGCTCTGCCAATGAATTTACAACCGTGCTTTAGAGATTAAAAGAGATGGAAAGGAGTGAGTTTTATTGCTTCCCAACAGAACATGGGGATTTGGCCTTTAGATCGCACATAGTATCGCTTGACAGCATCAGAGTTCAGTGGATTAGGGAATTCACGGCCACGCACTTCTTCCAAAATGAGAGCTCCTCCAGATAGGACTTTCTTGACTAGAAATGTCCCCTCATAATTTGGGGCGAACTTCCCTTGGGCTTCCTCTTAGTGGGGGAATATTTTCTTAAGAACTAAATCTCCAGGTCGAAAAGACTGTGGTTATACTTTCTTGTCAAAGGCTCTAGCAATTCACCTCTTATAGCATTAAGTGTGGTAAAATGCGGCTAATCGCTTTTCATCCAATAAACATAGTTGAGTGTATCGGTCATTGATGAAGGAATCTCGATTTCAATGGGGAGGACTACCTCTATGCCATAGACCAACTCGTAAGGGGTAAATCTAATGGAAACTCTTGCAATGGTTCGGTAAACCATTAGTGCAAAAGGGAGTTTCTCATACTAATCTTTGTAGTTGTTAATCATTTCTCAGAGGATTCTCTTGATATTTTTGTTAGTTGCTTCCACTGCTCCATTCATCTAAGGGCGGTAAGGGACTAAATTTCAGTGGGTGATGTGGAACCTTTGGCATAATTTGGTTATTAACTCGTTGTTTAGGTTGGAAGCATTGTCCGTGATGAGAGATTCAAGAATCCCGTACTTGCAGATAATGTGGTTTTTTATGAACTTTTCCACAACTTTGTTAGTAACATGAACATAGGAGGCTGCTTCCACCCATTTAGTGAAGTAGTCGATGGAAACCAAAGTAAAACGATGGCCATTGGAAGCTTTAGGAGTGATTGGGCCAATCATATCTATCCCCCACATTGAGAAAGACCAAGGAGTTGACATGGAGTGGAGTTCTATGGGTGGTGCTTTAATTTTTTCTCCGTGTATCTGGCACTTGTGACATCAGGAAACATATTTAATGCAATTTGATTCCAAGGTTGTCCAATAATACCCTGTTCGGAGGATCTTTTTGGCAAGAGTATGGTTATTCATCTGAGGATCGCAAACCCTTTCTTGTACTTCTTCTATGATGGCTTTGGCTTTAGTGGCATCAATGTACTTCAGTGGGCCAAACAAAGATTTTTTGAAAAGCTCATTCCTAGCCATACAATAGTGTCCTGCTAAGCAGCAAATGGTCTTTCTGTCTTGATGAGAAGCTGAATCAGGGACTACCCTTTCCTAGACGCACCTCTGGATATCATAGAACCATGGTCACCCATTAGGCTTGGCAATTGTGTGAAGGCAATTAGAGGGAGTATCTTTGGTAAAAATATGGAGATGAGGTATTTCAGTGCCCTTATCAACCTTGATTGTTGCGGCTTAAGTGGCTAGTGCGTCGGCAAAGTTATTCTCTGTCTGGGGTATGTGATAGAAGACTACGCTTCTGAATAGTTGATACAAATCTTTGATTTGTTGGTGATACGGGGAGAGTTTGGCATCTCGGGTTTGGTATACCTCTTTGGATTGTTGAATAACGAGATCAGAATCCCTAAAGATAGCCAATTCACTAATCTTCATCTCCAACGCTAGCCTTAATCCAAGAATGCAAGCCTCGTACTCAGCAATATTATTGGTGCAAGATTCTAGTTGTAATTTAACCACAATGGGGTAATGAATGCCTGCTTTTGATATTATTCATGCTCCGATTCCGACTCCCCTTTTATTAGAAGCTCCGTCAAAGTACATACTTCATCCAGTTTCCATTGGCCCTTTAGTTATATCTTCGGTGCATAGAATATCCTTGTCTGAGAATCGAGGCTCCATGGATTGATAATCATCAATAGGGTTCTTGACCAGGTAATCAACTATCACTTGTCCCATGACTGCTTTACGAGTGGTGAATACGATGTCAAATTCTGATAAGATCATATGCCACCGTGTGACTCTGCTGGACAGGGTTGGTTTCTCAAGAATGTACTTGATTGGCTCTATCTAAGAGATAAGGAAAGTGGTATGATAGAGTATGTAATGCTGAAGCCTGTGGGCTGCTCAGGCTAGCGCATAGCAGGTTTCCTCGAGATTAGAATACTTTTCTTCATATGGCAGGAACCTTTTGCCAAGGTAATAAATGACTTGCTCCTTCCTCCCTAATTCATCACACTGCCCTAAAACACAACCATGGAAGTATCCAATATTCACATGTACATTAACAGAGGGCGCCCCAAGGTAGGTACCACTAAGATGGGAGGATTCTGAAGGTATTCTTTGATTATTTCAAAAACGATATGACACTTATCATCCCATTCTTTCGAAACATCTTTCTTGAGGAGTTTGAAAACAAGCTCACAGAGATGAATCATTTGAGCAATGAACCTGCTGTTGAAGTTTAATTTTCCTAAGAAAGATCAAATTTCTTTTTCCCCTCTGAGGGTTGGCATTTCAACAATGGCCTTGACTTTGGCAGGACCAATCTCTATCCCTCTTTCATTGACTATGAATCCCAACAATTTTCCTGAGGATACCCCGCACATGCATTTGGCAGGATTCAGCTAAAGTTGGTATTTGCGGAGGTGGTTAAACACCTTCCGTAAGTTGAGTAGATAGTCTTCTCATTGCTTAGATTTAACAATCATGTCATCTACATACACTTCCACATCTTGATGCATCATGTCATGGAACAAAGTTACCGTGGCCTTTTGGTAAGTTGCCCCTGCATTGCGCAGCCCAAATGGCATAACTTTGTAACAATACACTCCCTAAGAGGTGATAAAAGCAGTCTTTGCTCAATTCTCTTCGGTAAGCTTGATTCGGTTGTATCTCGAAAAGCCGTCCATGACGGAGAACATCTCATGACCCGCTGTGTTATCAAAGAGCAAGTCTATGTGTGGCAGAGGGAAATCATCCTTTGAACTGGTCTTGTTAAGGTCCCGAAAATCGATACACATCCATACTTTGCCGTCCTTCTTGGGAATGGGGACAATGTTTGCTAGCCATTGGGGATACTCCACTACTTGCAAAAATCCCGTTTGAATTTGTTTGATCACTTCTTCTTTGACTTTCAGAATCCATTCTGGCTTGAGCATCGTCAACTTCTAATTATAAGGCCTTACTTGTGGGTTCAAGGGTAATCTATGCTCAACAATTGATTCGTCTAGCCCTGGCATATCTTTGTAAGACTAGGAAAAAATGTCAAGGTATGCAGATAACAGTTCTAATAGTTCTTTGCACTGACATTGTTCTAACCCTGTGCCGATTTTGAGCTCCTTAGGGTCCTCCTCATTCCCCAGATTGACTATCTCCACTTCCTCAATGTTTGGGGTGATGCGGTTTTCATGTCTTTTTACTTGTTCTCGAATTTCTTCAAGTATTTCATCTATATAGTTCGCATCCAGTTCAATTCCAAAATGCTGATAGTCAAATTCAGTGTCAAAGTCGTTATTTATCATGATTGGGTTAGTTAAGCAAGATGTTGGATTTGAGGGTTCCTAACAAGAAAATAATACATAAATGAATCAAACAAAAGAATAATTTTCCATTAATTTGATATATCTTATATAATTAACTAAATTGAAAGCTAAAACAAGTAATTTATGAAGATAGGATTCGCTTGTAGCGAGGTTGGTGCTTTAGGACTTGCTCTAGCGAGCTTTGTACCGAAATTTCCGAGTGCAAATGATGTACTTGGTGGCCCAGTTATAAAGTTTCTCACTTAGAAGCATTGCTTGAATGGACCCATCTTAAGTTATTTCAGTGTTGGTCATCATGATAGGTGCTTCTTCTTGAATTTTCCTTTTCTTTGAACCTTTCCCCGATGCAGATACTACATTTCCCATGTCTAATTGTTTGAATTGATCAATGAGCTCCATGGCTGCTTTCCTGCCAGCCTTTTTCTTTTGTGCTACCTCTATCTTCTCTTTTCTCATAGGCTCGTACCCTAGCCCGAAGGTGGGTTCGGCTGATGGTATTTCTACGATCTCGAGCCTTCCTTGTAAGTATTTCCCTGACACTTTACTCGGATGAAAACCGTTTATTTTGAAGCAATGTGCTATCATTTGGGAATTCTAAGAATACTTGATCGTCCCTCTGTATAACTGTGACGTATTCGAATGACTAGATACAGGAGGGGCCTAACTCTGTGTCAGGCAAGACAATGTCAGCTTTGTATATGGTAAACTCCTTTTCAGCAAAGACAAAGATTAACTTGAAGCTTATGATGAACTTGACTGCTTGATAAAGATAAGAAGGGACTGCGCCTGCTGAGTGAATCCAGGGTCGTCCTAACAACAAGTTGCAAATAGCTGGAATGTGCAGGACTTGAAATTTGATTGTGAAGGTTACATGTCCTATGTCGACTGGCATTTCAATTTCTCCCTTGGTTTTTCTTGGAAAGCCATCAAAGGCACGAATGATTGTGTTGTTGTTGTTCAAATAGGTTTTGTCCATCCCAAGCCTTTCTATAGTGGAATACGGGCAAACATTCAGAGCTAATTCATTGTCTATTAATACTTTGGTCACCATTTTTCCCCTTATTTTTACAGCCACATGTAAGGCATGGGTGTACCCTATTCCATCAATAGGAATCTCGTCATCAGATAAGGTAATGATATTTGGAGCCATGATGAGGCTTTCCATGTTATGCAGGTTATCCGGTGTGAACTTTTCAGGCACATTGGCATTTTAAGGATCCTCAACAAAGCATCTCGATGCACCTTAGAGGTGAGTAGAAAGCCTAACATTGAGATATAGGCTGAGGCCTTTCTGAGGTTTTCCATGATGTTATAATCAACTTTTCCCAAAGCTTTGGTAAATTTTGATACCTCTTGATCTATTGATAGGTTAGAGGATTCCCATTCTTTATCTTTCCCTTTCCTCCTTTTTTCTACTTCAGCGGAGGTGTAAAGTCGTCATGACCGGGTCATCCCTTCTATTTCCACTACGGGCTCTACAATGCTTTGGGCCTTGTCAAGGGGGTAATTCCACAGCACATTATGGAGACTACGTATTGGCAATTGGGTCATGATGAGAAAAGTTAACTTTGGGTATATGGGCAAAGGGACTACCACAGGTGGAGGATTTGTGAGGATGGGTAGGGTAGTGGGTACAGTTGGTTTCTTTGGTAGAACCAAAGGTAATAGAGCTCGCATGGCTCCCCGGGTGTTGGTTTAGGATTCAGATCCAGCCATGGTGACCATAGGTTCAGGTTCAGACAAAGGAGTATGAATAAGGTGATAATGAGGAGGATTGAGTAGGGTTTCAACGGTCAGGTTCATGTTGGATTGGTGAGGTTGTATGGTTAGGAATGTTCGGTTTTGGTATTCTGGCCCCTTTAGGACATAAGCTATCCCTTTTGGAATTATAACTGATGGGTTATGTGGAGTGCCTCTACTAGAGTTCTTTCTTTCCAGTGGTATACTCTCTTGCAGCTTGGGAATCAAGGCTTCTACTAGGATGGAAGAGGATGAACCAGCATTCATTTTCCTTGTTTAAAGAAATGAAATGCAAACAGGGACACAAATCGCAAGTCAGTGTTTGATTTTAAAAAACTTTATGCGATGCATGTCTTAGAGGTGTCCCTTCTTGTAAGGGAGACTAAGCATGATGTATATGGCTCACTTTTTAGAGATAGAGGGTCTGCCCCTATATGCAGATACTTGACCATTGATTAAGAACATCCATTCATTCATTCATTCATGTCGCTCACAAAAAGTAGAATAGTATATTGAACTTTGAGTTTAAAAAACAAGAGAATTAAAGTACATTTTAATAGGGGAATGGGAACATTTTCCTTCGGGACTTTCACCTATCTACTTTTACATTTGAGATCATAAACTACTCTTAAGTCTTCGGATTCGCCTTCTTTGAGTTTGACATTGAGAAAGTCATTGAGAGACCTTGTTGTTTGATTGCCCATTGTCTTCTTGGCAACCCTGTCTCCGTGAACATAGAGGGATTGGGGCCCCTCTTTATGTAATGACTTGAAATGTATGCCATAAGCCCTTAAGGTTGCATGGGAACCCTTAGGATTTTGGCAGCATTTATGCAAGGGAGAGTGATCTTGGTGTCACTCTCTATGGGTTGATCATATGCATAAGAATGTAATGACTTGAGTTACTTTGGAACTCTTGTCTTGAAATGGAGTATCGAATGCATGTACATGTATTCCAAGAGTATAAAAAGAGAGAATGCAATTGTAAAGTAAATATGTATGCATGAGCATTTATACAAGCATTATAACAGTAGAAATAGACAAGAATAAAGAAAAGTAAAGCAGTCGCCCTTTCCTCCATGATTTTGAAATTGACGTGTGTGTCTTAAATCTGGTAGAGGCTCGGCTATGCATGGTTTCTATATGAGCATGAGGTTGAAAGTTTACTAATACTTTCTAAGAAGGCTTGGTTCCCAGATCTTCAAACCTATGCCCACTCCTCGAGGTGGTGCCATTATCGGCTAGTGATTTGAGCGTGAGAATCATCAAAAGGCCGTAGGCTAAGAAACTGACACAACATCATTCCACAACCAATATACCATTCTCCCTTCTAACTAGAAGGGTCGTAACTAGGTAATAATACAAATTTGCAAATGCGAGTGCACGTGTAGTATGTGTGTGAAATTTTAAAAAATAGAGGAAATGGCCCAACAACTCTCATCCATCCTGTCCATTCCATCCTATTCATTCATGACATATATGGCAGTTAACATGAAATAAAACAAAATGTGAACAAAGGTCCGCTTACAAAAGAAAATGCACAAAGTCAGTACCTTGATGACAAACTTAATGTAAAATTGAATGATTTAATATGAATTGAATGCAAGTCATGGCATGTTTTTGAAAACAGCTTCGAAAAGTTTTGATTTTGAAAATTTTAAAGTTGACAAAATTGGACATATTAATTGACGATTCCAGATGACTAATGGGAAAGAGACATAATAATGGCCTAACCCTATAAGTGTCCCCAGTGGAGTCGCCAGTTGTCGCGCCTGATTTTTTGTACTCATAAAAACACAAGTGAGAAAAACACAGTATTCTCTCATTAGAACTAATCCTCCTAGAAGAAAAAGTACGAGTAGGTTTGAACTAGAAATTTATTTGAATAAGAGTTTTTGAAAAAAGTTTGGAGTTACCACCTAACTTTGTTAAGGTGAGTTAGGTCACTTAAAACTAAATATAATCTGAAAATTAAACTTAGGATTTTTTAAAAGGTTTTGGAAAACTTCCTCAACAGAGGGTTTTTAGAGAAAACAAGTTGTTTGGCAACATTTGAAAAGATTTAAGCTCTTTTTGAAAATAACTCTATTTTTGGTCTTTCAAAAATAGTGATTCTAGGTTCAGAGGCTGGTTACGTATAGGGAAAGTGCGCAAGGCTATCACCCTATCCTGCCCTTGCGGTACCTACATGTCTATTCACCTAAGTTTCACTCATTTAGAATCTTCGACTATCCATTGTCCAACTATGTCCACTTTGAGAATTTGAAAAAGAGGTTTCATATGATGCATGCCATGCAAATGCAAGAAAAAGATTTGATTTTAAAAATAGATTTGAAGAGTAGATTTGAAGCTTGAAAAAGGTTATGGAAGTTAGAAACTTGAAAAAGATTGCGGAATTAAAAACTTGAAAAAGGTTGTGAGATTGGAAACTTGAAAAAGGTTGTGACCACATCAATGAGGGTTGCCTACATATCCCTTTATTGGGAATCAGGTTGGTCGTAGCTCAGACTTGGGGTCCAATTGAAATAGACACTTTGGGGTCTTTTAAAAAGTTTGATTTGAAAAGACACTTAGGGGCCTTTGAAAGGTTTAACTTGAAAAGGTTTTATTTGAAACTTTGATAGGAAGATTTGAAATTGAATTTTGATTTGAAATCAAACTTGGAATTGATTTTGATTTGAAATTGAACTTGAGGATTTGAAATTGAGCTTTGATTTGAAATTGAACTTGAAAAGTAGAACTTGGACTTGTTTTGGAAAGATTGAGTTGAGCTTTGAAATCATCTTGACTTAAATTGAAATTTTAAAACAATCTTGGTTTAGAAAAGAGTTTTAGAAAAGAATTGAAGCCTCCTAACTTTAGGGTTAGGGTTGAACCAAGGTTTTGACATCTTAGGACTTAAGTAACCTAAGGTTGAAGCATGCATTTGAAATAGGAAGGTTTGATTTTAGAAAGTTGAATTTTAGAAACGTTTTCGATTAAGAAGGTTCCATTTTAGGGAAGTTTTGAATTAGGAAAGTTTCAAATTAGAAAAGTTTCCTTTTTTAAGAAAGATTTGATTTTGGAAAAATTTGAAACTTGGAAAGATCTGAAATTTAGAAAATTTTGAAATTTAGAAAGACTTGAATTTGAAAATAAGATTTGAAAGTTTGAAATTAGAAAATGTTTGAAAGCTTGAATTTAAGAAAGATTGAAATTAGGAAAGATTATAATTAGGAAAGATTTGATCTCTATTTCCTAAAGTTGAATATTGGATTTTATTTTCAAAAATAGATAATTTGATTTTGTTACCAAAATTGGAGGATTTGATTTGGTTTTCTAAATTAAAAGATTTGATTTGGCTTTTCTAAATTGAAAGATTTGATTTGACATGGAATTAGAAAGGTTGAGTGTTGAAAATCTTGAATTTGGAGATCTATGATTTGGTAGGAAAAGAGGTTTTGGAAATCTATGATTTGATGTAGAAAATAATTTTGGAAACTTATGATTTGAGGCGAAATAGAAAATCATGATTTCAAGAAGGGGATTAGGATTTCCTAATCATAAATTCTAGGGCTTGATTTGGACTTCAAGATAAAGAATTTTTGAAAAGTAGATCTTGGAAAAGTGTTTTTAGGAAATAGATTTGTAAAACTATTTGGAAAGAGGTTTCAATATGGACTTTTGCATGTCTCTTGAGTATCTCACTTTCCAAAAATGATTCTAACCATGGAAAGATTAGAACCATTCCTAGGTTGTGATTTTGACAACAACTAAGGTTTGAAATATGTACCTTAATGATCACATTAAATGTAACACCTTTCTTGAAATAATATTAACCATGGAATGACTAGAATCATCTTAAGATTGTGGCTTTCATAAAAACAATTTCAGGTTTGAATTCAAAAATTTGGACCTTGATGGTCACATTGAATGTAACACTTTCCTAAAACAACCCTAACCATGAAATGGCTAGAATCATTCTAGGAGTGTGATTTTGGAAACAAGTTTGAAAGAAGAAAGTTTTGAATGCAAGTTTTGAAAGATAACTTTGATGCAATTTTGAAAACAACTTTGAATACAATGTATGAACATGACCAGCACAATGCAATAGAGACGTGAACATACAAGGTTGGGTTTCACCACATAATCAAGGGGGCCGAACCCACACCGTTTTAGGTCGAACTTGAAAAAAGCCCCTAGCACGATGACCTTCAACAATCATTCCTAGACATGAATCGGGAAGTCCCTTGTTTCAAGCATGCAAGAAGAGGAGATAGAAGATGGGAATTAAAATAAAAGAAAACCCAAGTGGGTTAGGAGAAAGAAGAGAGGGGATTACATAAAAGTAAATAGAAAACCAACCTTGTCTTCTTCTTGCTTTGTTTACTTTGTTTGCTTTACTTGACTTCAACTTTGAGAACCTTAAAGATGCAGCACTTAATCTTCAATGGATACTTAAAGGCTTGTGTTTAAGTGTATAGAGTGTATGGAGGCTAGGGTTTGAGGAGGCTTGAGAGAATTAGGGTTTTGAGGTAATTCAAGCTCCGTTTTTAGAGAGACAGAGTTTCTGGACTCAATTTGCAGACCCTTTTTATGCAGGAGAAGGGTCTATATTTATAGGTAATTGAAACAGAAACTGACGCCTGTTGCAGTGGCGCCAATGCAACTGGGGCCACTACTAGTGGTGTCGACCACTTAGGAAAGTTTTAAGGCGGCAAGAAACATATCTTTTGACCCTTGGGATGCAAGGCAAAAGATTTGGGTGTCTGTCTCAATGACAACCATGTAATTTTTGGCTTGGCTTCACTAGGAGTGACTCGAAAAGGTTCAGGAATGATCCAGAAGGTTAGGGATAGACAGAAACATTTTAAAGAGTGTCCCAAAGATAACGGACTTAAGAAACAATGTCGAAATATTTGAAAAGGCCGACTAGCCCATCAGGGGCAAAATAATCATTTGAATCGAAAAAACACCAAAATAGACCTAAAGTGACCTGTGAGGAGGCTCAAAGGTTAGAAACACTATCGAGAGTGTTCCGAAGGATTGCCGATTTGATACCTAGAGCCGGTGTGGTTGGAAAAATTGACTGGCCCACCAGGGGCAAAACGATCAATTTGCACCGGGCTTACCGGAATAGACTTAGAATGATCTAGAAATGTGCTGGAAGGTTGAGAATACTATTAGAAGCATCCTCATAAGGTTACCGGTTTGATACCCAGAGTCGGTGTGGTTCCTAGAGGCAATCGGATGCCTAGAGGCAAAATAGTCATTTTGACCGGATGCTCTCAGAATCGATCCGAAAGCAACTGGAAGGCACTTGAACATGCCAGATTGTCTTTGGGACAATCTTAGATGGGTGGACTTACTACTCTGAGGACTTAGGTACTTTCTTGAGAAGCGTGCTAAAAGGGCCCAATGGGTAGTTTGGTCATTTTTTACTAGAGTGGGCTACCAGGCACTGGTATTGACCTGGGTTTTGAGTTTTTCGTCACTCTAAAGGTGTGTGATGAGTTGGTTTCCAAAGGTGTCCCGTCCTTTGATAAACATGCCACTACCAAGAGGCTTGTTCGGTCCCGTGACATAGGGGGTTAGTTGGCAATTCTCAATGTCGACCTGTTTACGAGTGTTTCCGTCACTCTGAAGGGTGAGATGTTTGTGAGTGTTTTCATCACTCTAATGGTGTGCATTCATTCCGAAAACTGCCTAATCTCGGGAAGTTGCTGGATGGACTTATCGTCTCGGGGCCTTGGGTACTTTCCCAGTCGACGTGCTGGATAGCGAAAATTCTACATTGACGGGCTAGCAGGCACCAAAACTGAACCGCTCTACAATCTCGAGGACTTAGGTCCCTTCCCAATCGATAGCTTTAAAGGGACTTATTGTTTCAAAGAGTTTTCTTGGTAAACATGCCAGACTGAATGGACTTGTTGTTTAAGGGATTAACTTTCTCGAAAGACGTGCTGGATTGAGCTTGAGTGGTCTAGATTGGAATTGAAGCTAGAATTGAAGTTGAATACAAACTTACCATCTTTAGGAAGACGTGCCAGCTAGAATCGGATAGAGTAATGCCACAAGAGAATTTTCGTCATTTTTTCTCTATTGGGCCTGACGGGCCCGCGAAGCGATTGATTGACTAAATTGAGTCTAGAAAATTGGTTTAAATGTGAATATGTCTGTGTTGGTTTGATTGTGAGTTTGATTGGGCCGGAGATTGCTGAGCAGGCAAAAATGGGGTACTTACAAATATCTTTATTTTTAATTATTTCTTCTTCGACAGTTTGCTCCTCTTCCACAAAATACAAAGATGGAGATCGATCTTTACGTTGATATATAGTTGCAAATACTTTGAACTGTTGAGTAAACACTTTGATCTTTCGTGCCAACTGGGCTATGTCATCACATTCATGCATAGCATCAAGAGGTGCATGTCGACCACTGCGTCTTCCTCCCCCACGAGGTATGATGCAGGAATGATAACTATGCTTTGATACCAACTGATGCAGGAACAATGATGAAATACCACAAGATTAAACGCTTTTCACGATTTGTAGAACTTCACTGTGAAGATACCAAAAAGTTGACAACCACTGTTTGTAGTTCTTCACCAAGAACACAAGAACAATAGGAATAAAAGAGAACTCTCTTTGAAATATTATTAATCAAATCAAAGCTATCTAGGACTAAGGTCCTTATAGTGTATTTAAAGAGAAAAACACAAACCCTAACCTTAATTACCAAAATCAATGCAAAAATAAAGTAAATAAGAAAATTAAAAAAAAATAGCAAAATTCAAGTTAGGCTCAAATTTGGAAACTAGAAACATAAAGAAACTACCCTAGACTAAATTAGATTAGTCTAGCCTAAGATAAAATTGTACTTTTAGAGGCCTAAACAATGGAGTATGTCCGAAAACTGATAGCATCCCTAGTTTACTATGGATTTTGATCTCCAGTATGTTTCCAAACAGATCATCAAGTTTCATATAATTCTGAGCTTCAAATACTTGACTTCCATTCTGCATTAATATCTCATTAGTGAAAGCTTGATATTATTACTCACAGCTGAAGCGAGATGTTAAGAAGTATGTACGACTCTGTTATACTTGTCAAACCACTAAAGGCCAACACAAAATATTGGCCTCTACACTCCTCCCTATTCCAGATGGAAAGATTTATCTATGGATTTCATTATAGGGCTTACTAGAACTCAAAGAGTTATGGATTCCATCTTTGTGGTTGTTAATAGATTCTCTAAGATGACACATTTCATTCTACATAAGAAGAGATCAGAAGTGGTTCAATTGCATAGGTTGGCAAAGATCATAGTTTTTTATCAAGATAGCAAGTTCTTGGGCCACTTTTTGCGAACGTTATGGAAGAGACTTGACACAACTTTACAATATAGCAACACTTATCATCCTCAAAATGACGGCCAAATAGAGGTGGTGAATCAGACATTGGGAAATATTCTAAGAAGCCTATATCAAGATAGTCCTAGACAATGGGACTTTACTGTTTAGCAAGCTGAGTTTGCCTACAACAATGTTTTAAATAGATCTAGTGACAAATCACATTTTGAGATTGTTTACATACGCTCTCCATTGCATACTTTATATCTGGTCCCACTTCCTAAGCTTCTTGGAATGAGATTTATTGTTGACCATATGGCAAAAAAAGTATCTAAAATTCATTCTAATGTTAAATAGAAATTGAAGGAGTCTGCTACAAAATACAAGGTTGCTACAGACAATCATCGTCATGAGAAAAAATCTGTTATGGGAAATATGACGATGGTGCATTTGCCAAAAGAGAGGTTTCCTATGGGAACTTATAATAAGCTAAAGCAGAAAAAAATAGCCATTTTCATATTTTACAGAAAATTAATGACAATACTTATGTGGCAGACCTTTCTGAAGATTTAGTCATCTCAAATACCTTTAATGGTCAAGACTTGTTCGAGTATCATGCATTTACTTCCCTTACATTTCCTATGCTTAACTCAGGGACAAGTTCTTTCAAGTCTGATGTAGAACAAGTCATTGAAGAGTTCCTAAGAGTTTGAGAGCAAATGAAGAACAATCGGCATCGAATATGTGATCAAGGGCAAGTTGTCATTTTTTTCAGATTGTCTCGGAATTTCCTGAAATTTAGTAGATTGATTCAAAATGGCTTGAGGAACAATACTCACAGCTAATGCCGTGATGTAGGCCTTATTTTAGCTGAATATCATCGTTTCAGCCCATAAATCGATAATTTTTTTAATTTAAAAATAAATCATTTTAGCCATAACTTTGTCTAGGAATTTTCAAAATTGGACTATGTTTGGTTTGAAGAGTTTCTTTAGGATTCTAGTATTCAAATTTAGGCTTAACTCAAGTTTCTTATTTTTTATTTTCTTTAGTATTTCTTTTCCTAAAAGAATTAGGGTTAGCTTATTATAAATAGGGATGTAAGTCTTTATTGGCATTCATTTAGATGTAATATTCATTTTTTTTTTTTTTGGGCATTGTGACTTGTTGTTCTTGTGTGATCAAAAGCTTCATCTTTTAGAATGATATCTAGACCATTCATCTACTAAAACAAAATATAATTTTCACGTGTTACGTTGCTTCACTACCACTTTGGAAACCAAAGGTTGAATGAAAATGGAATTGCTATAGATTTTGAGAACCCGAGTGGCATCTGACCCATTTATAATCATCAAAGGAATTGGTTTGAAATATGAAGCCCGCACATCCCTTTATATGCCCGAGGGATGGCACTAGGGATGACAAAATAACCCTATATCTTGAGTCCCTGCCCCGCTCCTATTGGAATAGGTATGAGGTCATACTAATTAGGGCAGGTCAAGTTTGCAGCAAGGTATAATAACTCGCCTCATCCCAAACTCACCCTGCTTATACATATTGTCACACTCCCATCCCAATTGGACATCATTAATATCACATTAGGTGATGCGTGATCAAACTGGTCATTGTACCTGTGAACGACACCTTAATTCACACATAAAAATAGAACACAATGGAATAAACACCATTGCTTTATATAACCATGGGCCAACCATACATAAATATAAAGTACATCAGAGTAAACCATCCCATAACCTTACACACATCTTTCAAATATAGGTCCATATTAAACACCCATAAAACTCAAGTTAACATAAAGCAAAATACAAATATAACTAAAATTTCAATGTCTTATAGAAATATGATTAGAAACTGAAAGTAAAGGAATAAGAGCTTTCCCAAGCCCTAAGACACAACATCCCGACACTGACATGAATATCACCGCGGTTAAGACTAAGACTACAATGAACCAAAGCGTTATCCCCATGTTACCTGCTAAAACAATCTGTGTGACTGTGAGCTAATTGTCAACGTGCTCACAATAGATAATCAAACTCATAATGAACGTTATATACATAATCACAAAATCAGCTATCAATAGATAATCTACCAATAAATGATATCTTGTGATGCAATGCATGATACACCTAAATGTGCGCGCAATTTAGATAGCGTTGGCCCAATATATCGATGGCTCGTTATCAAAGAATGCCTACCATGGCACCCCTAGGCTAATCCACCATGACTAAGCCTTTGGTTAGCCCACCATGGCTAACTCTCTCTAGTGCAATGCAAGGCATAAAATATGGATGGTATGCAATGCCACCTTATATATCTATACTCACCAATGTCTCCACATAACTCCTCGTATGTATAAACACCAATTTCACCTCATATAGAAACACTATTAACACCTTATATGAATTTACCACCACCATACATATAGAAAACAAGTAATTCATTCAATATGAATAAGACTATCTTATATTCTTACCTGTCGCCGTATGTTAGCACCTTATTTTGGCCACTTGGCTATCTCTGGTCCCACCAGAAGCACCTACAAACCAACACAAGCATACTCAAGCCCAAACCGGCTTTCTAAATCTAATCCAATCAAACAACCACTTAGTGGGCCTACTGGGCTTATTAGAGGCAAAATAACCAAAACACCCTTGTTGTATTAGTCAGTCCAATCCAGATCGGCACGTCTTCTATAAGACAGTAAGTCCATTCAAATAAATAAAATCCATTTATCCCGTCATTCAAGAAAGTTGATCCCTCATTGATGGTAAGACCATCCAATCTAGCACGGTAGGATTATCGAGAAAGTTTAACCCTCAGATTAGTAAAGCCCATATCACACTCATCTCCAGAAAGTACCTATGTCCCCGAGATGGAAAAGCGGTTCACTTTTGACACCTGTTAGCCCGCCAATGTAAAATGCCCACTAATTCGGCATGTTCTTTGAAAAAGCATAAACCCCTCAAGAACGGAAGACTGTCTACGTCCAACACGTTCTTTGAGAAATCACAAAACCCTCAAGAACAGAAGATCGTCCAAGTTTGGGACGTTCTTTAAGAAAGCACAAACCCCTCAAGAACGGAAGACCATCCCAATTCGGCATGACCTTCGAGAAAGTTTATCCCTTAAGGCGGTAAAACCCTTTCAAGCCTATCCATCGAGAAAGTACCAATTCCTTGGACAGAAGTTCAGACTAGATCCAAACTAGTCAACACCGACGCCTGCTAGCCTGTCCTTGTGAAAAATAATCATTTTACCCCCAGCTGGCCCGACACATTCCTTGAGAAAGTACCAAGTCCTCAGAATGGTAAGACCACCTTCCAAAGTCATCCCTAGATGGTCTAGCATGTCCAGTGCCATCCAATCAACCCCGGTCCTTTCTCGGAGGTTCCCTAGTCAAAATGACCATTTTGCCCCTAGGCAGCCAAATGCCCTAGGAAACCACACCGATTCTGGGTATCAAACTGGCAATACCATGGTCAACTCTGGTGAACCTAATCAACCCCAGTCAACTTGGTGAACCCAATCAACAGTCAACTCTAGTCAACATGGTCAACCCTGGTCAATCTTGGTCAATCCTAGAATTCCCAGGATGAGGTGACTGCACTCTCTTTAACCATACTAGCTTTGGGAATCAAACCAACAACCTCTATGACACTTTTCGAAGTATTCCTTTCCATTTCTAGTTAGGACCCGCCACCCGGTACCTTCCCTTTTCGAATCAGAACCTTCTTGCTCCACTTCGGGTGAAGCATAACCATTCTTTTGTCATGCACCACTATAAGCCCCCAGAATCTGTTACGAATCAACTAGCCCGGTATTTAGCCTTTTTTGAAGCCCCCATTAAATCTCCTATGCCACTATTAGTGCCGCAACACTCTCTTGTTTTTGCACTATAAATATAGACCTCCCCCCTCATTATTTTGGGTCGAAAAAAATATCCAGAAACTCTCCCTTTCTTTTCAGACAGCTCTCGAAGCCTTCTCTCTCTCTATCTCTCTCTCTCTCTCTCTCTCTCTCTCTCTCAGTCCCGCCGGCCGAGTCTGAGTCTAAATTCTCGAAGCCTTAGCCTCTAAGCTTCATCGAAGGTTCACCCCGCTATCCAGAAGCTCCCAAAGTCTTCCCGAGTCTAAGGCTCGAGCCTCCGTCAAATAAAGAAGCAACGCGACTAGGTAATCCTCTAGTTTACCTTTTCATACTCCCCCACTTTCTCTTCTCCCTCTGAACCCACTTGGGTTCTTCTTTTTTCCATTCCCCTATCTCTAAACCTCCCTTTCTTGCATGCTTGAAACAAGAAGATGTTAGGTCCATGTCAAGAGTGAACAAGAGGAGATTACCGATCGGGACTCTCTTCTTGGCCCTCACTTGCTTCACAGCATGGCCTTAGGGCCCTCTTGTAATGTGGTGATACCTAATCTTATATGTTTCATGCCGTTATTATTGTCATCATGCATTTGCATTCATGTCATTTCTCTATCCCTTAAAACCAATTTCAAAGTAGTTTTCATAAAACCACAATTCTAGGTAGATCCTAACCTTTTTATGGTTAGGGTTTTCCTAGAAAAGTGTGACATTTTAAAATGGCTCCCGTTAGCCTACATTTCCTTCTTTTCAAAAACCTGTTCTCGGAATGATTCTAGTCTTTTCATGATTAGGATTGTTTCGAGAAATGTGTGGCATTCAAAAGGACCCCCGAGGTCTACATTTTTGGCTTCTTACCTTTATTGTTTTTCAAGGCCACGAGCCTAAGGTGATTCTAGACTTTCAATGGCTAGAATGGCTTTAGGCAAAATGCGATATTTATTTGGATGTCTAAAATCCAAGTTAGGGTTTCGAGCCCAAAAACATGTTTTCAAAAGACTCGGTTTTCGAACCACTTACAAAACTCGCATTTGTCAAAGCCTAGAAGTCCAATCCTAGGAAAATCCTATTTTTGCCAAACTTAGAAACTTTCCTTTTTCAAGCCAAAATCATACCTTTTTTAAACCTCAAAATCCTCAATTTTCAAATCAATCGAAACTTTCATTTTTTAAATCAATCAAATCAAAACCTTCCATTTCAAATCACTCATTTTTCAAACCTTCCGAATTTAAACCCTAAATCCACCCCTTCCATTTTGGAACCAATCTAAACTTGTCTTTTTCAAAATCAAATCAAATCTTTTCAAATCAAATCAAATCTTTTCGAATCAAATCTCAATCTTCCTGAAAATGAAACATTTCCAAATCAAATCTTCCTGAAAAGGAAACATTTCAAAAATCAAATCTTCTTGAAAAGGAAACATTTTCAAATCAAATCTTCCTGAAAAAGATATACTGCCAAATCAAATCTTCCTAAAAAGGAAACATTTTTAAACTCAAACTTTCCTAAAAATGAAACTTTCTAAAAATAAAAACTTTCTAGAAATAGAAAACCATTTCAAAATTTTAACTCTTTCGGATTCTTGTCCGAACTACGACTGACCTGAACCTCTTTAACGAGGTATGTAGGCAACCCTTCATGGGGTGGGGTCACAACCTTTTTCAAATTCCCAATTTCATTTTTCAAACTTTCTTCTTTCAAACTCTTTTTCAACTTTGTTTTCAAAAGTTTTTCTAAGTGGATAGCATTAAACATAGATAACCGGTGAATCATAATTAGGTGAGTAAAAGGTGAATGGAGATATAGGTACCACAAGGACAGGGTAGGGTGATAGTCTTAGGACATCTTCCCTACACGTAACTAACCCCCAGACTTAAGAATTTCTATTTTGAAGACCAAAACTAGAGTTAATTTTCAAAAGGGCTTTCTAATATTTTTAGGGTTGTCGAACAACCTTACCTTCTAAAACCCTCTGATGAGGATGTTTTTCAAAAACCATTTCCAAAACCTAAGTTTAACCCTTGGGTTTTACTTGGTGTAGATGACCTAGCACATCTTTAAATATGTTAGTTGGCGACTCCAAAGACCTTTTCAAAAAGCCCTAATCAATTCCATTTCAAAAATTCAAACATGTCGCATTCGTCTTTCTAAGAAGACGAGTTCTAACGAGAGAGCATCATACCAATTTTCCCCCCAGGCCAAGAGGGCCCGGCGTCGGGAAATGGGGCGCGACACCGTACACACCTGATGAAGTTACTCCTTAGTTAACGTTGAAGGTTTTTGACCTCATTTAGCTCCTATCACCACAACCATGTTAGTTTTGGAACCACATTACATAATTCACCAATAAATATTGAACATAAAAAAAATAATTTATCAATAATATTCCAACACCAAATATACATCTTGAACATAATCATTTGGAAATAGGCTTAAAAGTGTCAAAATCCACTAAATCCTCTAATTTGCCGAAACTGACACATGCCTCATAACATGGACACAACTTTGTGAGCTTATGCCAAAAAATTTTAAAACTTGGGAATACAAACTAGACATCTCAGAGAGTATCCAAACCAAATTTCACATTTTTTGAACAAGCGTAAGTATTAGATTGGCTTGCATGTGATGTCATTGGGCTGAATTATATGCGGAAGTGAATTCTTTGGGAGTGGAGTTTGAACAGAAAGGTATGGGTGTCATGTTAGCTCATTTTCAGGTGAGACCATTGTTGCTTGGTCGAATCTGGGAACTTCAAACACAAGATGAGCACTTGATGAAAATGAGGCAAGAGGTGACAAAGAAGGTGAGTATTGATTTCTCTACTCTTGATGATGGTACTTTGATGTTGGAAAATTACTTTTGTGTACCTAATTATTCAACTTTGAATAATGAAATTTTAGAGGAGGCACATCACTCATTATATGCTATGCATCCGGGAAGCACCAAGATGTGTAAAGATTTTTGGGAGATATACTGGTAGCTAGGTATGAAGAAGGATATTGCCGAATTTGTGGCAAAATGTTTAACTTGTCAATGAGTGAAAGTTGAGCATCAAAGATCAGTGAGTTTGTTACAACCTCTCTCGATACCTTAATAAAAATTGGAGCATATCACTATGGATTTTGTTGTGGCACTACTAAAAACTCCTAGTAAATATAATTCTGTATGGGTTATTATGAATAGATTGACTAAGTTAGCTCAATTTCTTCCTGTAAATGTTACTCATACACTGGATAAATATGCTAAGTTGTATGTGAATGAGATTGTGAGACTGCATGAAGTGACAACATCTATTGTTCCAGATAGGGATCCAAGGTTTACTTCGAGATTTTGGACGAGTCTTTAGTAAGCTATGGGTACAACATTGAAATTTAGTACGACCTTTCATCCTCAAATAGATGAACAATTTGAGAGGACTATTCAGACTTTGGAAGATATGTTGAGAGCTTGTATGCTTGATTTCAAAAGTAGTTGGGGTGATTACATTGCTTTGATGGAATTCGTGTGTAACAATAGTTATCAATCTAGCATTGGTATGGCACCGTTTGAAACATTGTATGGTAGGAGATGTAGGACTCCAGTATGTTGGAGTGAAGTCAGTGAAAGACAGTTTTTAGGTCTAAAGATGATTTAAGATGCTACCGAGAAAATCAAGACAGTTCAAGAGCACCTGAAAGTGGCACAGAGTAGGCAGAAGAGTTATGTTGATAACCGATTGCGTGAACTTGAATTCCAAGTGGGTGATTAAGTGTTCCTTAAAGTTTCTCCATAGAAAGTCGTTTTGAGATTTGGAAGGAAGGGTAAATTGAATCTAAGATACATCGGGTCATATACTATTGTGGAAAGAGTTGGTGTTGTGGCTTACAGGTTAGATTTACCTTTGAAGATGTCCAAGCTAAATAATGTTTTTCATGTATATATATTGATGAAGTATGTGTCAGATCCATCTCATGTATTGGTTTAGCAACCGGTAAAGTTACTAGATGATTTGAGATATGTTGAGGAGTCAGTTCAGATTCTAGATCAAAGGGATCAAGTAATTTGCAATAAGGTAATACCTTTGGTGAAAGTTCTTTGGATGAGCCATACGATAAAAGAAGTCATATAGGAGAGTGAGGAGATAATACAAAAACAGTATCCATATCTATTCCCATGAGGTAAGAGAATTTTAAGACGAAATTCTTTAAGGAGGGGAGAGTTATGAGACCCTAATCTCATAATTCTATAATTACCTAAATTACATTTATTGTATGGTTAATTAATATGTAAATATTATGTGGGTGCATTTGTGTGTGGCATGTGGCAAGTGGTGAGTTAGATGGTAAGTTAAGTGGTGAGTCATTAGTGAATGTGTGGTTAGGATACCTAAAGGTGTGAGATACACTCTTGTATCTATATTAGCTTTTAGTCACAATAAAAGTCAAGAGAGAAGATAGGGGCTTTCGGTGGAGAGAAAGAGAGAGAAGACAAGAGGGGGACAAGGTTAATGGGGGGACAAAGAAAAAGAAAGAGAAAGAAAAAGAAATCCTAGTGGAGAGTGGGTGGCCTAGCATCATGGGAGAGAGAAGAAGAAAGAAGAGAGGAAGTTAAGAGTCATTGTTGGTTGCCATCATAGAGACAGAGAGAGAGAAAGAGGAGATATATATATATATATATATAGAGAGAGAGAGAGAGAGAGAGAGAAAAAAAAAAGAGGAGAGGAGAGAATTCGAAGGGAATTCAAGGGAAAAAACTTGTGTCTAACTTGTATTCATCATTTGCGGAAATATTCATCATATTCTTGCTTGATCTGTTTTATTTCCACGGTTTAGTACATGCTAGTATGTTTGATGCCATGAGAGGAGGTGGAGGAAGATGATGGAAGAGAGAGGTGGTTGGCGGTATCCATGGTGGAAGCCCAACGTCTTCCTGTTTGTAACGAATTGGTTTAGTTATGAATATTATTTATAGTTAAATCTTTAAACATTCGAATTTAGAGTTATAATAGTCATTTGAGCTTTGATCTTACTCAAAAACATTGTATTTTCGAATTATGGTGAATTTTAGAAGTTGAACTATTACTGTTGAAATCTGTTATCCTAATCTGTGACCCCTACCTTGATAACAACATTAGACCAAGTTAGAGTAGCAAAATGTTGTGAAATTTTTATTGTATCTATTGTAAATATGAATGAGAGTATATACTAAATTTCAAGTCATTTTGATGTCTTTTGTCTATGTTAAAAACTACTCAAAAATGGACCATCTGTAATTGAATTCTCACTTCTGCAAATATTAGGCGCATCAGTCACTCCAAAAAGCATCACCAAGAATTCATAATGACCATACTGAGTACAAAATGTGGTCTTTGGTACATCACTATCTTTTACTTTCAATTGATAATATCCAGATCTCAAATCAATATTTGAAACCATTGCAGCTTCTTGCAATTGGTATTCATGTTGGTGTGAGGATGTTGTGTCTCGGGGCTTGGGAAAGCACTTGTTGCCTTGCTTTCGGTTTCTAGTCATATTTGTATAAGACGTTGAGATTTGAGTTATATTTGTATTTTGCTTTATGTTAGCTTGAATTTTATGAGGGTTTGTAATGTACCTATATTTGAAAGATGTGTGTGATTACACCCTAAAAGTGTGATCATAGGCTCTTAATCCGCACTTTGTTAGATTTATATTAGTGTTAATTTCCTTATTTTAGTTAGATATTTATTTGATTATGTTTTGTGTGTGTTTTGTAGGTTATATAAGCTAATAAAGGCAAAAAGAAGGCAAGAATAATCAAAGCGGGTTCAAGGCGAATAATTTGTTCATGAAAATTCAGACCTGTCTCGGTATTTGGGCCATATCTTTTTACTCCGATGTCCGATTGAGCTGATTTTTGTGCCATTGGAAAGAAGACTTCAAGAGCTACAATTTGTCCTCTAATGTGCATTAGCTGAATCGGCTTCTAAAGTAGTCAAAATCAAGCTTCAAGGTGGAGGAATGAATAGTAACCGATCGAATGGCTTGGCAAACTTCAGAGAGGGTGATTTACCGATCGATCGGCCGATCGATCGGTGAACAGTAACCCGATCGATCGGTGAACCGATCGAATCAGTCGATGAAACAGTAACCCGATCGATCGGTGAACAGTGCCCGTGAACAGTAAAAACAGTTTTTTACCGATCGAACGCTCCAATTGCCGTTCGATCGGCCGATCGATCGGTGAACAGTGCTGATCGATCGGTCGATATAGATCTGGAGCTTAAAAGCTTTGTGGTCCGAAAAAATGGTGGGGAGGAAGATTTTTTGGGTTTGTAGCAGCCAAGGGGGTGGTGTGAAAAGCTCCTCCAAGGTTGGTTTTTATGTTTTTGTGTATTTTAGCTTAGATTTATGTTTGTAATGTTAATGTAGGAGTAGAAATTGTAACTTTCTTAATTTGTAATTTATTTTCCTTCACTTTCTTGCCATTTTCTCTCACTTTCTTAGCAACCAAACACTAGTTTTACTTAGTTTAATGTTAGATTTACCTTCATTTATGCTTGTTATTATGGATTCTAGTAGCTAAACACCTCTTGGGTGTGATTGTGAAGATCCACCAAGGATTTTCAAGTATTTCAATGGGGATTCATGAACTTCAAAGTTTTATTCATAGATTTGTATAGTTCTATTTGGTTGGGTGTTGGATTTATTCGAAAACTTAGATTTATAACCCATTTGGTAATGTTTATGCACAATTCAACAATTGGTATAAATCTTGCACATTTTTAAGGTTTGCTTCTAGGGTTCTATTAATTGGTTTAATCCCTACACTCAACTAAATATGAATTCAAGGTTTTATGGTCAAAATATTCCGAATCAAGAATCCACGGTGTGATTCTTGATTTGAGTTAAAAAAAATCTTCTATTGAAATTCTTGTTGTGAATTGGTGGATTGAATCAATCACATCCAAGCTTTCCATTTTAATTGCTTTACATTTAAATCAATTGCCTAGTTAATTGCTTTAATCTTCATTGCACTAGTTTAGTAAATCAAAACCCTATCAAAAAGCTAAAGATTTTCGGTCATTTTATTTTTTCCTTTTATTTTAGATCCAATTCCCTACATAATTGCAATTTGATCCTAGGATAGATTAGTGTGAGTTGAGTGCTAGAGCCTATATTTGGCTAGGTCCCTTGGGAGAGAACGATACCGGATTACCGGTTTATACTTCATCGCGACCCCCGTACTCTTGCGGGGTACTAACTCCATTTTGTAGTTTTCGGAGCGAGTCAGTGTGTAAGGCTATGGGATGGTTTACTCTGATGTACATTATATGTATGTATGGTTGGTCCATGGTTATATAAAGCAATGATATTTATTCCGATGTGTTCTATTTTCGGGTAAGGATTAAGGTGTCGTTCGCAGATATAGTGACTTCTGCGATCACGCCTCACCTAATTTGACATTAATGATGTCTAATTGGAATGGAGGTGTGACAGCTTGATATCAGAGCCTAGTTATGTACTAAAACTATGGTGTGGAGTTGGTGTCTAAAGTGTAATGAACCGTAGGGTGTTGTCAGTGTTAGTTAGATCTTTAAGGAGTGTGTAAACTATATAAATATAGTATACTAATTATGATTTGATGCAGAAAGAATGACACAAAGGGAATCACCTAGGGCAATGCAAGGAGGAGATTCATTAGTTTTAGTTAGGGGTGTGGAGCAAAGAGAGCATGAACCATATATCCATAATCAACCTAATGCAACCGACAAACTTGCAAATGTGATGACATAGTATATGAAATATCATGTGGTAAGATTGGTGCCAAGGAGTACGACCTTGCACAAGTAATTCATAAAACTAAATCCGCCAAAATTTATGGGAGCAACCGATCCATTAGTAGCTGAGGAGTGGTTAAGGAAGCTGGAAATTATATTTGAAGTGATGGAGATAACTAATGAACGTAGGCTATCTCTAGCTACTTTTATGCTAAAAGGTGAGGCACGAAACTGGTGGGAGGCCACAAGACGAATGACGAGTGCTCAACCTAAAGGAGTACCAAGCACGTGGCAACAGTTTGTGGAAGTATTTAATAAACAATACTTTCCTGTTATTTACCATTACCAAAAAGAGCAAAAGTTCATTTTATTAAAGCAAGTAAATATATCAATGGTAGAATATGAGGAGCAATTCACAGCTTTGTCTCGATTTGCACCTAATTTAGTATGTACTGAAGATGTCAAGTGCAGAAGATTCCAACAGGGACTAGAATTGCCAATCCGGTCTCGAGTTTTTGCATTTGAGATCACCAGATATGTGGAATTGGTGAAAAAATCCAATATTATGGTATTGGACGTGAAGGAAATGTTAGGAAGACGAGAACAATTCAAGAAGGGGAGGTTTAATTCAGAAGCTATTACTTCATGACAAAAACCTTCAGGATTTGCTCCAACTATGGAACAAAGACGAGTATAATTTAATCCTAGATCAGGCAGTTCATGATTCAATAATGTGAGAAGCACAAGAAGTTCTAGGGGCTGAGGAGCATGGAAACCACCAATTAGGTTTACCAATTCGAGATCTTTGGGGGATAGCACTGGAGGAATTGTTTACTATCGATGTGGGGCTGAGGCGTATATTGTTAGAGATTGTCTGGTGCCCTAGACCAACAAATGTTATCAATGTGGAAAGCCGGGACACAGCACGGAATTCTCCTCAGAATTTTGCAGCAACATCATCAGTAAGTAATGTGGCTAGTAGAAGCAGAGGAGCAACGGGGTTTGCAAAACAAGGACAGGTTATGATGCTTGGATCACGCACTCAAGAACAAGTCTATGCCATGAGGCTGAGGGATGCACATGCTACTCCTAATATTGTGATAGTTATATTATCTATAGCCAATAAAGAGACATATGTGTTGTTAAATATAGGTTCCACACACTCATTTGTTTCGATTGTATTTAGTATGCATTTGGATAGACCACGTAGTTCATTATCACAACTTTATTGTAAGCACCCCATTTTTGACCGCTCGACAGTCTACACTCCATCCAGACTTGTTTTCAAGTCATTGTGGACATATTCCAATCGAAACCAATCCTCTAGGTCCAAATTCCGCCTTTCCATCGCTTCGCGAGCCTGTCAGGCCCAAATAGAGGCAAAATGACCAAAATGCCCTTAGGGGCATTGTCCTTTCCTATTCCAATTCCAATCCCTCTCTCAAGACAGTTTATTCCTCAAGACGGTTCGAGTAGCAAAACTACTCATAAAACCGTTAGAGTGGCGGAAACACTCACAAAACCGTTAGAGTAGCGGAAGTACTCACAAAACCGTTAGAGTGGCGGAAACACTCAAAACCCAGGCACGTCTCTTTGGAGATGGTAAGACCCCTTTCCAATCCCACTCTCGAGACAGTTTATTCCTCGAGACGGCTTCAATCTCGGCAAGTCTCTTCGAAGACGATAAGACCCCTTCCAGTCCCACTCTCGAGACAGTTTATTCCTCGAGACGGTCCGAGTAGCAAAAGACCCCTCCACACTCTCGAAACCGTTTAGAGTAGCGGTAAAAACTACTCACAAAACCGTTAGAGTAGCGGAAATACTCACAGAACCGTTAGAGTAGCGGAAATACTCACAAAACCGTTAGAGTAGCGGAAATACTCAACCCCGTCTGAGTAGCGGAAATACTCAACCCTGTCCGAGTAGCAGAAATACTCAACCCCGTTAGAGTAGCGGAAATACTCACAAAATCGTTAGAGTAACGGAAATACTCACACCGTGAGATTGGCGGAAACACTCAAAACCCAAGTCAACACCAGTGTCTGTTAGCTCACTTCGGTGAAAAATGACCAGACTACCCTTAGGACCTTTTCCGAGACTTTTCGGTCAAGATGACCATTTTGCCCCTAAGCATCCGAATGCCCCGGGAACCACACCGGCCCTGGGTATCAAACCGGTAACCTCCTGAGAATACTTTTTATAGTGTTCTCAACCTTCCTTTACCTTTCCGGACCATTCCGAGTCAGTTCCGGCCAACCCGGTACAAAATGACCGTCTTGCCCCTAGAGGGCCGGTCTCCTTCTTCGACCACACCGGCTCTAGGTATCAAACCGGTAATGTTTCGAGAATACTTTTTATAGTATTCTCAACCTTCCTTTACCTTTCCGGACCATTCCGAGTCAGTTCCGGCCAACCCGGTACAAAATGACCGTTTTGCCCCTGGAGGCCCGGTCTCCTTCTTCGACCACACCGGCTCTGGGTATCAAACCGGTAATGTCCCGAGAATACTTTTTATAGTGTTCTCAACCTTCCTTTACCTTTCCGGATCATTCCGAATCAGTTCCGGCAAACCCGGTACAAAATGACCGTTTTGCCCCTGGTGGGCCGGTCGTCGGCCCTGGGAATCAAACCGGCAACCTCTGGGAACATTCTAAATAATGTTTCTAGATCCCAAGTCTTTTTTCGAGACAATCCGAGTTCGCCCCGACAGTTTTCCGGTCCAATTGACCGTTTTGCCCCTAAAGGCCCGATCAACCTTTCCGACCCACCTTATCTTCATTTTTCAAGTCAAATACCTCCAGGACACTATTTTAAGTGTTCCTACTTCTTTCCGGCCTTCTGGGTCACTCTCAGCTCCTTCAAATCATTCCCGGACTTTCCGGAGTCACTCCTAGTGAAGCCAGGCTAAAGATTGCATGGTAGTCACTAGTACAGGCGCCCAAATCTAGTCAAAGATACGTTGCTTGCCGACCTTATTTATTTCCTAAATGGTTGACGCCACTAGTAGTGGCGCCAAGCCAAAAAATGGCCTGGCGCCACTCCTAGTGGCGCCAGTGTATAATTTGCCCTAGCGCCACTGCAACAAGCGCCAGGTTTATCCTCCTTCTATAAATATGGAGCCTCATTCAACGTGAAAAGGGTCCGCAAACTTAACCTAAAAATCCTATATTTCGATATACAGAGCTCGAGCACCTCCAAAACCCTAGCCTCCCTAGGTTTTCCCAAACCCTAGCCTCCTATACACTCATACATTCCCCCATACACTCATACACTAGCCTTCAACCACTCTTTGAAGACTTGAAGAGCTGCCATCCAAAGCTTGAAGACAATTCTTGAGGACTAAAGGTGAAGATCAGGACAAAGACCGAAGACCAAAGACCGAAGACAAGCAAGGCGCGCAAATTAAAGAAGATACAAGGTAGGCTTTCTCTTTAAATTTCCGCATTCCCCCCTCTCTCTTCTCTCTCCTTACCCACTTGGGTTTTCTCTATTTTAATCCCCCATCTCTTTCTCGCCCTTTCTTTGCATGCTTGAAACAAAGGGATTCCCGGTCCATGTGTAGGATTGGGCTATTGGAGAGTCACCGTGTCGGGGGCTTTCTTCTAGTCTAACCAAAGACCACGTGGGTCCGGCCCCCTTAATTATGTGGTGAAGCCTTAACCTTGTATGTTCACGACCCCAAATTGCATTGTGCATATCATAGTCTTGCATCTTCCAAAAACCGTTTTCAAAGTTGTTTTTCAAAACGTTTTCAAACTTGTTTTCAAAACTGCATCAAAACCTCTTTTTCAAAAACTTGTTTTCAAAACCACAATCCTAGGGTGATTCTAGCCTTTCCATGATTAGGGTTGCTTTAGGAAAGTGTTATATTAAAAGTAACCTTTCGGTCTATATTTCCAAACCTTGCTTTCAAAACCACTTTCTTAAAGTGGTTCTAGCCCTCTTATGGCTAGAATCGCTTTAGGAAAGTGAGACGTTTTCATCCTTTCCAAAAATCTCCTCTTCAAGAATCTCTTCCTAAAAATCTCTTTTTCAACATACTTTCCTAAAACTCTCCTCTCTAAAATTGTTTTCAAAAACTCCCCTCCAAAATCTATTTTTCAAAACCCCATTTTCCAACTCCTTTCCAAAACTCTCTCTCTCCTAAAAATTCACTTCCTAAAAACGCTCCCTAAAAATCTTTCCAAAAATTCTCTTTTCCAAACTCTTCCCTCTAGAAATTCCCCTCTAGGATTTTCCTTCTAGAAAACTTTCGTTTCCAAAAACGCGCTTTCCAAAAACTCTTTCCTTAGAGCCCAAGTCAAGCCCTAGAACTCACAATTAGGAAACCCTAAATTTTCTTCCCAAAAACATGGTTTTCAAACTTTGCCCTAAACCTGGGTTTCCAAAATCTCTTGTTTTCACATCCAAACTGTACATGTTTCCAAAACCTATTTTCTACGTCAAAACTACAATTTTCCAAAACTGGGGTTTCTAGAATTTCCCTTTCCAAATCTTTGCCAAATCCTATTTTCTCTTTAAGAAACCAAATCCAATCTCCCCGTTTAGGAAACTAAATCCAATCCTCCGTTTTTGAAAACAAATCCCAAACCTTTCTTAATCCGACTTTTTATCCTTCCTAAACTTTCACTTTCCTAAACCTTAAGTTTCCAAAAACTTGAACATAAAAATCTTTCCTAATTCAACCCTTTCCTAATTCTACCCCTTTTCAAAATCTTTTTCAAATCCAAGCTTTCAAATCTTTCTTAAACCCAAACCTTTCCTAATCTCAAGATTTTCTAAAACTCTAAAACTTTCTAAATCTTAAACTTTCTAAATTTCAAATCTTTCCAAATTCAAAACTTTCTAAATTTGAAACTTTCTTAAGTTAAATCTTTTTAAACCCAAATCTTTCTAAACTCTAAACTTTCCAAAACTTCAACATCTTTCCAAATCTAAGACTTTTCTAAACTCAAAACTTTCTTAATTTAAAACTTTCTAAACTCAAAACTTTCTTTTTCTTAATTCAAACATTTCCTAAGTTGAAAACTTCCCTTTTTCAAACCTTTCCAAAAACGAAACTTTCCAATTTTCAAAACTTCCTTATTTCAAAACTTTCTCAATTCAAAACTTTCCAATTTTCAAAACTTCCTAATTTCAAAACCTTTCCTAAAACAACACTTTCCTAAGTTGAAACTTTCTTAAACCTAAACTTTTCCTAATTCAAAACTTTCCAAAAGTGAAACTTTCCTAATCCAAATCTTTCCTAAATTCCAAGTTTCCAAATCTTTCCAAATCTTCCAAATCCAACATTCCAATCCAATCTTTCTTAATCTCAAGTCTAGGTTTTCTAAACCTCCATCTTTCCAAAACTAAGTCTTTCCAAAGCAAGTCCAATCCTCTCACCTCCAGTTTCCAATCTCCTTTTCTAATCTCAAATCAAATCCAATTTTCAATTCAATCTCTTTTTTCAAATCAACTTTTCTATTTCAATCGGACTCCAGTCCGAATTACGACTGACCTGATTCCCCCAAAGGGATACGTAGGCAACCTTCATAGGTGCGGTCACAATGCTTTTCAAACTTTCAATTCCACCCTCATGGGTGCGGTTTTCAAAATCTTTTCAAATCTAAAATTCCAATTTCAAAATTTCTATTTTCAAATTTTTAAACTTTCCAATTTTAATTCTATCTCTTTAAATCTATTTTCAAATTAAATCAATCGCTTTCCAAATCTATTTTTCAATTCTTTTCTATTGCACTTGCATATCATGCATCATACTAAATTAGTTTTCAAACATTCTTTTTCAAAGTAAATAGGGTTGAATTATAGTTAATTAAAGACTTTCATAGGTGAATCTAGGGTAGATTGACATGTAGGTACCGAAGGGGCGGGGTAGGGTGATGGCTTAGTGCGTCTTCCCTACACGTAACTAACCTCCGAACTTAGATCACTGATTTCAAAGACCAAACGGAGTTATTTTTCAAAAAAGGGCTAAATGTTTTCCAAAGGTTGCCAAACAACCTGTTTTCTTAAAAACCCTCTCTCGAGGAGATATTTTCAAATCGTTTTTCAAAAAACCCTAAGTGTAGTTTTCGGATTATGCTTAGTTTTTAGGTGACCTAACTCACCTTAATCAAGTTAGGTGGCGACTCCAAATCTTTTTCAAAAGCCCTTTATTCAAACATGTTTTCAATTCAAACCTAGTCGCACTCATTCTTTTAGGAGGGTGAGTTCTAACGAGAGAGTACAACATTTTTCCCGCTTGGGTGAGTATTCCTCGAGTGCGAAAAATCTGAGCGCGACATTTATTGAACATAAAAAAATAATTTATAAATAATACTCCAACACCAAATATAGACCTTGAACATAATCATTTGAAATAGGCTTAAAAGTATCAAAATCCACCAAGTCCACTAATCTGTCAAAACTGACCCAACCCTCATAACATGGACACAACTTCGTGAGCTTATACTAAAAAATTTTAAAACTTGGGAAATACAAACTAGACATCTCAAAGAGTATCTAGACCAAATTTTATATTTTTGGAACAAGCCTAAGTATTTATTTGGTATTTTATAAAACATGGCAGTGCTGCAAAAGTGAGAATTTAGCTGCAGATGGTCCATCTTTAAGTGGTTCTTAATATAGGCAAAATACATCAAAATGACCTAAAATTTGGTATATACTCTCATCCACATTTATAATAGAAACAATAAAAATTTCACAATTTTTTGAGTACTCTAACTTGGTCTAATATTGCTGTCAAGGTAGGGGTCATAGATTAGAGTAACAGATTTCAATAGTAATAGTCCAACTTATAAAATTCACCATAATTCGAAAATACAATATTTTTGAGTGAGAGCAAAGCTCAAATGACTATTATAACTCTAAATTCGAGTGTGCAAAGATTCATCTATAAATAATATTCTTAGCTAAACCAATTTGTCACAAACAAGAAGACGTTGGGCTTCCACCATGGAAACCCCAACCACCCATCTCTTCCATCATCTTTCTTTACCTCCTCTCATGGCATCAAACATACTAGCATGTACTAATCCATGAAAATGAAATAGATCAAGCAAGAACATGATGAATCTTATCTCAAATGATGAATACAAGTTGGACACAAGTTTTTTTTTTTTTTTGAATTCCCTTCGAATTCTCTCCTCTCCTTCTCTCTCTCTCTCTCTCTCTCTCTCTATATATATATATATATATATATATATGTATCTCCTCTTTCTCTCTCTCTAGGTCTATGATGGTAGCCAATAACAACTCTTGACTTGCTCTCTTCTTTTTTTCTTCTTCTCTCTCACATGATGCTAGACCACCCACTCTCCACTAGCTTTTCTTTTTCTTTGTCTCCCCGTTAACCTTATCCCTCTCTCGTCTTCTCTCTCTTTCTCTCCACCGAAAGCCCCTCTATTCTCTCTTGACTTCTATTGCGATTACAAGCCAATATAGGTACAAGAGTGTATCTCACACCCTTAGGAATCCTATGCACACACTCACTAATGACTCACTACTCAACTCACCATCTAACTCACAACTTGCCACATGCCACACACAAGTGCACCCACATAATATTTACATACTAATTAACCATGCAATAAATATAATTTAAGTAATTATAAAATTATGAGATTAGGGTCTCACACATATATTTATTTTTATGTACATATTATATTAAAATTTGTTTATTGTGATTTTTTCTTTATTTTTATGATTTTATTCAGTGCTTTGTCCAAGATGGATTTGAAAATATCACTAATATCAAGGAGACGGGTCGAGCAGGATGGGACAGGTGTGGGGAGGGGTAAACAGGGTGAGAGGAGTATGGAGAAGTGCTAGCATGTCAAAATAGGAATGGCGTAAGGGTCTCCCGACCCAAACTCACCTCATTGCCATTCTTAGATGGTGCAATTATGATGATGCCAGATAGTCATGTTTAAGATGACCTGCCTGATTCTTCGATCAAAGTGAAGATATGGTAACCACGTAGCCCTAAAAGTACAAACAAAAAAAGACGTCATAGAGCAACACATAAGTAAACAGATTAATTCAGATTATGAAGGAACTTCCTGTTAAGGATTTATACCAAAAGATATGCTTTATATAATAATTTTAGTATTTATTAATAATTTTAATTATTTCATTTTAATGTGAATTTATGTGAGCAATTTTTGACTTGCATTATTTATTTAATGAATGTGTATATGTGTCTTTTATTCCATGTAGTAGATGATTTGGTGTGTAGAGTACAGCTTACATACAAAAGATTTGATCATCAGTTCTTATGAACTATAAGTTTATTGTTCACAATTTTAGATAGTATTAGACACATCATCAGTTGGACTATAGCAAAAAATTTTAATAGGTTTTTGCTGACTATGGGAAACGGTATAATTCCAACTCTTTTTTAATAGTACACTTTGTGTATATTGAATATGACCGTATTGAGATAATTATTTTTATACTGACTATATAAAATAATTTATGCCTCATGGATATTATGGGTACTTATACACTTAATCTCAATATAATTATTAGACACTTATATGTAGTGTTTATTGCTTTAATTCATAGAATAGTGAGATCTTTATGGGTCAATAAACTTAGTGAGTCAGACGATGACATTATGTGTATAGTGAATATTAATTATTGATGAAATTCACATCCCGATATATGAATTAATGATACCTTCTTGAAAAACTTTTAAGTTTTTATTGTGTCAAACTCTGCAAGTGAATTTTGAATTCGACACATCAAATAAGTTAAGTCAAAGGTCTTAACGAATTAAGTAAGTCAATTAAATTTAATTATCAGCAATTTAATTTAGTAGATGGGTATCTCTCATCTTAACGTAAGGAGATAAATAAGTATTTAATAACATAGAGCTCTCAATGTAATTTTGAGTATGACAGAGAGTATAATTATAATTATTTACTAATATAGATTATAATTTACACAAAGAGATATTAATTTAGATAGAAGTTGGTAGGGTTTATAATCCTGTGGTATCTGCTATGACATTTATATATACGCACTCTATGAAGCTTCTAGGGTTATCAGAATTTCAGATTCACATTTTGATGAAAGAGAGATGTTGGGGACTGCAGAATAGCCCTAGACCTAGCTATTATGCATACGTATAACACCAAAAAATTAGAATCTAATTAATAGAAACTAAATTACATGATTAGAATTATACTTTCGAGATCCCTCTACTTTGATTCCAAACAGCAATAGATACAATCTTCAAGATCCCTCTTCTTTGATCTCGAACAATAACAAATACAAATCAATTGCTCAAATGCGACCTTCAGACTTTTACTGTATCTCTCGTATATGTCTTATGGCGCTTTTTGTGGGAAGGTCAAGATAACCATGAGTACCAACGTCCAAAGGGGAAGAGGGGAAAACCACACTGAGTAAGGAAATGAGGCTTCCTCCTGCAAGGACCGTATTGATTCGGCATATTGCTGATCTACCCCGGAAGATCGCCATTGAGGCCGGACGAGGAGGTCAGAAATTCGGTCCCCTGTTGGGAGCGACCAGAAAAAACGAGACGAATTGTGGAGAAACCTGAACTACGTCAAGGAACCAAATCTCCACAAAAAGCCACCATTGGGAAGTTGCTCCTTCGCCCTCTAGTGGAGGCGTCCCCGACAATCATACGTTTTGTTTTGCCGAGCGGGAGCTTCGGTGACGCGATGAAGAGATTATCTACCTCACTTCTCAGGTTCATGCCATGAGGGAGGCAATATCAGGAAGAGATTGGCACAGAAGAAGAGGGTCCCCGGACCATGAAAGGATCATAGGGAGCCGGGACTGCAAAAGCACAGATACACCAACAGCACGAGTGAGAGGAAGTTATACCTCTAACAGCAGACGCTGCGTCGAAAGGTGAGTAGATCGGCACCGTAGGAGGAGCTAGACTCTGCAGAACAAGGCTCGCACGGAGGCTAGTCGGCAACAGAAAGACTGGGAAAAGTGATTCAGTGAAAAGCTGGAGGATAAGAAGCAGCATTCTAAAGACCGCACTACCCTAGACATGATTAAAAAGGCCCTGGACCAGATTACATCCACACCGTTCACGAAGGAGATTGAGTCCCCGCAACCTCCACAAAAGTTCACACCACCAAAGTTCACTCCATATGATGGAAAGGCTGACCCAGTCAGTCATGTTTGGCATTATAAGCAAATGATGGCACTATAGAGTGGAGACCAATTCTTGATGTGCTGAATTTTCCCCTTTAGCTTGAGGGACATGGCCCTACGATGGTTCAACAGGTTGCCATCCAGGTCGATGTCAAACTAGAGGCAACTTGCCAAGCTCTTTACTGCTCGCTTTACAGCCAATAGTATGCAACCGAAGGAAGTCAATTTCTTACTAACCTTACGGAAGAGCAAGGGAAAAGGATTGTCGGCATACGCAAGGCGCTACTGGGAGGCCTACAATGAGATCGACGAATGCATCGAGTAGATGGTTGTAACCTAATTCAAGATCGGCTTGTCCATGGAGCACCGTTTGTGGCAATGAAGAAATCGGCCCTCACTGTACAAGAGTTGATGTCTATAATTGAGTGATACGCCCGATTGGACTAAGATGTGCCTTAGCCAATTTCGAAGAAGGTCGGCATTATTGTTGAAAGAAAAAATAGAAGAGATGCCAAGAAGCCTCGATGAGAAGACAACAATAACCGGGGTAAGAAGGCTAATGATGGTGTTTACACAGTCTTTAAAGATCCCATTTACAAAATCTTCCCTCAGATTCGTGACAAGCCCTTTTTTAAATGGCCCCCAAATTTAGGAGAAGACCCTGCGTCCCGAGACCAAAATAAGTTTTGCTCCTATCATTGGGAGAAGAGGCATCAAACAGAGCAGTGCCAGCATCTCAAAAGCCACTTGGAAGACTTAGCCAAAGTTGGTCATCTCGACTAGTATATTAATAGAGAAAAAACAAAACGCGAGGCCGAGCAACCATGGCAGGAAGTTGTTCCACAGAAGGAGAACGAAGCGAGACCGGTCTGAGTGATCAACGTGCTGCACGGTTTCGCTAAATCAGAAGTCATTAAACCACACCAATATCGAGCTGAGGTACAAAAGGCTGCGCACTTTAGGGAGGTAATGCAGATACAACCTCCACCCAAAAAGGTTAAGGTTGGTAGCAATGCTACATCCATAACCTTCACTGATGAAGACCTCGTGGGGGTGCAGACCCCCGACAATGATGTCTTGGTTGTGACATTGATAATGGCGGATTGCAATGTGAGCAGATTGCTCACCGACTAAGAAAGTTCATCCAAAATCATGTACTATAGCCTCTTTAAAAAATTGGAGTTAAAACAATCCGATCTCCAGTCATTTCTCAACCCATTGGTCGGGTTTAGCTCAAACCCAGTTTGACCTTTGGGGAAGGTAACAATTCCATTGGAAATTACGTTGTAGACAGAATTCTTTATAGTCAATGTGTCTTCCCTTTATAATGTAATCATGGGACGTAACTGGTTGCATCTCATGAAAGTTATCCCATCGTCCTACCATCAGCTGGTCAGATTTCCTATCCCAGGTGGAGTGGGAGAAATTAAAGAAGAACAAGTGGCCACCAAACATTGCTTTCTAACGGCATGCACAACAAAGGTGAAAGCTGACAAGGTATAGATAATGGAACTACACGAGGATGTGCCTACTATCGACGATGTGGGGTAGACTTTGAAGAATAAAGCCATTGAAGAATTAAAGAAGATCCATATCGATCGGCAAGGTGAGAAGTAATTCATCATCGGCACGTCCTTGTCCAGAGTTAAAGAGAACTCTCTAATTAAGTTACTGATAAGTTACGTTGAAGTGTTCGCTTGGACTCCTTATGACACACCAGGGATCAATGCCAAGGTTACTTGCCGCCGATTGAATGTCGAACTAAAGTGCCGACCTGTGGTCCAAAAGGGAAAAAGGGCGGCAACACAGCATGTGGATGCCATTATTAAAGAAACAGAAAAACCCATAGAGGCCGGGGCAGTTTGGGAAGTCCACTACCCAAGATGGCTTTCAAACACCATGGTGGTAAAAAAGAAGGACGGCAAGTGGAGGGTCTATGTTGACTTCACTGATCTAAATAAAGCATGCCCCAAGGACCCTTTCCCTCTTCCCAAGATCGACCAGCTCGTAGATGCAACAGCTGGTTTCAAGAGGATGAGCTTTTTGGATGCTTATCGGAGGTATCATCAGATTCTTCTCCATCTAGATGATCAGGAGAAGACAGCCTTCATCACTCCAAGAGGTATCTTCTGCTACAAAGTAATGCATTTTGGTCTGAAGAATGCCAGGGCTACTTACTAGCGACTAGTCACCAAAATTTTCAAAGACCATATCGGTAGCACTATGGAAGTCTATATCGACGATATGGTGGTGAAAAGTAAATTTAACAGCTCCCATTTGAAGGATCTAAAAGGAGTGTTCAGCATCCTAAAACAGTACAAAATGAAGCTAAACGCCTCTAAATGTGTGTTCGCAGTCAGTTTAGGAAAATTCTTGGGGTTCTTGGTTACACACCGGGGAATTGAAGTAGATCTATGACAGATTAGTGTGATCTAAAGTGTTCAAGCCCCAAAAAATGCTAAGGAAGTATAGAAGTTGATTGGAATGGCAGCGGCACTCAATAGATTCATAGGCCGATCTTCAGATAAATGCTAACCATTATTTCATTTCCCAAAAAATAGGAACAATTTAGCTAGACTCTGGAATGTGATCAAGCCCTTGGTGATTTAAAGAGGTACTTGATGCAACCACCCCTACTTTCCACCCCACTCAAACATGAAGAATTCTTTCTCTACCTGGCAGTATCGGAGCACGCTGTCAGTGCCATACTACTAAGGCAACAAGATCGGTAACAAAAGTCTGTCGATTATATCAGTAAAACACTCTTGGAGGCAGAAAGTAGGTACGTACCACTGGAGAAATTGGCACTTACTCTGGTAGTAGCATCTCGCAAACTGGTGCAGTACTTCAGAGCCCAAACCATCAACATCCTCATAGACCATCAACCAAAACCCATTCTTAGAAGGGCTGACTTCTCTAAAAAATTGGCAAAGTGGGCTGTTGAACTGGGAGAATTCAATATCAAGTTCCACCCAAGATAGCCAGTTAAAGGCCAAGCACTTGCTGACTTCATTATCGAATTCTCCATTGAGCTACCACCGAAAAATGACCCGATAACACCTTCTGCTCAACAACACCATGACCTCCCCCTGGACCTTTGAGAAAATGCTAATCATTGAAAACTTTATGTCAACGAAGCGTCCAATGACCAAGAGGCAGGATCGAACATAATGCTCATTACACCAAATGGTTTAGCAATTGAACAGGCTATCAAACTTGAGTTCACTGCCTCAAACAATGAATCTAAATATGAGGCCGTGCTCGCTACACTGTGCCTAGCCATTAAACTAAAAATTGCCAAGATCATCATCTATTCGGACTCCTAATTAGTGGTTAATCAAATCACGGGAGAATACGCGGCAAAAAATGATAGAATGACATAGTACCTAGCAAAAGTGAAGGAATTACTAACCACATTCGGCAGGTACAAACTCCTCCAGATCAACAGCGACAACAACTCTTATACCGATCCCTTGGCTACACTAGCAACAACTCTAAAGCAGGGGTCAAAAAGAACAATCCATGTAGAGACCTTAGCCAAACCGAGCATATTTCATGAAAAGGAACAAGCTTTGGCTATAAAACAGTTGGGACCATCATGGATGGACCCAATTATCTCCTATCTAGACAAAGACGAGTTGTCGGAGGACAAGAATGAAGCCAGAAGGCTCAAACACAAAGCCCTCAGATACTGGCTATCACCAACCAAGAAACTCTGCAAAAGATCCTTCATGGGTCCTTACGTGCACTGTGTCCACCCAGACAAAGTGTAGGGCATCTTATTTGAAATCCATGAAGGGATATGTGGAAGTCATGTCGGCAGAAGATCCTTAGCCTACCAAGCTATCTCACAGGGGTACTGGTGGCCCTATATGCAAAAAGATGTAGCCCAGTATATGTTGAGATGTGAAAAGTGCCAAAAGTTCTCTCCAATCATACATCAGCCCGCTAAAGATCTCACAACTATAACCAGCCCTTGGCCTTTTGCCTAGTGGGGACTGGATATAGTCGGGCCCCTGCCCGTGCTCCAGGCAATAGGAGGTTTCTCATCGTAGCGACAGACTACTTCATCAAGTGGTTGGAGGCAAGGCCCTTGTCAACCATCAGAGAGATTGACGCCAAAAGATTTGCATGGAAAAATATAGTAACAAGGTTCGGTATGCCTCGTGCACTTGTCTCAAGCAACGGCACCCAATTTGATGGCAACATGTTTAGGTGATTTTGCGAGGAGCTCGAAATCAAGAACTACTATTTAATACCAGCATATTTGTAGTGCAACGGGCAAACCAAAATTTCAACCAAAACAATGTTGAATGGGATCAAGAAACGGCTAGAAAAGGCTAAAGGAAAATGGGTGGAGGAACTGCCCAGCATCTTATGGTCTTACAGAATTACCCCAAGGAGCTCTATTAGAGAAACCTCATTTTCTTTGGCTTACGAAATGGAGATAGTTATACCCTTGGAGGTAGGGCTACCAATAATCAGATCGGCAGTGTTCAACACTAGGCTTAACAACCAGACCTTGACCTTGCAGAAGAAAACAGAGAGGCTGCCCTAGTTAAGCTCACTGGATATCATTAGCAGTTAAGTCATTCTTACAACAAATGGGTACAGCCTAAATCCTTTGTACTAGGAGACTTAGTTCTATGAAAGATATTATGGGCAACAAAGAACCCTGCAGATGGAAAGTTAGGCCCCAACAGGAAGGGTCCCTACAGAGTGGCGTCCCAAGTCGGCGTAAGGGCATACTAACTAGAGTCTGTCGAAAATGGGAAACAACTACCTCGATCTTGGAATGCAATGAGGAAATTTTATTAGTAGAAATTGACTCCCCTATGATGTATCTACTTAGTGATGTTTTTTCGACGCTTCATAAGATTAATAAAATCTGAAGTCTTTCAAAGAAATCTGCTCATTTGATGCCACTCCAAAACATAAAAAAAACCTAGTGTAAAAACTTGGTCTTGTCCAAGTTGGACAGGTCAGCCAATAAAGGTCACAAAAACCAAGTGTAAAAATTTGGTCATGTTCAAGTTGGACAGGTTGGCCAATGAAGGTCCTAAAAACCAAGTGTAAAAACTTGGTCCTATCCAAGTTGGACAGGTCGGCCAAATGAAGGTCGTGAAAACCAAGTGTAAGAACTTAATCCTATCCAAGTTGGACAGGTCGGCCAAATGAAGGCCATAAAAACCAAGTATAAAAACTTGGTCCTGTCCAAGTTGGACAGGTCAGCCAAATGAAAGTCATGGAAACCAAGTGTAAAAACTTAGTGTTTGCCAATAAGGGTAAGAAATTCTAAGGCAAAAAATCAAATTGAAGACGACTAGAAATAGTCATATGCAAGAAGGGCAGATGCACAAACATAAGATCACAGTTCAGCCCAACACATTCATATCGGCAGATTTCGATAAAATGGCAAACTCAGTATAGCAAAAAGACCAAACAAGTCTTGTATTAATATAAAATGGCTGATTACATAAAAAGAAAACAAGAGAAAAAAGTACAAAAAGATAGTTATTAGCAATGGTCTCTACCGACTTTTCAGAAGGCTCAGCTAATTTCTCTGCAGAGGCTTCATCAGTAGTCTTGGGTGGTTCGGCAGAAGACTTGGCCTCTTCAGCAGCAGCCTCCTGAGTGAGCTTTCTCTAGTGTTCAGCATTGGCAATCACCTTCTCAAGGTCAATAGAACCTTCCTCTGTCATGTTGAAGTAGTCAAGGCAAAACTTCCATACGTTAAAGCACTTCTCCACCTTAGCAACTAGGAAGGCGCCATTCCAACCCTCCCGGAAGATGACTTGGCTTAGGTTCGCCATCTCAATAACGAGATCCTTGGTAGTCCGATCAGTGCCTATCTGCATTATCGTCTCTTCCTCTCCCTTCAATTTGGCCACCTAGGCCTAGAGTGCTTGAATCTCGACTTTGCCCTGAAATAGCTCCACGGACTGTACCTCGTTCTTTTCCAACAATTGGCCGACCTCTTTATCTCTCTTCTTAAAGTTGGCGGTAACCATCTTCAACTCCGTCATTGCCTCCCCTGTCTTCTTCTTCATCAGCAATCTCTCCTCATTGGCGTTGAGCCATTCTTTCTTCAGTCAATCATGCTCTTCAATCAACTATTGATGGTGCTCGGTAAGGGACTGAAAACGGCTCATCGCTTCTATAGCGTTGAGACAACCCTACATAGTAAGAGTACACATTCGAATGAGGAGTCAAAAGAATCAAGAAAAGAATTGAAGGGATAAGAAAAAACTAATTACTTGGAGAGAGTCATGGAAGGCACCCATAAAAAAGTTCAGATCGTCGGAAGTTCCTAGCTTCACAACGTCCTTCTTCGGCAAAGCGCTATGAAGAACGCCCAACGCCACCTCTACCTAGTCGATCATAGAATCAGCAATCGTCATTCGCCGACCTAAAATGTTTGGGATAATGGTCATCGCCTCGGCATTTTTAGCTCTTCAGAGGCATTTCCTTTGCCTTTTTTGGGGCCGGCCGTTGGGAGGCTGCCTCAGGAGTTTTCTTCTTTTACTATCGAGTACTCCGCTTCTTCTGTGGAGGCGCCACTTCCTTGGTCTGGGGAGTCTCTAAGTCCCTGGTCAAGGGTTCGACAGCTTCAATATCAGCCTTCTTTATTGGCTTACCTGCTGTGGTAAACATCAATTCCTCGAGGCCCATCTCGTCGCCTTCGTTAGGAGACGGGGTAGCCCTCTACTTCTTCTTGCTTAACTTCATGCGGTGATCAGGCATGCTTAACTTGATGCCGAGCTATTTAAACTGGACCAGATTGTGAGTACTTGTTGTTCCACGGCAATAGGATCAAATAGGGGCGGAGCAGCAACTGTCACTTGACGAGCAGCATATGCCCTTTTAATAGCAACACCGATCGAGATCTCTATAAAATCCCTCTTCGCACCCTGCTCTGCCAATATCATAAAGACACTCAGTGGGACCCCTGTCTTTAAGGTGAATGAGGAATATCAAATTGGGTAGTTCAGTAAAATGTGGGGAGTTCGCGCAAGATCCCTCAACCTGCCTTGACCACAAAAATCCAAAACCTTCTTCAGATCAACGAAGTTGACTCCCCAGGCAACGTCTTTCAACCTCTTTCTCATTTCTACAAGAACGTTAAGGACAAGTTTAAAAGCAAAGTAAAATAGATTGAGAAAGTTAATTATAAGTCTGCATCGAACCTATCTTCTAAGCGAGTCTAAGACACCATACAGCAGGTCTTTTTTTTAAAGGAGTTTGTCGAACTCCCAAGGCCCGGATACCTAAACCGTAACCTCGTCTACGCCCTTCCCAAAGGAAAGCAGACACTTCACTATCTCCCTACTGTTATTAATGGCTCGGAGATACACCTTCCAACTATCGCTCCCTACTTTGCAAAGTGTGCAACAGTAGTTGAGCTCGACAAGCCCCAAGTTCAAACCCAAGTGCCGATTAAGCTCGAGCAACCCAAAAATTATCCTATATATGTTCAACGAGAGTTGGGAAGGCACTACCTTACTTTGGACATTGAACTTTTGAAGGAGGGGGTGCAGGGGAAACCTAAGCCCTCCCTCAACAATGGCGATAACTGGGAAGGGCATCCCCTTCTCGATTTCGTCCATATGAAAATCATTGGAGTCTACCAACTCTAACCCAATCTTATCGGGGATCTCATACCTAGCCTTAAAGGCATCAATCGCTGCCGGACTCTCTACCATCTTTCTCAAATGGGTTGCCATCAGGGGACAACAGTCGAAAGGAAACTTTCACGAAAAAGAGAGATGAGCGCAGAAGGGACTTACAGTGAAGAGGGTAAGCGAGGGGCACTCTCAGACAATGGAAAGAAGTAAACAAGTTCCTGTTACTAAAAAAGGCACCGGCCTTTATAATTGCCTTCGCCACCAATTCGTTTGTGCGAAACAATAGCAATTACATCCTAGCAGCGTAACGTCACATCGGATGTCAATGCCCCGTCGTTTCATCGCTGCGGCTTTAAATCCGTGACCGTCCATGTGGCCGAGAAACCACCCAATGTAGCACACTTGGAGGAACGTCATAATGACCCGACGCAGTCCTTAACCCTTCAAGTAACCAGAAAAGGCACAAGGGCTGGGCGCAATTGTAGGTCAAAGAAATCAGGCCCAGTATGCCTGGTCAGGCCTAATAAAAATTAAGTCAATGAAGTTGGACTACGGGTCAGCCCAAGTAGTCAAGAATGTAGCCAAGCCTGCACTGCCAACCTCGTGCCGACCTCTAGCCCAAGCCCAACGTGGCAAGCCCAATTTGCGAATATAATCAAAGCATTTAATGCTCTTGTAAGCACCCTATTTTTGCCTGCTCAGCAATATCTGGTCCAACTGGGCTTACTTTTACACATCACACGCATATCCAGACTCTAACCTACCTTCTAAACTTGAATTTAGTTCACCAGTTGCTTCTTGGGCCCGTAAGGCTCACTTGAAGCTAAATGACCATTTTGCCCCTAGGCGTCCGAGTGCCTCGAGAACCACGCCGGCTCTAGGTATCAAACCGGTAGCCTCTCAGGAATGCTCCTTATAGTATTCCTAGCCTTCCTTTATCTTTCCGGATCATTCCGAGTTAGTTCCGACAAACCCAATGCAAAATGACCGTTTTGCCCCTAGGGGGCCGGTTGCCTTTTCCGACCACACCGGCTCTGGGAATCAAACTGGCCACCTTTAGGAATATTCTAAATAATGTTTCCATATCTCAAGTCTTTTTCCAGGACATTCCGGGTCCGTCCTGGCAGCTTTCCGACCCAATTGACCGTTTTGCCCCTAATGGCCCGATCAACCCCTCCGACACATCCTATCCTCATTTTTCAAGTCAAATACCTCTGGAAGACTGTTATAAGTGTTTCTGTTCTTTTTTGGCCTTCCGGGCTAATCCCGGTCACTTAAATCCTTCCCGAATTTTCTGGAGTCACTCCTAGTGAAGTTAGGCTAAACATTGCTTGGTAGTCACTAGTACAGGCGCCCAAATCTTTCCAAGATACGTTGCTTGCCAACCTTAAAACTTTCCTAATTGGATGGCGCCACTCCTAGTGGCGCCAAGAGGAAATTTGGCCTAGCGCCACTGCAACAGGCGCTAGGTCTATCCCATCTTTATAAATACAGAGCCTCTTCCAGCGTGAAAGGGGTCCGCAAACTCAGTCTAAAAATCCTAATATTCGATATACAGAGATCGTAGCCTCCCAAAATCCTAGCTTCTCTAGGTTTTCCAAAACCTAGCCACCATACACAAACCCTAGCCTCCTATACACTCATACACACCCCTATACACTTATACACTAGCCTCCAACCCTCCATTGAAGACTTGGATTGTTGCAACTTGAAGCTCTCGAAGACCAAGACAAAACTCTCGAAGACTGAAGCAAAGATCGAAGAAAAAGTATGAAAAGCAAGGCGCGCAAAGCCAAGCGAAATAAATAAGACATACGGTAGGTTTTCTCTTTAAGTTTCTACGCTTCCCCCTCTCTCTTTTCCCTCCTAACCCACTTGGGTTTTCTCTATTTTAATCTCCCATCTTCTTCCCCCCTTCCTTTACATGCTTGAAACAAGGGGATTCCCGGTCCATGTGTAGGATTAGACTATTGGAGGGTCACTGCGTCGGGGGCTTTCTTTTAGTCTAACTGGAGACCACGTGTCGGCCCCGTTGATTATATGGTGAAGCCTTAACCTTGTATGTTCACGACCCCAAATTTGCATTGTGCATATCATGATCTTGCATCTCTCCAAAATCATTTTCAAATTCGTTTTCAAAACTTGCATTAACATTGTTTTCAAAATTGCATCAAAATCTTCTTTTTCAAAATTTGTTTTCAAAATCACAATCCTAGGGTAATTCTAGCATTTCCATGGCTAGGGTTGCTTTAGGAAAGTGCTATATTTAAAGTGACCAACATGGTCCATTTTTTCAACTTCTTGTTGTTTTCAAAACCATTTTCTTAAAGTGGTTCTAGCCTTCTTATGGTTAGAATCGCTTTAGGAAAGTGAGACATTTTCATACTTTCCAAAAAACTCTCTTCTCAAAAATCTCCTCCTAAAAATCTATTTTCCAACATGCTTTCCATAAACTCTCTCCAATCTCCTTTCCAAAATTGTTTTCAAATACTCCATCCAAAAATCTATTTTTCAAAAACTCTCTTTTCAACTTTTTCTCAAAACGCTCTCTTCAAAATCCACTTTCTAAAAACATTCCCTAGGTTTCCTTCTTAGAAAATACTCCCTAAATCTCTTTCCTAAAAACTCTTTCTAACAATCCCCTTCTAAAATCTTGTTTCCAAAACTCTCTCAAAAGTTTTACTTTCCAAAAAACTTCCTTCCTAAAATTCTTTTCAAAACACACTTTCTAAAAACTCTTTCTTTAGATCTCCTTCTAAAAATCTTCCTCCTTAGAACTCACTTTCTAAAAATTCCTTTTCTTGGTGCCCAAGTCAAGCCCTAGAACTCATGATTAGGAAACCCTAGTTTTCTTTCTAAAAGTATGGTTTTCGAACTTGCCTTAAAACCTAGGTTTTCAAAATCTCTCTTTTCACATCTAAACTATACATATTTCTAAAACCTATTTTCTACGTCAAAACTATAGTCTTCCAAATCTAGAGTTTCTAAAGCTTTCTCTTCCAAATTCTTGCCAAATCCAATCTTCCCTTTAGGTCACCAAATCCAATCTTCCGTTTAGGAAACTAGATCCAATCCTCCGTTTTTTAAAACAAAATCAAACCTTCTCTTCTAGAAACAAAATCTAATCCCTTATTTTAGGAAATAGGAATCTTAACTCTTCCTAGTCTAGATCTTTCCTAATTCAACTCCTTCCTAATCTCCTACCTTCCTAAACCATAAGTTTCCTAAACCTAAACTTTCAAATCTTTCCTTAAACTTTAAGTTTCCAAATCTTCCCTAATTCCACCCTTTCCTAATTTCATACCTTTCCAAATTTCGACTTTCCGAATCGAAGTTTTTCAAATCTTTCTTAAACTCAAACCTTTCCTAATCTCAAGAATTTCTAAAACTCAAATTTTGAAAACTTTCTTAAATTCTAAACTTTCTTATTTGAAAAACATTCATGTTTTCTAAAACGAAACATTTCCTAATTCGAAAACTTTCCTAAAATGAAACTTTTCCTAAAACAAAACTTTTCTATTTTGAAACTTTCCCAATTCAAATATTTCCTAAATCCAATCTTTCCTTAATCTTTCAAGTTCAACATTCGAGTCAAATCTTTCTTAATCTCAAGACCTTTCTAAATCCTCTCTTCCCTAAGTCTAGGTTTCCTAAACCTTAATCATTCCAAATCAAAGTCTAATCCCTTCAATTCCAAATTCCAATTTCCAATTTTCTATTCTAAGTTCAAATCAAACTCCTTTTTCCAATCGAACTCTTTTTCCATATCAAATCTTCTATTTTCTATCGGACTCTTGTCCGAACTACGACTGACCTGATTCCTCCAAAAGGATACGTAGGCAACCCTTATGGGTGCGGTCACAACATTTTTCAAGTTTTTATTTTCACAAAATCTTTCCAAGCCTCCAATCTATTTTCAAATTTCCAAATCTCTATTGTCAATTTCCAAAACCCTTTTTCCAAATTCAAACTTCTATCTCTTTCTTTTCAAATCAAATCAATTTCTTTCCAAATCTATTTTTCAATTCTCTCTCTTGCATTTGCATATCATGCAACATGTCTTTTTAAACATTCCTTTTTTCTAAAGTGGATAGGATTGGATAGTTGTTAATTGAAGACTCTCATAGGTGAATCTAGGGTAAATAGACATGTAGGTACCGCAAGGGCGGGGTAGGGTGATGGCTTAGTACGTCTTCCCTACACGTAACTAACATCTGAACCTAGATCGCTGTTTTCGAAAGATCAAAAAGAGTTATTTTTCTAAAAGGGGCTTAATATTTTCTAAAAGTTGCCAAACAACCTGCTTTCCTAAAAACCCTCTCTTGAGGAGATGTTTTTCAAAATCATTTTCCAAAACCCTAAGTGTAGTTTTTGGATTATGCTTAGTTTTTAGGTGACCTAACTCACCTTAATCAAGTTAGGTGGCGACTCAAAATGTTTTTCAAAAGCCCTTTATTCAAACCAATTTTCAATTCAGACCTAGTCGCACTCATTCTTCTAGAATGGTGAATTCTAACGAGAGAGTGCAGCGTTTTTCTCGCTTATGTGTGTATTTCTCGAGTGCAAAAAATTTGGGCGCGACAACTCTAACCACAACATTTAATGCGGAGATGACCCGCATTTAATGTGAAAGCGGGTTGTCACGCGACATCCACCCTCACGTCCGATTAGCCAACTTTAGCACAGCGGTAAAGCTAGACCAACGTCCGATCAGTCGAAGACGAATGATGTGATCTATGAGGTAGGTCATGATGGCCCTAAAGTAGACCCAAGGGTTAATACTCCATCGATTACACTATAAATACCGAAACCCTGAGAATGAAGGTATGGACAATTGATTTTAAGCATGCACTGTCTTTATTCATTCAATTCATTATTAAGATTGCTAACTTAATTGTCAGAGTGTGATCGGCCTAAAAATGGTTGACCCATTCTAACTCCTCTGTCCTTTTTGTAGTTAATTTGTGCTCATTGAGATTGGTTCGAGTGATCGGTCAAGCCTTCTCGAAAATCTCACTTACACCTTACTCTAGAGAATGTGAGCTCTCAACTATTAGGATTTCTTTTTCTCATAAAAATGTGTATTTATGCAAACAATGATTCCTAATTCAACTAGGATTAATCTCTATTTACGTAAATTATAATTTATACCACTAAAATATTATAATTGTACTCACTGTCATATTAGAAATTATATTTTTGAACTACATGTTATTAAATGTTTATTTATCTCATCACGTTAAGATCAGAAATACTTGTCTATTAAATTAAATTTAATAAACTTATTAAATTTCTTGCGACCTTTTATTTAACTTACTTAATATGTCGAATTTATAATCTACATGCAGGATTCAATATAATCAAAACTTATAAGTTTCTTTAAAGGAGTATCATCAATCCCTACATCACTACGTAAATTACATCAATAATTAAAATTCACCATACACATGTGTAAATTAAAATAAAGAATCTCACTCTTTTGTAAATTAAAATAATAAATAATATATACATGTGTCTAATAATTATATTAGGATTAATAGCATAAGCATTCGTAATAATCATGAACCATTAATTGTTTTTCATAGTTAGTATAAAAATAATTATCTCAACATTGTCATATTCAATACAAGGTGTACTAATTAGAATTATAGTTAGAATTATACCACTCTTTATAATTAAGACAGACCTATAAATCATTGTGTTACAACCCGACTGATGGTATACCCGGATCTATCTAAGACTGTGAATAATAAACTTACATTTAATAAAAGCTGATGATCTAATCTTTTATGTGTAAGCTGTACTCTACATACTAGATCATCTATTATTGAGAATAAGAAACATACATACATAATCATTAAATAAATAATGCAAAGCAAATGTTACTCACATAAATTTTTATTAAAATAAAATAATTAATTTATTAATAAATACTAAAACTATTACATAAAATATGTCCTTTAATATAAATTTTTAATAAGAGAAACCCTAGTTGTGAGTCCAGAAATTCTGGACTAAGAAGTGTATAAGCGATACAGTAAAAATTCAATGGACTGAGATCATATTTAGTTTCTGTGATCATATTTAAATTTTGATACTATTCGTATGTACTATAACCAGGTCCGCGCCTATTCCGCAATTCCTTTCACTTTCCGATCAATTATATTTCCTTATTTCACATTCTAAATATATGGTACACTGCTAAGATCGTGGTGACTATAACCGCCGAATGTCAATCCTCAAGCCGATCATAAGAAACATAAAGAGGACTGAGGTTGGGGGTGGTTGGAGGAGAAATATTCCTTTGCATGTATAAATTAAGGTAAGGGCCCACATTGCCAATGTGGCTGGTTCCAGAATCTGATTGTTTAAGGCTCTATTTGTTTGCCGAAAATTAAATTTTGAAAAGAAATTTTTTTCTTAGAAAATATTTAGTAGTAAAAAAATTATTTTCTTTTTATTTTTCATTTGTTTGGAGTTAATTACAAAATTTTTGTGGAAAAATTATTTTAACCACTGTTGTTACTTAGATAACCTATAGTGATTTAAACATTAAGAGAGAGCGAGAGATTATAAAAAATTAAAGTTTCTAGAATTATAGGAGATTAGGTTATTGATAGAAAGAGTGAGAGATTGAGAGGAGTTTGAACTCTTCATTTTTAAAGATTTGATCCAATCCTTTAATTCTCCTACTCGCGAAAAACAATTTTTGAGATAAAATCTTTAATGTTATTTTCCAACATTTTTCTTATATTTAGAATATTTCTTTCAAAGAATTTAAGAAATTATAACCGAAGAACCAACCAAACTTTCTTAATTTTTTAAAAAATATTTTTTTTCGACATTCTCCGGTAGAACAGAATGAGCTTGACTCAAAAATTAAAAAAGTTCGATTGTTTGTTTGTTTGGAAATTTAATTCTAGGAAAATATATTTCAAATCTTATGAAAAATGTTGAAAAATATCATCAAAGAATTTATCTTGAAAGTTATTTTTCGTGAGTAGGAGAATAAAAGAATCTGGGTCACGTGTTCAAAAAAAGAAGAGTTCAAATGTTTCTCAATCTCTCCCCCTCTATCAATGCCTAATCTCTTATAATTTTACTAGATAAACAAAGAGTTGTGATTTTTTATAATCTCTCACTCTCTCTTAATGTTTGCATCACTTATGTGATTTCATTAAAAGTTATTTTGCTATTATATTTTTGTCCAAATAACAACTAGGGCTAAAATAATTTATCTACAAAAAAAATTTAGTTCATACCAAACAAATGGAAAATTAGGAAAAATAAATTTTTTACTGTCAAATGTTTTCCAAAAAAAATTTTCTCTAAAAATTTATATTTCAGTAAAACAAGCGAAGCCTAAGTTAAAATGACTTCCATGGAGGTCGAGCTTTGTTGTTCTTCAAGGATTCTAGTTAGTTGTAGAATTACTAAAGCATAGGACTTACAAAGATAAACATGCGAAAAGTTTAATTAAAATCCCTTATCCGATGAAGACTGGGGAAGTCCCTATCACTATCAATACACCATAACAGTAAGGGGAGAAGGTAAATAATAATTAGTGGTTCAAATAGTTATTTTCGTTCATCCCTTGTCAGAAACTTGACTTTAGCATCGAAACGGCCCAGCCGACCATCAAAAGTTTCTGGCGTGCTCAATCTACGTATACTTCATTTTGGAAATCTAGTACCAAAATTTTCCCATACAATATATATATATATATATATATATGTATATATAAATAAATAGGCCTATCCAAATCTGCATGTGCCAATGCTAAATAATCATTAATTTTGTCCAAAGTTGCTGGCAAATCTTGGACAATGAGCTGTCAGGGCCATCACAAGTAGATGATAAACAACAAAACCAAACCGGAAATTTAAAAAGGGCGGAGTGGGGGGTCCAAAATTGTCTTTTGATTGCTTCGGGTTAACCAGACGTTTAATTTTTTTTTTTTTTTTTTTTTGGCGCTAAAATTGAGAGGAATAAAGTCTGTCTCTTTTCTTTCATTCTTTCTTTTTTATTTTGTTAATTTTGATTAATGCATGGTTCAAGTGGTAATTAATTCCTTTCGCCTTTTATGGATGCCCATTTTAATTATATTGTTAAAGGATTTGGACTTTTGGTTAAGGACAAAGTTTTGGTTAATTGTCTCCTTCTGTTTCACATTTCTTCTTCAATCTAGTAATATTTTATTTGTCTCCCCAAATCATTGTGTTTCGACTTCTAAATCATTCTTAAACAAAAACATACCAATCATTGTAGCGAGTGGCCGTTGCATTGACCACCTCCTTTGGAAGTGGGTATCGATTCAACTATACACCACAATTAAGCCTACTCATTTAAAAGTTGGAAATGTTGGAGAGGGTGTGTGTATGTATATAGATTTGAGTTGTTATTATGCTCATTGATCAAACTTAATTGCCCTTTACATGCATGCGTTGCTAGCTAGTGGTCTAACAACCATGTGCAATGCATTATGGTTACCGATCCAGTAGGCAATGATGTATATGTATATATGTTCAAGTGTAATTACACTTTTTTCTGTTCCGATGAAATCACTACTTTTAACAACTAACTCATTTAGAAGTTCCAATATTTTAAGTTATTAACAGCACTTCTTTGTTACCCATCATATTGGTTTTTAAGCCCTTTGATTTTATCTTGCACCATATCAAAATTTTCTCCTAATTTTTACTCATTTTGATACTTTTCATTAGTAGCTCAACTTTTTATAAATTGAATACATTCCAATCTTAGATCATCTTTTTCCTTTACGCTTAACAATTTTTATATTTTTTTTAATCTTTATTTCACTTTGTACTACTATTGTGTAAGTTGTTTTAGACTATTATTACAGTAACATATAGGAAAGTAACACTGAAATGTCTAATTGTCAATTATTCGTTGATAAAATCACGTATACTCTGACAATACTATAATATATTCAAGTATTTTTTATAATAAATAATTACGTATTCTTAGATCACAATAAACTAATGCTAATCTAATACTTGATCACATTAAACTAACATTATCTAGTACTTTGAATAATTGAAATTCTTATATATTTTGTGTTATCTAATTGAATTAACTTTTTATAACTCTATAAACTACTTGAGATTAAAATTGTTTGAAGTACTTAGAAATAATATTTAAAGTAACAATTATGAATATGGTAAACATTCAAATAATTTTCTATTTTCGCTACTAAAAATTAGTGTCATAAAAATAAAAAAAGCTTACATATGTCTATATTTTGTAAACAATCGTGGAAACGTTTAACAAGCTTCTCTTTTTAAAGACCTCATAGATAAATCAACATTATGTGTTATAACAGTCTAACTCTGTTACATATATGATTAATGTAAATTATAGTTAGTAACGTAAAAATATTTTGCTTTATTGAACAAGAGTATGATGACTCTACTTTTTAAAAAAAAAAATTGTTGGGAAAGAAATAGCCTATTTTTAGATATTATGTCCGTTATATTTTTACTTTGTTTGTATTTGATGAGTCTTCTACTATGAAGCTTACATTTGATGGGTGGTAATTGGTATTATTTTGCCACTAAAAATTTTTCCCTAATTTGGCTCTCCTAGCGAAGTTTCTAAGTCCACCACTACCTGAAGCAATCCATGCTTTCCTACTCAGTCAGTGTCTTGAGCCCTAAAGCCATATTCATCTCCCTAGTATTTTTCTCTCTTTCCTACTCAATCTTGCCAACCCTAGAATTCCTTTAAATCTCTTATTTACAGAAAAATCATAAAATCCTAGTCATAATATAGTTAGAAAAATCTATACATGATGGACCCTTTAATGGATTCTAGATGCCACAACTCGACCCAAACACATGTTGAAAGGCAATGTCATTTGAACTTGTAAGCACCCCATTTTTGCCTGCTCAGCAATCTATAGTCCAAATCAATTCTCTAGTAAAACGTCCAAGTCAATCAATCGCTTCTCGGGCCTGTTGGCCCCAATTGAAGCCAAATGACCCTAATGCCCCTAAGCACTCCAAGCAGCTTCCCGGAATCGATCAATCTCCAAAACTGCCGAACACTATCGGAGTGACGAAAACACTCACAAATTATCACACCGTAGGAGTAACGAAAATACCCAAAAACTTTCCAAGGTAGTTTTTAGATACCGGTAGTCTTCAAAACCAATTACCGCAGTCGGAGTGACGAAAACACTCACAAACCTTAAACGATTCACTTCTAGCGCTTGTTAGCCCACCAATGTAAAATGTCTATTATGCCCCTTGGCATTCAGTACTTTCTTGAGATTAGGCAGTCTCCGGAACCAACACCAAACTGTCAAAGTGACAAAAAAACTCATAAGCCGTTAAGCCGTTGGAATGATGAGAACACTCACCAAGTCGACACGGGTTTTGCCAGTAAACCACCCATTGTCACGAGATTGAATGCGTCTATTAGTCATGGCAAGTTTACCAAAGAAAATAAAGACCTCTAAAAATCAACCCATTAGAACCATCGGAGCGACGGAAACACACATAAACTCATATCAACATCAAAGCCTACTAGCCCGTCTCGGTGAAAAATGACTAACATGCCCCTTGGGCATGATGCCACGTTTTGCAAGAAAGTAAAAACTCCTTGAGATGATAAGTCCATCCAACTCAGCACATCTTGCAAAAACGTACAAACTCCTCAAGACGATAAGTTCATCTAACCTGGCATATCTTCGAGAAAGTATCAAGGCCTTGAGGTGGTAAGTTCACCTACCAAGATTGTCCCCTGACATTCCGGCATGTTTAAATATGATCATTCTACCCCTTGGTAGACCGACACGTCCTCGAGAAAGTACTAAGTCCTCGAGATGGTAAGTTCACCCTTCCAAGACTATCCCTAGATAGTCCTACATGTTCAAGATGGCAATCAAACCAACTCCGGTTCAATTTCGATCAACTCCAGTCAAAATGATCATGTTACCCTTGGTACTCCAGTAGGTCCTTTGAGAAAGCAACAATCTCTCAAGATGGTAAGGTCACCTTCTTAGACTATCTCTAGACAGTCTGGCATATTTGATATGCCACTCAAATCTAATGTGGTCATTTTTCAACAAGTTTTAGTCGAAATGACCATTTTACCCCTAGTGGTCCGGCATTTCTTAAATCATATTGGCTCTGGGTACCAAACTAGCATTCTTCAGAATGCCCCGCTGAACATCCCCATATATTGCCAAGAGAGTCCCTTGACTTGAACCACCTCTAAATCAACAAAAGCTTCCTAGAGCATCTGATAGACGCTCTGCTAGGGTTGTCTTTTTCTCTAACTCTCTAATTAAAATGCACCGTCAAATGACTTGAGAAATGTTTAAATCAAGAAATTCCTGGAAGCATTTCCATAGGTCTTTCCATCGATACGACTTGATTGAAAAGATCGCTTCCCAAAACACCTGATCGTATAGCCCGAAAGTTGTCACTTTAAGAAACCCTTAGAGCGTCTCACAGACGCTCCACCAAAGTTGACTTTTTCTTTAATTCCCTGATTAAAATGCATAGTCAAACGATTTGAGAAATGATTAAATTAGGAAATTCCCTGAAGCTTGTCCACAAGAGTCCCCATCGATACGGTTTGATTGAGTAGGTCACTTCCCGGAGGCCACGATCATGTAGCGCAAAAATTATCATTTTCAAAGCGTCTCATAGATGCTCCAAAAAACTTATCCTGATGAAATATCTCTGTCATTCGAAATCATTTGAAGCTCCCCGAGGGCTCCCGGTTTATGAGAAACAGCAAGGCAACGTCGTGAACATGATTTTTCTAAATCTTTCTCAGATTGCACGAATATCAAGGCAAAATCAGCATAAAAAGAATGTGCTACATGTGCCCAAAAAATGATCAAATCTTTTAAAATTTTGTTTGCTACCTAAGAAAAGGTAGTATAGGGAGTGCCATGGGGCATTCAACCACTGGAGAAAAGACAGGCACATGTGGTCAATTTTTTTCTAGGTGCATGTGGGACATATGCCCTGCATATTCCAGAGGCCAAAATGGTAGCCAAACTCTACTAAAATCACCCCAGAACTCTAAAAAAGTCTATACACTTCACCCTCCAACCATCCAAGCTAGATTCAACTTCTCTTTAGCCTATACACCCCATCTTCCAAGCCTCCAAGCAACCTTAGAGGCCATTTTCAGCTCACTTCAAGGCCATTGAAGACCTTTCAAAGCTCAAGCAAAGCCCTCTGTTGAAGCTTGAAGAAGTTATGAAGACTAGGTAGTATTTCCATTTACATTTGCTACCCCAACTCTTCTTTTCTCCCTCTTAGCCTACTTAGGCTATTCTCTATTTTACTCCTCATCTTTAACCCCCTATTTTTGCTTGCTTGAACAAGTGGGCCCATGGTCCATGCCTAGGGGAAGTTTTAAGGAAGCCACCAGTTGGGGGCTCCCCCTTTAGCCTACCTTATCATGCTATGGACCATAGGCCTCTTGTAATGTGGTGTGGCCCTTTAGCCTTGTATGATTTCACGACCCCCTTGCATATGGTTACTACGTTCATGTATTGTATGCTTGGCTCCATCTTCATGCTAATCACCATTTTCTAAAAATCTTAACTATTTCTATTTCTATGGCATTCTCAAACTCCATATTCAAGTGTTTTCCTAAAAATGGTTCTAAGAGTTGGTTTCTCCAAGTTTAAGGTCAAAATCTAGATTTTCATGCCTTAGAAAGCCTCCCCTACACCCTTTAACTTCCATGTTGCATTCTTGCATTTTCTACTTTCAAAACCACTAGGTCCAAACCCTAGTTCAAAACCGCTAGGTTTTAAATCCTAGTTCAAAACTATTAGCCTTAGGTTTATTCAAATGAAATTTTATATATGATTTTGATGATAACTTACTTTGATTTATAAATGTTTTCTTGATTAGATATATTCAATACTTTTAATCCGTGGTCTAGTTGGTATAATAAAATTTTGCAGGATTATAAAGCACTTAAAAGAAGATCAAGACTTGGAAAGTTATTTCTACATCCTTGAGAATCATGTTTTAAGGAAACTTAATTCAATAAAGAAAATTAGAGGACATAATTTTCTTCTAAGGTTGAATATTTGATTGTAAGCATCCCAGTTTTGCCCACTCAGTAATCTCTAGCCTGACCGGATCCAGTTTCAAACATCACAACATATACAACCCTAGGCCGGCTCTTTCAAAACTCCAATCCAATCAACTAGTCACTTTCCAAACCCGTAAGGCCTAATTGAAACTAAAAAGACCATATTGCCCGTAGGCACTCCAGGCAGCTTTTCGAGACTAAGCAGTCTCGAGAACCAACGCCATCCTGGTAGTTTCCCAAGATCGGGCGATCTCGGGGACCAACACCTTATCAAATTCCAAACGATTCACTTCTGGCGCTTGCTAGCCCACCAATGTGGAATGTCCATCATTTGATAGTTCTCAGAGACCAGGCGATCTCAAGGACCAACACCACCTTATAGGTAGCTTTTTGAGATCGGGTAATCTCAAGAATCAACACCACCCTACAGGTAGCTCTCCGAGATCGGGCGGTCTCATGGACTAACACCGTACAGGTAGCTTTTCGAGATCGGGCGATCTTGGGAACCAATACCTAAGTCAACACCGGCGCCTGCTAGTCCGACTCGGTGAAAAATGACCAAACCTACCCCTTAAGCCTCCAAGCACGTCTTTGAGAAAGTTCGAAATCCCTCAAGATGGTAAGTCCACCCTTTTAAAATGTTCCTAGATAATTAGGCATACTTAATACGCCATCTTGACCAACTTCGGTCTTGTTTCTATCAACTTCGATCAAAATGACCGTTTTACCCCTAAGCACCCAAACATATACAAATCCCTCCAAACAGTGAAAACATCTTCCAGGACCGTCCCCGAATAGTTTTCACGCCCAGATTTTTCGCACTCGAGGAATACACACACAAGTGGAAAAAATGTTGTACTCTCTCATTCGAACTCACCCTCCTAGAAGAATGAGTGCGACTAGGTTTGAATTGAAAATTGATTTGAATAAAGGGCTTTTGAAAAAGATTCAGAGTCGCCACCTAACTTGATTAAGGTGAGTTAGGTCACCTAAAAACTAAGAATAATCTGAAGACTACACTTAGGGTTTTGGAAAACGATTCAAAAATATCTCCTCAAGAGAGGGTTTTTAAGAAAACAGGTTGTTTGGCAACCTTTAGAAAACATTTAGCCTTTTTTTTGAAAAATAACTCCTTTTTGGTCTTTGAAATTAGTGATCCTAAGTTCGGAGGTTGGTTACGTGTAAGGAAGACGCACTAAGCTATCACCCTACCTCGCCCTTTCGGTACCTATATGTCAATCTACCCTAAATTCACCTATGAGAGTCTTTAACTAACTATTGTTCGACCCTATCCACTTTGAAAAACAATGCTTGAAAAGAAACTGACATGATGCATGGTATGCAAGTGTAAGGAATGAGAATTAAAAAATAGATTTGAAAAGAGATTAATTTGATTTGAAAATAGATTTAAAGAAATAGAATTGAAATTGGAATTTTGAAAATAGATTGGAATTTGAGATTTGAAAAGATTTTGGAAACCACACCCATGAGGGTGGAATTGAAAGTTTGAAAAGTATTGTGACCGCACCTATGAAGGTTGCCTACGTATCCCTTTGGGGGAATCAGGTCAGTCGTAGTTCGAACCGGAGTCCGATTGAAAAGAGATTGATTTGAAGAGAGAAATTGGATTAGAAGAAAGAGATTGAATTGAAAACTGGATTTGATTTGAGATTAGAAAATGAGATTGAATTTGAGAAGATTGGACTTGCTTTGGAAAGATTGATTTTGGAAAGACTTGGTTTTACGAAACCTAGACTTAGGAAAGATAGGAGACCTAGGAAAGACTTAAGATTAGGAAAGACTAGATTGGAATGTTGGATTCGAAAAGATCTTGAAAGATTTGGAAACTTGAAATTTAGGAAAGATTTGGATTAGGAAAGTTTCGAATTAGGAAAATGTTATTTTTGGAAAGTTTCATTTTTGGAAAGTTTTCAAATTAGGAAAGTTTTGAATTTAGGAAAGTTTGCAAATTGGAAAGTTTTGAATTTAAGAAAGTTTCATTTTAGGAAAGGTTTGAAAAAGGAAAGTTTTCAATTTAGGAAATGTTTGAATTAAGAAAGTTTTGAGTTTAGAAAAGTCTTAGATTTGAAAAGATTTTGAAGTTTTGGAAAGTTTAGAATTTAGAAAGTTTTTAGGTTTAGAAAGATTTAGCTTAAGAAGGTTTCAAATTTAGAAAGTTTTGAATTTGGAAAGATTTGAAATTTAGAAAGTTTAGGATTTAGAAAGTTTTAGAGTTTTAGAAAATCTTGAGATTAGAAAAGGTTTGAGTTTAGGAAAAGGTTTGAAAACTTGAATTTAGAAAGTTAAGATTTGGAAAGGGGGTTGAATTAGGAAAGGGTTGAATTAGGAAAGATTTTTATGTTCAAGTTTTTGGAAACATAGGGTTTAGGAAAATGGCAGTTTAGGAAGGATTTGAATTAGGAAAGAGTTGGATTAGGAAGGGATTGGATTTAGTTTCTAAAAGAGAAAGGTTGGATTTTATTTCCAAAAACGGAGGACGGGATCTAGTTTCCTAAACGGGGAGATTTGATTTGGTTTCCTAAAGAGAAGATAGGATTTGGGTAAAGAGTTGGAAAGGGAGATTCTAGAAACCCTAGTTTTGCAAAATTATAGTTTTGACGTAGAAAATAGGTTTTGGAAACATATATAGTTTGGATGTGAAAACGAGAGGTTTTGGAAACCTAGGTTTAGGGCAAAGTTTGAAAACCATGTTTTTGGACAGAAAATTTAGGGTTTCCTAATTGGGGGTTCTAGGGCTTGACTTGGGCTATAAGGAAAGAGTTTTTGGAAAATGCGTTTTTGGAAACGAAGATTTTCTAGAATGGAATCCTAGGGAGGAACTTTTGGGAAAGTAAATTTGAAGAGGAAGTTTTTGGAAAAAGATTTTAAAGAGAAGGAGTTTTGGAAAGTGCGTTTTTAGAAACGTAGATTTTGGAAAGAAGATCCTAAAGGAGAGTTTCTAGAAGAAAAATTTTGGGAAGAGAGTTTTTGGAAAGAGTTGTGGGGAACATTTTTAGAAAGTGGATTTTGAAGAAAAGATTTTGGAGATGAGTTGAAAAAGAGAGTTTTAAAAAACAGATTTTGGGAAGGAGTTTTTGAAAACAATTTTGAAGAGGAGAGTTTTAGGAAAATATGTTGAAAAAGAAATTTTTAGGAAGAGATCTTTGAAGAGAGAGTTTTTTGGAAAGTATGAAAATGTCTCACTTTCCTAAAGCAATTCTAACCATAAGGGGGCTAGAACCACTTTAGAAAAGCGGTTTTGAAAATCAACAAGATTTTGAAAATATGGACCATATTGGTCACTTTAAATGTAACACTTTCCTAAAGCAACCCTAGCCATGAAAAGGCTAGAATCACCCTAGGATTGTGATTTTGAAAAACAAGTTTTTGAAAAAGAGATTTTGATGCAATTTTGAAAACAAGTTTGAAAACGTTTTGAAAAACAACTTTGAAAACGGTTTTTGGAAAATGCAAGACCATGATATGCACAATGCAATTTGGGGTTGTGAACATATAAGGTTAAGGCTTCACCACATAATCAAGGGGGCCAGACCCACATGGTCTTTGGTTAGACTAGAAGAAAGCCCCCGACACGGTGACTCTCCAATAGCCCAATCCTACACATGGACCGGGAATCCCCTTGTTTCAAGCATGCAAAGAAAGGGGGGGAAAGAGATAGGGGATTAAAATAGAGAAAACCCAAGTGGGTTGGAGAGAGAAGAGAGAGGGGGGAAGTACAGAAAATTAAAGAGGAAACCTACCGTATGTCTTCTTTATTTTGCGCGCCGCGCTGTCTTCGGTCTTCGGTCTTTGTCTTGATCTTCACCTTCAGCCTTCAAGAGTTGTCTTCAAGCTTTGGATGGCAGCTCTTCAAGTCTTCAAAAGATGGTTGAAGGCTAGTGTATGAGTGTATGGGGGAGTGTATGAGTGTATAGGAGGCTAGGGTTTGTGTATAGTGGCTAGGGTTTGGGAAAACCTAGGGAGTCTAGGGTTTTTGGAGGTGCTCGAGCTCTGTATATCGAAATATAGGATTTTTAGGTTAATTTTGCAGACCCTTTTCACGTTGAATGAGGCTTTGTATTTATAGAGGGAGGACAAACCTAGCGCCTGTTGCAGTGGCGCCAGGGCAAACTTTACACTGGCGCCACTAGGAGTGGCGCCAAGCCATTTTCTGGCTTGGCGCCACTAGTAGTGGCGCCAGCCAATTAGGAAAGGTTTAAAATCGGCAAGCAACGTATCTTTGACTAGATTTGGGCGCCTGTACTAGTGACTACCATGCAACTTTTAGCATGGCTTCACTAGGAGTGACTCCGGAAAGTCCGGGAATGATTTAAAGGAGCCGAGAATGACCCGGAAGGCCGGAAGGGAGCAGGAACACTTAAAATAATGTCCTAGAGGTATTTGATTTGAAAAATGAAGATAAGGTGGGTCGGAGAGGTCAACCGGGCCCTTAGGGGCAAAACGGTCAATCAGACTAAGAAGCTGCAGGGGCGAACTTGAATTGTCCCGAAAAAAGACTTGGGATCTGGAAACATTATTCAGAATGTTCCTGGAGGTTTCCGGTTTGACTCCCAGAGCCGGCGTGGTCGGAAATGGAGACCGGCCCACTAGGGGCAAAACGGTCATTTTATACCGGGTTTGCCGGAACTGACTCGGAATGGTCCGGAAAGGTAAAGGAAGGTTGAGAACACTATAAAAAGTATTCTCGGGACATTACCGGTTTGATACCCAAAGCCGGTGTGGTCAAAGAAGGAGACCGGCCCTCTAGAGGCAAAACGGTCATTTTGTACCGAGTTGGCCGGAACTGACTTGGAATGATCCAGAAAGGTAAAGGAAGATTGAGAATACTATAAAAAGTAGTCTCAGGAGGTTACTGATTTGATACCCAGAGCCGATGTGGTTCCCGGGGCATTTGGATGCTTAGGGGCAAAATGGTCATCTTGACCGGAGAGTCTCGGAAAAGGTCCTAAGGGTAGTTTGGTCATTTTTCACCGAAGTGAGCTAACAGACACGGGTGTTGACCTGAGTTTTGAGTGTTTCCGCCTCTCTAACGGTGTGAGTATTTTCGCTACTCGGACGGGGTTGATGATTTGTGAGTATTTCCGCTACTCGGACGAGGTTGATGATTTGGGAGTATTTCCGCTACTCGGACGGGGTTGAGTATTTCCGCTACTCTAACGGTTTTGTGAGTAGTTTTGCTAGTCGGACCGTCTCGAGGAATAAACTGTCTCGAGAGTGGGATTGGAAAGGGGTCTTACCGTCTCCGAGGAGACGTGCCTAGATTGGAACCGTCTCGAGGAATAAACTGTCTCGAGAGTGGGATTGGAAAGGGGTCTTACCGTCTCCGAAGAGGCGTGCCTGGATTGTGAGTGTTTCCGCCACTCTAACAGTTTTGTGAGTACTTCCGCTACTCTAACGGTTTTGTGAGTGTTTCCGCCACTCTAACGGTTCTGTGAGTATTTTCGCTACTCTAATGGTTCTGTGAGTATTTCCGCTACTCTAACGGTTTTGTGAGTAGTTTTGCTACTCAGACCGTCTCGAGGAATAAACTGTCTCGAGAGAGGGATTGGGATTGGAATAAGAAAGGACAATGCCCCTAAGGGCATTTTGGTCATTTTGCCTCTATTTGGGCCTAACAGGCCCGCGAAGCGATGGAAAAACGGAATTTGGACCTAGAGAATTGGTTTTGATTGGAATATGCCCAAAATGACTTGAAAACAAGTCTGGACGGAGTGTAGACTGCCGAGCGGTCAAAAATGGGGTGCTTACAATAGTCCGGCAAGCTTAATATGCCACTCCAATCCAACTTGACCTTTTTCGACCAATTCTGATCAAAATAACCAGTTTACCCCTAATGGCCTAAACATGCCCCTAAACCACACCAGCTCTGGGTACCAAACCGGCAGATCCTATCATATGCCTGTGTTTAATCCAGGGTGAGCCCTGTGACTTTAAACACTTCCAAGTCAACAAAAATCCCCTGGAGTGTCTCACAAGTGCTCCGTTAGGGTTGTCTTTTTCTCTCGATTCTCGGATTATAACGCATCGTCAAATGACTTGAGAAATACGTAAATCAAAGAATTCCCAAAAGCGTGTCCATAGGTCTTTCCATCAATATGGCTCGATTGAATAGATTGCTTCTCGAAGCCCTAATCGCAACGCTCAAAAATTGCCACTTTCAGTGACCCCTAAAGCGTTTCACAGATGCTTTGCTATGGTTGTCTTTTTCTCCAATTCTCTAATTATAACACACCGTCAAATGACTTGAGAAATACATAAATCAAGGAATTCGCAAAAGTATTTTCAGAGCACTTTCCATCAATACAATCCGATCGGAGAGATTGCTTCCCAAAAGCCCTAATCACGTGGCCCAAAAACTGCTACTTTTGAACATTCACGGAGTGTATCACAAATGCTCTGCAAAAATGTATTTTCATACACGCTTCCCAAGACGATATCTCAGTCTTCTGAACAACTTTCAAATTCTTTGAAAATTCCTTATTGTTGATAAACAATAGGAGAATAGTGTGGACATGATTGATTTCTCTTAATCTTTCTCGAATTGCACAATTATCGAGGTAAAGTTAACACAAAAAATTTTGGAGGTGAAGCGTATACTACATGTGCCCAAATTGTGATCAGATCAATCAAAACTTTGCTTGCTCCCCAAGTTGAGTCAATGCAGAGTGTACCACGTGGCATTCAAATAGTGGAGCAATACTGGTGCATATGGTACATGCGCCAGCCCTCACCAGTTTGCCTATAAATACAGGCGTTTCCCTCTGCATATTTTATAATAAAAAACAGTAGCGGAGCTCTACAGAAATAGCCTCAGAACTCCGAAATTCTCTATACACCTCACCCTCCAAGCACCTAAGTTAGATTCAACCTCTCTTTAGCCTATACACTCCATCTACAAAGCTTCCAATGCCATAGAAGAGCCATTTCTAACCCCTTCAAGCCTCTTTAAGGCCATTCAAGTTCAAGAAAAGTTATCCATGGAAGCTTGAAAGTGGTTTGAAGACAAAGGTTGTATTCTCTTTTACATTTTGTCGTTCCTACTCTTCTTTTCTCCCTCCTAGCCTACTTAGGCTATTCTCTATTTTAAACCCCCATCTTCTACCCCTCCTTTCTTGCATGCTTGAAACAAGTGAGCTCTTAGTTCATGCCTAGAGGAAAGCTTGTGAGAGCCACCGTGTAGGGAGATCTCTCACTAGCCTACTTTAAGATGGCATGGCCTTGGAGCACCTTACAATATGGTGTGACCTATAGCCTTGTATGATTTCATGACTTCTCTTTACATATGGTTACCCTGTTCATGTGTTGCATGCTTGGCTCCATTTTCATGTTCATTATCGTTTTTCAAAAACCTTCACTATCTCTATTTCTATGTCATTCTCAAATTTTATATTCAAGTGTTTTCCTAAAAATGATTCTAATAGTTGGTTCCTTGAAACCTAGGTCAAACTCTTAATTTCTACATCCTAAAGAACCCTCCTTAAATCTCGACTTCATTATGCATCATCTCATTTTACAATCTTCAAGTTGCATTAAAATGGTTTTCAATCCTTGTATTTCACTATGATTTTCAAAATTTTGCTTTCTTGAGTTTTGTGATTGAAATGGTCCTTATGTAACCCTCTCTTGAATGGTCTCCTTATTTATTAACCATTAGAACCCTAGCTCACTAGAGTGGTTTTCTACACCCCAAAAGTGGTTTTCAAAACACCCCTCTTCAAGAAGAGTTTTCAAGAGTTCATTCTGTTTAATTTGCGTAAAAATGGTTTTCCAAAACTACCATCTTCATTTTGATTTTTAGAAGTTTTGCTCTCTAGAATATTGTGGTTGAAATAGTCCCATAGAGTCTTCTTTAGAGCGATTTCCCTTAAATTAAACATATGAATCCTTATTCTTTAGAGTGATTTTTAACATTTTAAAAGTAGTTTTGCAAAACCTCCTTTCCAAAAACAATTTTCAAATGTTCATTCTCTTTAATTTTCAATCAAAGAAGTTTCAAAAATATCCATTCAATATTAATTTTCACAAGTTTTATTCCCTTGAGTTAGTGGTTGAAATAGTTCCAAAGCAACCCTCTCTTGAGTGGTTTTCAAATACCAACCATATAAACCCAACACTCACTTAATTGGTTTTCATAAAATAGTCTTCAAAACACACTCACAAGTTTCTGTTGAGTCAAGGTTGATCCTTGTTGACTCAAGGTTAATTCCCCTGTTAATTTTGATGATAACTAAACCTCGTATTATTTTACTAATGAATCTACTTAGTGTGCAGATTAACAAAGTTCATAATTTAGACTTAAAGTTGAATCTTAAATCTAATACATATCAAGGAGAATGCACAACAAGTTCAATAAGCAAGCAATGAATTCAAAGAGCTATGCAATGAACCAAACTGAGAAATGATGCCTATCTGTACTTCAAGAAAATGACTTACATTCAATGAAGATTAATTTGCAAGATAGACTGAAGACTTCATAAGTTGAAGAGATGCAATGATCAGTTAAAGATGAAGAATGAAGATGTTGTTAATGCCCAAAGAAGATTTTATCAGAATATGCAAAGATCAGTTGAGGAGGTGCAATGCTCAGTTGAAGATGAATTGTTTTTTGAAGAGTTTGGAAAATGCTCAAGAGATGATCTCATCTGGACTGCTTAAGACCAATTAAAGACAATGTGATTGAAGTTGCTGAGAAGATGGCTCACAATGAATATCTGATCTCTACATGGAATTCAAGTGAAGAATTCTTCTACAATATAAAGGATCAATGAAGATTATATGTGTGAAGAGATTTCATCAAGCCTGCAAAAGTCTCATTGAAGTGATCTGCAATGAAGAATGAAGAATTGCTAACAATGAGAGGAAATCAGAATTGAAGCATTGTGAAGCTTCACACAATTGAGGAAGATTGGCATTCAAGAAGATATTCTACAATGATAGAAGAAGCTCTACAATTGAAGAAGAAAATATCAACATTGATCTAATAAAGCTTTGACAGTTTGAGATTCAAGAAGAAGATCAACATCCAATGATTGATTCAATCAAAATTGAATATAAGTTAACTCTGATGAGTTAGGAAGATTTGATCGATCATCATACCCCAAAGACATACTCCTTGAAGTTCTTATACTAGTGCTTTGATAAGCTTGATCAATAGAAATCTGAAAGCTGAATTCTGGGCAATGAGGGGACTCATGGAAATAAAGAGTCGCCTCCTGATCACAGAAGTAAAAGGCTTGAAGACAAATAGGACAATAAGGGGACTCATGGAAATGAGGTGTCGCCTCTTGGACACAGAAGCTAAAAGGTCTGAAGACATATTGAACAATGAGGGGACTCATGGAAATAATGTGTCACCTCTTGATCTCAGAAGCAAAATGTCTGGAGACCAAATAGACAATGAGTGGACACATTGTAATGAAGTGTCGCCTCATGGAGTCAGACACAAAGGCTTGAAGATGACATAGACAATGAGCAGACACATGAAGACGAAGAGTCGCCTCTTGGCAGCAGAAGTAAAAAGACTTGAAGTTTAAATGATCAATGAGCGGACACCTGAAGCTGAAGTGTCGCCTCATAACAGCAGAAGCCTAAGATGAAGAAGACAGATGAACAAGGAGTCGCCTCATCAACATGAAGAGGGGACTCATGAACTCAGTGAACTATATCTGGTAAATGCAGAAGCAGGAAGTGTCGACACCACAAAAATGGAGCCGACTCCCTCTGTTATAACGGTTATTTTTCTTAACGTTATAACGGACTGGACGTGCATTTATGATACCCAACCACCTCCAACGGATGAAATGAATGCAAGGGTATATATACTAGCCTCCAACTGCATTTATATACAAGAATCAAGAAGAAGAAATAACAAGAGACAAAAATCACTGATCAACCTGATATTCCTGAACATTCTTCCTGTTTTATTCTTGTGAGCTTTGAATGTAAAATCTACTCTTAGTAGAGAGTGAGTTGTATACTTCTATACACTTGTAATTGAGAGTTTGAGAGTTCTCTTGTGTGAAGCAAAACTCTTGTAAAATTCGAGTAGAGCTTGGACAAAACCACTTGGAAATTGAAGAGCTCGGTGAGGAGTTCTTTGTAGAGTGAGCTGAGCACTTTGTCAATCAGCAGCCCATCTTGTAATAGGTGATTACATAGTGGAAGAAGGCTTCAAGGAGGTCTTGGGGTGAGGACGTAGACCACGATTTGTGGTTGAACCTCGGTAAATCTGTGTCTCTCTTCTATTGCTCTGTTTTCTTTGCTTCTCATGATAACATTTTTTTGCACATAGATTAACCATTGCTATATTGTTTAGATTAATCTTAATTAATCTTAACTTGTATTAATATTCGAAAAATCCAATTCACCCCCCCTCTTGGGTTGCCTATTGGACCAACAATTGGTATCAAAGCTAGTATTCCTGTTATTAAGGTTTAACATCCTAGGAATAGATCCATGGCTACCAATTTCGGAAGCTCTCTTGGTGAGAGTCAATCCACAAATAGACCACCTATGTTTAATGGCATAAATTACAATTATTGAAAAAATAGAATGAGAATCTATATCCAATCAATAGACTATGAACTTTGGAGACTTATTGTAAATAGTCCTAAAACTCCTACTACCGTAATCGAACAAATGATTGTTGCTAAACCAGAATCTGAGTGGGATAAAGATGATACGAAAATGCTTCAATCAAATGCTAAAGCTATGAATATGTTGTATTGTGCACTTGATCCAAATGAATTTAATCGTATTTCCACTTGTGAATCAGCTAAGGAAATATAGGATAGATTAGAGGTCACACATGAAGGTACCAATCAAGTTAAAGAATTTAAAATCAATATATTGGTACATAGCTATGAATTGTTCAAAATGAAATTTTGAAGAATCTATCACTAAAATGTTCACTAGGTTCACTGATATTATTAATGGTTTAAAATCTCTTGAAAAAGTGTATCCTAACAGTGAACAGGTAAGGAAGATTATAAGGTCTTTGCCAAAGGCTTGGGAAGCCCAAGGTCACAACAATTCAAGAAGCAAAGGACCTTAATACTCTACCACTGGAAGAACTCTTGGGCTCTCTAATGACACATGAGCTCACACAAAAGCAACATGCCCAAAAAGATGAAGAAAAGAAGAAAAGAGTGGTTGCATTCCAATCCACCTGTCAAGATGATGAATCAGCAAGTGAAGAGAATGAAGATGAAATTGCTCTCATCACTAGGAAATTCAGAAGATTCATAAAGAAGAAATGGAGAGGTGGAAAGAAGCATGAAGCCAAGGGAGAATTTAACAAAGACTCCAACATAATCTGCTATGAATGCAAGAAACCTAGCCACATAAAGGCAGAATGTCTTCTGCTCAGAAAGAGATGAAAGAAATATCTAGGAAAAAAGGTCATGGCAGTCATGACATGGAGTGATGATGAAGAATCAAGCTCCGAGGAAGAAACTGAACCACAGGAAGTGGCTAACTTATGTCTCATGGCTCATAATGATGATAGTGAGGTATCTGATTCATCCCAATTTACTTTTAATGAATTACAAGATGCCTTTGATGATTTAATTTGTGAATTCAGAAAATTAGGAATTAAAAATGGACTTCTTAAGAAGATGATTTCTACTCTTACTGTTGAATGAGAATTTGCAAAAAGAAAATGAAGTTTTGAAAAATGAAGTCTACATCTTGAAGGATAAGGCTCAGAAAGATTCTTTTCAAAAGAACCTTCCAAAAGACAATCACTTCTTGCTTGAAAAGGTCAAAAGCTTGGAAACAAGCCTCCACAGATGTGTAAATGGAAAAGAAAAACTGGATGCAATTTTAGGAAAACAAAATTGCTCACTTGACAAAGCTGGACTTGGTTTTGATCCATTTAAAAGGAAGAATCTTTCAAAAGGCAGATTTGGAACTTCAACTGGAAAAACACAGGTTTCATGTTTTTACTGTCATAAAAAGGGACACATTGCTAGTAGATGCTTTGCCTTATAGAAATCAAATGTTCCTAGCAATGCATGGGTCTCTAGAAGACCAATGAGAACTAACCCCCAAGGACCCAAGATGATTTGGGTATCTAAGGTCAGATAAGCTCTGCTGCAGGTTTGCCTTCAAGCCAAATCCAAGAAAGATCATTGGTACTTGGATAATGGATGCTCAAGGCACATGACGAGAGATGAAGCTCAATTCACTTCTCTCTCTCCAAAGGATGGAGGTCTTGTCACATTTGATGACAATAGCAAAGGAAAGATCATCGGTTTAGGTAGTATTGGTAAGAATTCATCTACCTCTATCGAAAATGTATTACTTGTTAAGGGACTCAAACACAAACTTCTGAGCATTAGTTAACTGTGTGACAAAGGGTGCAAGGTTGTATTTGAATCCACTAAATGTGATGTAATTGACATTAATGATAACAAGATAATTCTCACTGGACATAGACAAGGCAATATTTATGTTTTCAATCTTAATGACTTATCTTCATGCAAAATAGAATATCTTGTTGTTATGAATAGTGATGAAAGTTGGTTGTGGCATAGAAGACTTAGTCATATTAGTATGAGCATACTTTCAAAAGTTTCTAAACATGATTTAGTCAAAGGTCTTCCAAAGATAAAATTTGACAAAAGCAGAATTTGTGATGCTTGTCAATTAAGTAAGCAAACTAGAATTTCTTTCAAATCTTTAAATATGCTTACTACCTCCAGGCCACTTCAACTATTGCATATGGATTTATTTGGACCTACTAGGACTCTAAGTCTTGGTGGTAAACAATATGCACTTGTTATTGTTGATGATTATTCTAGATTTACTTGGACATTCTTCTTAGCTCATAAGGATAAGACAATTGTTTTCTTTACAAAATTTTGTAGAAGAGTCCAAAATGAAAAAGGAATTTTAATTACTTCTATTAGGACTGATCATGGAGGGGAATTCGATTGTAAACCTTTTGAAATGTTTTGTGATGAAAATGGTTTACCAAAATACTTTTAGGCTGAAGCTGTTAACACAACTTGTTATGTTTTAAATCGAATTTTATTTAGAAAGTTTTTAAACAAAACCCCCTATGAACTTTGAAAAGAAAAGAAACCAAATGTCTCATACTTTAAAGCTTTTGGATGTAAGTGCTTTGTATTGAATAACAATAAAGACAACCTTGGTAAGTTTGATGCTAAATCTAACGAGGGTGTATTTCTTGGCTATTCAACACATAGCAAGGTTTATAGAGTCTTTACTAAGAGGACTCTAGTTGTTGAAGAATCTGTCCACATCACTTTTGATGAACTTAATCATTTTTCAAAGAATGTTGCAAGTGATGATGCAGATGAACTAAAATCTGGAATGGAAAAGACAGACATCCAACCAAGCTTAAATGAGGAACCTGAAATAGAAAGAGAAGTACAAGGAGTTCCTACCAGCCAACAAGAAATTAATGAAGGACTACCTAAGGAATGGAAGTTTGTGCATAATCATCCTACGGAACAAATCCTAGGTGATCCTTCACAAGGTTTAAGAACTCGATCCTCTATCAAAAATATATGTAATCATCTTGCATTCTTATCTCAAATTGAGCCTAAGTGCTTTAATGATGCTGAACATGATGAATTTTGGATAAATGCAATACAAGAGGAATTAAGTCAATTTGAAAGGAATGAGGTATGGCACCTTGTTCCTAGACCAAGTGATTATCCAGTTATTAGAACTAAATGGGCATTTAGAAACAAAATAGATGAATCTGGAATTGTTGTGAGGAACAAGGCTAGACTTGTTGCTCAAAGCTATAGTCAGGAGGAAGGAATTGATTTTGATGAAATTTATGCTCCTGTAGCTAGACTAGAAGCCATTAGATTATTACTTGCATTTGCTTGTTTTAAAGACTTTAAATTATATCAAATGGATGTGAAAAGTGCTTTTCTAAATGGGTTTATCACTGAAGAAGTTTTTGTTGAACAACTACCTGGTTTTGAAGATCCAAAACTTCTTGACCATGTTTTTAAACGAACAAAAGTTTTATATGGTTTGAAGCAAGCCCCAAGGGCTTGGTATGAAAGACTAAGTAAGTTTTTGATTGAAAAAGGTTTTTCTAAAGGAAAAATAGACACAACTCTTTTCATTAAAATCAAAAATAGTGATATGCTTATAGTACAAATTTATGTTGATAATATTATATTCGATGCTACTAATGAATTGCTTTGCAAAGAATTTGATAAGTGTATGCAGGGAGAGTTCGAGATGAGCATGATGGGAGAGCTCAACTACTTTCTCGGACTTCAAATCAAGCAATCAAAGGAAGGCATCTTCATCAATCAAGCCAAGTACATCAAGGACTTAGTCAAAAAGTTTGGCATGGAAGATGCAAAGCCCATAAGTAATCCAATGAGTACTACAACTAAATTGGATAGCAATGAGAAAGGTAAGTCAGTAGACACTAAGCTTTATAAAAGCATGATTGGCTCTCTATTATATCTAACTGCTAGTAGACCTGACATAATGTTTAGTGTTTGCTTATGTGCTCGCTTTCAATCTAATCCTAAAGAATCTCATGTGATTGTTGTAAAAAGGATCTTTCGTTATCTTAAGCACACACCAAACCTTGGATTATGGTATCCAAAGGGCACTTGTTTTAACTTGAAAGCTTACACTGACGCTAACTATACAGGGAGTAGAGTTGATAGGAAGAGCACAAGTGGCTCTTGCCAACTCCTAGGCAATATGATTGTATCTTGGTTTAGCAAGAAACAAAACTCAGTTGCTCTCTCCATAGTTGAGGCTGAATATGTAGCAGCTGGGAGTTGTTGTGCACAAGTGTTGTGGATCAAACAACAATTAGAAGATTATGGAATCTTGTTTAATCATATTCCTATTAAATGTGATAATACTAGTGCAATAAACTTGACTAAAAATCCTATTCAACACTCTCGCACAAAACACATTGAAATAAGATATCACTTTATACGTGATCATGTACAAAAAGGTGATATAGAACTTAACTTTGTGTGCACTGATATGCAATTAGCTGATATCTTTACTAAACCTTTGAGTGAAGATCGTTTTTGTATGATTAGAAGAGAACTAAGGATGAGTGATCCTATATGTTAATCTTATGTTTGATTCGAGTGAAAATTATATTTTGAATGTTTGAATGTGTTTGTCATTCATATGAAATGTTTTTCTTGAATTCATGATGCATTATATGATCATATTAAGGTGTCTTTTATCACATATATTGAAAAAGATCATTTCATGAAATTCTTATGATTCACATGCTCAGTTTGGGTGAAAGAGTCGACACTTTATTCCATAGAGTCGCCTCATCACATCAGTGGACTTAAATCATTTTATTAACAGAGCATGTGTCGCCTCATTTAGATCATGAGTCGCCTCATGCTTCGGGCCTATATACTTTCATGAAGCCCACTTTACAAACATTCGAAATTTCCCTCTCACTCATTCACTCTTACTCTTTTTCTCTCCCGCTCCTCTATTTGCTCCAAAACTCAACTGTCACTCTCAACCATCGCAGCTCTTCATCTCAATATTTCTATAAACCCTAATCGATCCTATCTCTCTCTCTCTCTCAACCTTCACTTCTCCTTCAATGGCTCCTAAAAGTGAACCTGGTCGGGAAAACCCTAACGTGCCTCTTACACGCACTAAAAAATGTAAAAAGGCAGGGCCAGTCATCAGAGATTCAGAGGAAAGGGCTCCAGCAGAGCAACCTGGTTGGGATTTAACTCACTTCATTGATGCAATGGCAGAAGAAAGGTATATGAACATTTTTAGTCTTCGAAATGTTTTAAATGGACGCTGGGTAGATTATACCTTCTTTAAGACTGAGAACTTTGACTTTCCCCATATTCTTGAGAATCTAGGGTGGGAACCCTACACTACCATTAGAGAAAATGTTTACCCAAAATTGGTGGGACATTTTTACTCTAATCTGATAAAGAAAGTGGGAAGCAACATGATCACCAGTTTTGTGAATGGAGTAAAAATCACTCTGAATGAAGGGATTTTAGCCGATATTATGGGAACTGGTTATGGTGGGGAAATGTACTTTGAAAACGTTAGTCGAAAAGAACAACTCAGAGTTCTTTTTGGTCATGACATGCCCGAATCCACTCAACCCATAGCCAACAATTTCCCTGTTGAATTAAGGCTTGTCCACCATTTTGTAACAACCATTTTCTTACCCAAAGTTGGTGGTTTTGAGCGTGTAACTGAAAAGGATCTGTTTTTCTTGTGGGCCTTTCTTACAAACACCCGAATTGACATTCCCTACTACATTCTCTCCAACATGGCCAATGTTGTAACCACTGCCTCCAAGAACCTACTGTATGGAATGCTGCTGACCAAGATTTTTAAGCATTTCCATGTAAATCTTTAGGGAGTAAACTACAGAAAGCCTGATTCCTACAAGGATGAATACAGCAAGTACACACTGAGCAAAACGGGATACAAGAAAGTCAATGGCCATTGGGTTCCAAGGCCAAACAAAGTTGCCCCTGTCAGTTCTTCCCAAAAAAGAGCTTCTGCCTCTGGTCCTCAAAAACCTTTAGCCCAAACCCTTGATGCCTCATCTGTTGATACACTTCTGGGGAACATAATGGACATGTTTCAAAGCATGAATCAAAAGATTGATGAAGGGTTGTTGCAACTAAAAGATCTTCAGAAAGATGTGATGCAACTGAAAAGGGCTCAGGGTATTGCTGTTGAAGAAGAAGAAAGGGAAAGAGAACCAGAAACTGAAGAAAGACATGAGGAAGACCAAGAAAAGGACGAAGAGAAAGTTTTGGAGGATACAAACATGGAGACTGAGGAGGATGAGCCTGCAGAAAATTTCTCTGAAACTGAGTCTGAGGATGCTGTCCCAAGAAAGAAGGTTGTATCAGCAAAGAAAGCCAAACCCTCTACCTCAGCCTCTAGATTTGTCCAAAGCAGGCCTTATGGTCTGAGGTCAAGTCCCTTTTCTGGTCCATCAAACACTACCTCAGATCCTGTTGATTTATCTCACTCTCCTGCTCTAACTCCTTAAACCTCCTCCAAAATCCTACTCATGGCTCAGTCAATCCTATGGTCTTGTTAGAACATTTTTTTTTTTTTTGCTTTAACTGAATGTTTTTATTCTAACATAATTTTTGTGAACTTTAATTGTACCATCTTCTGTAATCTCAACTGTTCAATCAATGAAATATCATTCTCTTTTGGTGTCACATTTGATTGCTCTGATAGCTTGATTGATTGATTCTCTGTTTCAACAATATATTCTGCTCTTTACATTTTTTTTTGCTGCTATTGTACCTGTCTATTATTCTAATTTATTTGGTATCATACTCATTCTATTTCTCTTTTTTGATGAATTGACAAAAAGGGGGAGAAGTATGGTGCCAAAATTAAATGAAATTAAATGCAAACTATTAAACTAGTTTGTAAGTATGGTGGCAAAAGTAAGTATGGTGGCCAAATTAATGCAAACTTTCATTAAACAAGATAAATTGAGTATAAATTCATAAATGAGTGAGAAGAATACCATACATGTTTGTCGAAAAATAAGTAAAACGTTTCTTTGAATTGGAATAACATGACTTATGGGGAGAAATATTTTTTCATTGGAAAACCTGAATTGGACAAACATGAATTGCTTATTGCATTGACATTAAATAAAAATGACATAAAATGAGTACCTTTTTACATATATAGAGCATGTTCTCAGGGGCAGTAACATGAATCTCTTATCTCAAAATGTCTTTGATTTAACTGACAAAAACTCCCTGAAACTATTTTTGAAATGCTTTTATCCTTTAAGCATCATTTGCTTAATTACAAAACAAAGGGGGAGTTTTCTCATTGATATGATTATTTAACTCTGTTCATTTAATTCAATCTTATATGAACTTATTTTGCAAAGGTTTTGTCATCATCAAAAAGGCGGAGATTGTTGAGTCAAGGTTGATCCTTGTTGACTCAAGGTTAATTCCCATATTGATTTTGATGATAACTAAACCTTGTATTATTTTACTAATGAATCTACTTAGTGTGCAGATTAACAAAGTTCATAATTTAGACTTAAAGTTGAATCTTAAGTCTAATACATATCAAGGAGAATGCACAACAAGTTCAATAAGCAAGCAATGAATTCAAAGAGCTACGCAATGAACCAAACTGAGAAATGATACATATCTGTACTTCAAGAAAATGACTTACATTCAATGAAGATTAATTTGCAAGATAGACTGAAGACTTCATCAGTTGAAGAGATGCAATGATCAGTTAAAGATGAAGAATGAAGATGTTGTTAATGCCCAAAGAAGATTTTATCAGAATATGCAAAGATCAGTTGAGGAGGTGCAATGCTCAGTTGAAGATGAATTGTTTGTTGAAGAGTTTGGAAAATGCTCAAGACATGATCTCATCTGGTCTGCTTAAGCCCAATTAAAGACAATGTGATTGAAGTTGCTGAGAAGATGGCTCACAATGAATATCTGATCTCTACATGGAATTCAAGTGAAGAATTCTTCTACAATATAAAGGATCAATGAAGATTAGATGTGTGAAGAGATTTCATCAAGCCTGCAAAAGTCTCATTGAAGTGATCTGTAATGAAGAATGAAGAATTGCTAACAAAGAGAGGAAATCATAATTGAAGTATTGTGAAGCTTCACACAATTGAGGAAGATTGGCATTCAAGAAGATATTCTACAATGATAGAAGAAGCTCTGCAATTGAAGAAGAAAATATCAACATTGACCTAATAAAGCTTTGACAGTTTGAGATTCAAGAATAAAATCAACATCCAATGATTGATTCAATCCAAATTGAATAGAAGTTAACTCTGATGAGTTAGGAAGATTTGATCGATCATCATACCCCAAAGACATACTCCTTGAAGTTCTTATACCAGTGCTTTGATAAGCTTGATCAATAGAAATCTGAAGCTGAATTCTGGGCAATGAGGGGACTCATGGAAATGAGGAGTCGCCTCCTGATCACAGACGTAAAAGGCCTGAAGACAAATAGGACAATGAGGGGACTGATGGAAATGAGGTGTCGCCTCTTGCACACAGAAGCTAAAAGGTCTGAAGACATATTGAACAATGAGGGGACTCATGGAAATAATGTGTCGCCTCTTGATCTCAGAAGCAAAATGTCTGGAGACCAAATAGACAATGAGTGGACACATTGTAATGAAGTGTCGCCTCATGGAGTCAGACGCAAAGGCTTGAAGATGACATAGACAATGAGCGGATACATGAAGATGAAGAGTCGCCTCTTGGCAGCATATGTAAAAAGACTTGAAGTTTAAATGATCAATGAGCGGACACCTGAAGCTGAAGTGTCGCCTCATAACAGCAGTAGCCTAAGATGAAGAAGACAGATGAACAAGGAGTCGCCTCATCAACATGAAGAGGGGACTCATGAACTCAGTGAACTATATCTGGTAAATGCAGAAGCAGGAAGTGTCAACACCACAAAAATGGAGCCGACTCCCTCTGTTATAACGGTTATTTTTCTTAACATTATAACGGACTGGACGTGCATTTATGATACCCAACCACCTCTAACGGATGGAATGAATGCAAGGGTATATATACTAGCCTCCAACTGTATTTATATACAAGAATCAAGAAGAAGAAATAACAAGAGACAAGAATCACTGATCAACCTGATATTCCTGAACATTCTTCCTGTTTTATTCTTGTGAGCTTTGAATGTAAAATCTACTCTTAGTAGAGAGTGAGTTGTATACTTCTATACACTTGTAATTGAGAGTTTGAGAGTTCTCTTGTGTGAAGCAAAACTCTTGTAAAGTTTGAGTGGAGCTTGGACAAAACCACTTGGGAATTGAAGAGCTCGGTGAGGAGTTCTTTGTAGAGTGAGCTGAGCACTTTGTCAATCAGCAGCCCATCTTGTAATAGGTGATTACATAGTGGAAGAAGGCTTCAAGGAGGTCTTAGGGTGAGGACGTAGACCACGGTTTGTGGTTGAACCTCAGTAAATCTGTGTCTCTCTTCTATTACTCTGTTTTCTTTGCTTCTCATGATAACATTTTTTTGCACATAGATTAACCATTGCTATATTGTTTAGATTAATCTTAATTAATCTTAACTTGTATTAATATTCAAAAAACCCAATTCAACCCCTTCTTGGGTTGCCTATTGGACCAACAGTTTTGTGTATAAAACGACCTTTCCAAAACCATTAGGTCCAAACCCTAGTTCGAAACCACCTTCCAACCCTAAGTTACCTTGACCCTAGTTGTTCGACCCTAGGTGAATCTAACCCGAGTTAGTTAATCCTAGGTCACTTTAACCATAGGTTAACCTAATCTAAGTTAGTTAACCCTAGGTCACCTTAACCCTAGGTTAACCAAACTCTAGTTAGTTAACCCTAGGTCAATCCAACCCTATCCGAGTTAGTTAACCCTAGGTCAACGCAACCAAGGTTAGTAAGCTTCAAGGTTCCGATTCAAAGACCCCTTTTCAAATAACCTTTCAATTCAAAACCATAGTCATAGCATACTTTCAAAAACATCCTACTCTCTTAAGATTTCCAAAATCAAATCCAAAATCTTTTCAAATACTTCTGTACTCTATCTTCAAAATACTTCCAAGAAATTCTCTTAAACTTGTCTTAACTAAAATGGCTAGATATTTAACATTTTTCAAAAACTATTTTCAAAATGTTTCCAAAAACTCACAACCCTAAAGTGTCCCTAACCTTTTATAGTTAGGGATTCCAAGGGAAGATGATACATTAAATATAACCTTCAAGGTTGTCCATATTAGGGTTCCAAAATCCTAAGTGTTTTCAAAAGCTCTTTTCAAAAATGATTTTCAAACATCACATTCTTAAAGCAACCCTAATCCTTCCATGCTTAGGATTGTTCAAGTATAAGTGAGATATTCAAGAAGAGTTCTATAACCCTAAAATTTTAAAAAACCAAAAGGGAAGTCTCTACCCCCTTTTCCAAACATGTTTTCAAAACTCATAGCACAAAAGGAGTTTAGTTCTTCAATGACTAACCTCTTAAAAGTGATGAAATATTAAACATGCCTTTCATAAGGTATCTAAAAAACTATTTTCAAAAGTTTTTCGAAAACAAGTTTATAAGAGCATTTCCAATTCAAACTCTACCTCCAAAGTTTTCAAAACAAGATTTTAAAACATTTCCAAAACTCCCTTGAGTTGTTTTAAAAATATTTCAAAACTCCTTTCAGTTAATTTCTAAAAACGTTTAACATCACTTCAATTCCAATTTCAAAAACACTTCAAACATCCCAAGTCCTAATTTAAAGGCATTTTTCTAAACTCTCAAGTTCTCTTTTTCCAAAGACCACAAAGTGTCTTCAAATCTTTTCAAAAACCTTAAGGTGTCTTCAAAGCAATCCAAAGGCCTTAATGCGCCTTTTTTTCTATCGGGCCCTTGCCCGAACTACGAATGACCTGATTCTTGTCAAATGAGATACATATGCAACCTAAAATGGTACGGTCATAAGTTTTATTTCAACTCAAGTTCCCTTTTCAAAATTTTTTATTAAGTCAAAATTTTCATCCCAAATCACTTCAAAACTTTCTATTTTCAAATATCTTTTCAAAAACATGTAACATGCATCATGCATCATTCATCCAAAAAATGACGACCAAACCCCGTTTTCAAACCTCTAAAGTGGATACAAGTGGACAATTAGTAACCGGCGATTCAACTAAGTGAACTAAGGGTGATTAGATATGTAGGTACCGAAAGGGCAAGGTAGGATGATGATCTTAGAACATCTTCACTACACGTAACCAACCCCCGGACCAGAGATTTCTATTTTGAAGACCAAAATTGGAGTCACGTTTTCCAAAAGGCTTTTAAAAGGTTATTAAGACCTCTTTTCCAAAAATCTTCTTAAAAATGACATTTTCAAAACCTTTTCGAAAAACTTAAGTTTAGTTTTTGGATTACATTTAGTTTTAGGTGACTTAACACATCTTTAACTATGTTAAGTGGTGACTCCAAACTTTTTCTAAAAGCCCTTGTTTAAGTCAATTTCAAGATCAAACCTAGTTGCACTCGTCTTTCTAGGAGGATAAGTTCTAACAAGAGAGTACTGTGCTTTTTCCTAAGCCAATAGGGCTTGGTTTAAAAACCGAGGCGCGACATCGATGAAACTATGGCCTATGATACAGCTATAGTATTTTGCCCATATATTTTGATCTAATAATTGGATTGATTTGATTTTTATGGGGATGGAAAGAAAACTCAAATATCTAATTGTAGTATTTTATCATGTTTTAATGAAAATGACGTTTTCTTGAACGAAAATGAGCTGGAAAGTGACTTGTTGGATTTGAAATTTGATACATGGTAGCTAAGAGACAATCATGATTATTTGACCATATCTTTTGATCCAGAAGTCTAAATGATCTGATTCTTGATATGATGAAAATCTGACTTACATATATACAATATCTCTCTTGGATGATATTTCAAATTTAAATGTTATCTAGATGAAAAAGGAGCATACATCTTACTTAATGCTGTAGAAATTTAAAGATGATAGTTAGAGAGACAGACTGAGTATTTCACTCATATCTTTTGACTTTGACTTTCAAATGCTTTGATTCTTGAAGACCTGGAAAGATAACATCCATATCCACATTTTATAGCTGATAGAGATTTTCAAACTCAAACATTTACTATATGAAAAAGCTAATGCAAGTTGATATAGTTGTGCAGAAATTCAAATATATCAACTGGAAGATAGCTTGAATAATTTGATCATCACTTTGGATATGACCATTGGATGGACTTGATTCTCAAGTTTCTAAAAATTTGACTTCCATTCTACAACTTTTCTTTTACAACTATTTTCAAATTGAAACATTATCAAGGAGAAAATTGAGGTGAAACTGAAGGCATCTTATCTAAAATTCAAAATCCTGTCTGGTAGCAGCTTGCTCAAAGGACAGAAATCTTTGATACTTTTTTAAAAGGTTATAAACTTATTTGAAGCTACAAATCAACCTACTATCTTCATCTATAAATAGAGATACACTTGAGGAGCAATATATAAGAACAAAAACAACAAGAGTTTATGCATCAAAGTGATATTCATCATACAAAGTCTTTGAGCGCTTAATTATCTTTTATCTTGTAATGTTTTGAGAGCTTCATTAGCATATCTATTCTTTGAGAGAATTTATTTGTAAGCAAGAGTAATTATACTCTTGTTCTTTTTTCTTGTAAGAGAGTGACTAGTTAGGAAAAATAGTTAGGGTTTGGTGTGACTGACATCTGTATAAAAACTACTTGGAGTGAGAGATCACTTGGTTGGGTGTGACTAGTATCTGTGAAAAAAACTAGTTGTTAAGGAGGACTAGAGCCTAGGTTAAAAGGCTAGTGGATGTATCTACGTAGACTTTGGAGTTAAAGTCGAACCACAATAAATCTTGATATCGTATTTTCTTCTCTCTATCTCCTTTACTTTATAGTTTGAATTGCTTGCATTTATTTACAACATGTTATTGGTTGATTAATATTTGTTTGAATATGTAGTTAGAATTTTTAAATCTAAAATTATTCGTTGAATTATTATTTAAACCCAATTCACCCCCCCTCTTGGGTGGCCACCTGGACTAATAAAAATCACTCTCCAAAACCACATTTTAAAACCCTAGGTTAACCTTACCCAAGTTAGTTAACCCTAGGTCATTTTAACCTTTGGTTAACCTAACCATAGTTTGGTAACCTTAGTTCATCAAATCCTAGGTTAACCTAACCCTAGTTAGTTAACCCTAAGTCACCTTAACCCTAGGTAGTTAACCTTAATTAACCTAACCCTAGTTACCTTAACCAAGGTTGCTTAGACTTCAAGACTCTAATTGAAAGGCCCTTTCCAAAGGATCTTTCAATTCAGAACCATTTTCAAAACTTGTTTTCAAAAACCTCTTACTCTCTTGAGTTTCCAAAAACCCTAACTCCAAAGTCTTCTTAAATGTTACCATACCCCTTTCAAAATACTTTCAAAAACTCACAATCCCTAGGTGATCCTAACTTCCTCATGATTAAGGTTTTCAAAGGAGAAGTGATACATCAAATACAACTTTCAAAGTTGCTTATCTTAAGGTTCTAAGACCCTAAGTGTTTTCCAAAAATCTGTTTTCAAAAATGATTTTCAAGAGTCATATTCTTGAAGTAATCTTAGGCCTTACATGGTTAAGGTTGTTTAAGAAAAGTGAAATATCAAGTAGGGTTCTATAATCCTAAAGTTTTCAAAATCCTAAGGGAAGTATCTAACTCTTTTTCTAAAATGATTTTTCAAAAATCATAACCCTAAAAGGGTCTGGTTGATTAATAACTAGTCTCTCAAGGATGATGAAACATTTCAAAGTACCTTTCACAAGGTATATAAAACAAATATTTTTAAAAACTTTTCAAAAGCAAGTTCACAAGAACTTTTTCCAATCCAAGCACTGATTGTACTGTAAAACGTACAATTGGAGTCTCTAATTATAAGCTATTATTAGGATTTTATTTACTACTTCGCTGCACCTATACTTGGGTGTTAATAGATTGTCATGTTGTAGGCGTAGTTGTAAGCACTCTATTTTTACCCGCTCGGCAATCTCCGGCTTGAATGGGCTTACTTTTACATATCACATGTATATCTAGACTCTAACCTACCTTCTAAACTTGAATTTAGTCCATCGGTCGCTTCTCGGGCCCACTTGAAGCTAAATGACCATTTTGCCCATAGGCCTCCGAAAGCCCCGGGAACCACGCCGGCTTTAGGTATCAAACCGGTAACTTCCTGGGGATGTTTTTGATAGCATCCTTGGCCTTCCATTACTCTTCCAGATCATTCCAAGTCAGTTCCGGCAAATTTGAGGGCCGGTCACCTTTTCCAACCACACCGGCTCTGGGTATTAAATCGGTAACCTCCGAAAACATTCTAAGTAGTGTTTCCGAACCTTGAATCTTCTTCCAGGACATTTTGAGTCCGTCCCGACAGCTTTCCGGCCCAGTTGACTGTTTTGCCCCTAATGGCCTAGTCAACCCTTTTAACCAATCTTCTCATAATTTTTCAAGTCCTTTGTCCCCGATACACTATTTTAAGGGTTCTTGTCCCTTTCCAGCTCTCCGGATCATTCTCGGTACCTTCAATTCATCCCCAGACCTTCCAAACCCACTCCTAGTGAAGCTAGACTAAAAATTACATGGTAGTCACTAGTACAGGCGCCCAAATCTTCTAAAGATATGTTGCTTGCCGACTTAAAAGCTTTCCTAAGTGGCCAGCGCCACTAGTAGTGGCACTAAGCCAAAAAATGGCTTGGCGGCGCCAATGTATTTTCTGCCCTAGCGCCACTGCAACAGGCGCTAGATTCATTCTTGGTCTATAAATACAGAGCCTCCTCCAGCGTGAAAAGGGTCCGCAAATTCAATCTAAAAACCTTACTTTTCATTACACAGAGCTCGTAGCCTCTCTAAACCCTAGTCTCCTTAGGTTCTCTAAACCCTAGCTTCCATACACAAACTCTAACCTCCTATACACTCATACACTAGCCTCTATTGAAGACTTGAAGTGCTGCAAACTGAAGCTCTCGAAGATCAAGATAAGCCCTTTTAGACGGAAGCGAAGACCAAAGCAAAGCGTGCAAAGCAAAGCAAAATAAAGAAGACACAAGGTAGGCTTTCTATTTACATTTACGCATCCTCCCCCTCTCTCTTCTCCCTCTGAACCCACTTGGGTTTTCTTCTATTTTAATCCCCCATCTTCTTCCCCCCCCCCCCCCCCCCCTCCCCTTCTTGCATGCTTGAAACAAGGGACTTCCTGGTCTATGTATAGGATTAGGCTATTGGAGGGTCACCATGTCGGGGGCTTTCTTTTAGTCTAACCAGAGTTCATGTGGGTTCAGCCCCCTTGATTATGTGGTGAAGCCTTTAACCTTATATGTTCATGACCCCAACTTGCATTGTACATATCATGATCTTGCATTCCTCCAAAATTCGTTTTCAAACTCGTTTCAAAAGCTTGCATCAAAATTGTTTTCAAAACTTGCATCAAAATTTTCTTTTTTTAAAACTTGTTTTCAAAATCACAATCCTAAGGTGGTTCTAGCCTTTCTATGGCTAGGGTTGCTTTAAGAAAGTGTTACATTTAAAGTGACCAATATGGTCCATATTTTCAAATCCTCGTTGTTTTCAAAACCGCTTTCTTAAAGTGGTTCTAATCTTCTTATGGTTAGAATCGCTTTAGAAAAGTGAGATATTTTATATACTTTCTAAAAACTCTCTTTTCAAATCTCTCCCTCCAAAAATTTATTTTTCAAAAATTCCTTTCCAAAATACTCTCCTTAAAGTTCACTTTCTAAAAACGCTCCTTAAGTTTCCTTCTTAGAAAACTCTCTTCCCAAATCCCCTTTAAAAAACTCTCTCTTTTCAAATTCAATTTCTAAAAACTCTTCTCTAGGATTTCTTTCCAAAAATCTCCCTTTCTAAAAACTCACTTTCCAAATATCTCTTTACTTAGAGCCTAAGTCAAACCCTAGAAACCCACAATTAGGAAACCCTAATTTCTTTCCTCAAAAACATGATTTTTAATCTTGTCTTAAAACCTAGATTTCCAAAATCTCCATTTTTACACCAAAATCATAAGTTTCCAAAGCCTATTTTCTACATCAAAACTATAGTCTTCCAAATCTAGGGTTTCTAAGATTTCCCTTTCCAAATCCATACCAAATCTAATCTTCCCTTTAGGAAACCAAATCCAATCTCCCATTTAGGAAACTAGATCCAATCCTCCATTTTTGGAAACAAAATCAAATCACCTCTTTAGAAACAAAATCCAATCCTTTGTTTTAGGAAATAGGAATCTCAATCCTTCCAATTCCAAATATTTCCTAATTCAAATCCTTCCTAATCTCATACCTTCCTAAACCATAAGTTTTTTAAACTTAAACTTTCAAATCTTTTGTTAAACTTTAAGCTTCCAAATCTTTCCTAATTTAACCCTTTTCTAATTCCATCCCTTTCCAAATTCTAAATTTTCTTAAATTTCAAATCTTTCTAAATCTAAAACTTTCTAAACTCTAAAACTTTCTTACTTTCAAAACTTCCCTATTTCAAAACATTCTAACTTTTAAAACTTTCCAATTTCAATACTTTCTTAAAACGAAACCTTTCTTATTTTAAAACCTTTCTTATTTCAAAACTTTCCTAAATCGACATCTTTCCTAAATCGAAATATTTCCTAAACCAAAACTTTCCTAAAACGGAACTTTCCTAAAATGAACTTTCCTAATTCGAACCTTTCCTAAATCCAATCTTTCCCTAATCTTCCAAGTCCAACATTCGAGTCAAATCTTTCTTAATCTCAAGTCCCAATCCTATCTTCCTAAGTCTAGGTTTCCTAAATCTCTATCTTTCCAAATCAAAGTCCAATCTCTTCCATTTCAAATTTCAATCTTCTATTATAAGTTCAAATCAAATCCTTCTTCAAATCAAAATCTCTTTTTCCAATTAAACCTTCTATTTCCTATCGGACTCTTGTCCGAACTACGACTGACATGATTCCTCAAAAAGAATACGTAGGTAACCCTCCTGGGTCTGGTCATAACTTCTTTCAAATCTCAAATTCCACAACCTTTTCAAGTCTCAAATTCCACAATCTTTTTCAAGTTTCCAATTTCCTAATCTCTTCCAAGCTTCCAATTCCAAAATTCTATTTCCAACTCTCTATTTTCAAATTTTTAAAACTTTCCAATTTCAAATCTATCTTTTCAAATCTCTTTTTAAAAATCAATTTCTTTTCAAATCTATTTCCAAATCCAATTTCCAACTTTCTTTTTCTTGTATTTGCATATCATGCATTATTCTTTTTAAAATTCTTTTTCTAAAGTGGATAGGATTGGACATTTATTGGTTGAAAACTCTCATAGGTGAATCTAGGGTGAATAGACATGTAGGTACCGTAAGGGCAGGGTAGGGTGATGGCTTAATGCGTCTTCCTTACACGTAACCAACCTCCAAACCTAGGATCACTGTTTTTGAAAGACCAAAACGGAGTTATTTTCAAAAAAAGGGCTTAATATTTTCCAAAGGTTGCTAAACAACCTGTTTTCTTAAAAACCCTCTCTTGAGGAAGTATTTTCAAAATCGTTTTCAAAAACCCTAAATATGATCCTCGGATTGTGCTTAGTTTTTAGGTGACCTAACTCACCTTAATCAAGTTAGGTGACGACTCCAAATGTTTTTTAAAAACTCTTTATTCAAATCTATTTTCAATTCAAACCTAGTCGCACTCATTCTTCTAGGAGGATGAGTTCTAACGAGAGAGTACAGTATTTTTCCCGCTTGTGTGGTTATTACTCGAGTGCGAAAAATCTGAGCGTGACAGTAGTCAAGCACCCTTTCGAAAACCCCTAATCAAGATTTCGAAAACTTCCTTGAGTTATTTCAAAATATTTTAAAAACTCTCTTAACTGACTTCCAAAACACTTCAAAACATCCCAATCCTATTCCAAAGGCACTTTCAAAAACCTCAAAGTTTATGTCCAAGTCAAAACTCTCTTAAGTTCAAGTTTTAAAAATCTTTTAAGACTCCTGCAAATCCATTTTTAATCGGGCCCTAACCCGAACTACAAATAACCTGATTCTCGCCAAATAAGATACATAGGCAATTTAAAATGGTGCGATCGTAACCTTTATTTCAACTCAAGTTCCCTTTTCAAAAGTTTCTGTCAATTCAAAATTTCTATCTCTAATCCCTTCAAAACTTCATACTTTTAAACATCTTTTTCAAAACTTGCATCATACATCATTCATCCAAAAAATGATGACCAAACCCTATTTTAAAAATTCTAAAGTGGATACAAGTGGATCTCTAGTAACCGGTGATTTAAGTGAGCGAATTAAAGGTGATTACACATGTAAGTACCAAAATTGAGGGGTAAGGTGATGATCTTAGGATATCTTCCTTACACATAACTAACTCCCAAATCATAGATTTTTATTTCGAAGACCAAAATCGAAGTCACATTTTCAAAAGGACTTTCAAAAGGTTGCTAAAAACCTCTTTTCTAAAAACCTTCTTAAGAAGGTACTTTCCAAAATATTTTCTAAAAATCTAAGTTAGTCTTCAGATTATATTTAGTTTTAGGTAACCTAGTATATCTTTAATTATGTTAGGTAACGACTCTAAATTTTTTTAAAAAAAGCCTTTATTTAATCTCAAAAACTATTTTTTAATTTCAAACTCTCCTCGCACTCGTCCTTTTAGGAGGACAAGTTCTAACAATGAGAGTATCGTGCTTTTTTTTTTAGCCAAAAGGGCTTGGTTAATCCGAGGCACTACAACCCTCAACCCTTTTATCAATGAAGGGGTCTTAAAAGGCCAACACACCATTCAACCTATAGCTCATGTTCCTTTTCTCATAAAATAAAAAATAAAAAAAAAACATGAAGTTTGGTACAACTCAAAAGTCAACTTTTAATTAGTTTTTTTTTTTTTTTTTTGTCTTTTCTTAACCAAAATTTAGTTTTTTTTATGGACTTTGAGATTATCCTTACCCATAAAAAAATTTTAAATTTTAGTTAAAAGATAAAAAAAAATTAGTTAAAATTTTGACAAAAAAGTGTATCATATGAAAAGCTTGGAGGCAACAGCAAGAAATTTTTTGCAATCGGTGAAAACTTAACAAAGCAATGTCATGTGGAGGTAGAAGGTTCATGGGTCGTGAACTTCTTTTCCTAGAGTTGAAACAATGACGGAATCTAGATAATAAGCATTATTCGTAGTTTGGATTAGTGCTCGTGAACTTTTTTATTCGACTTTTGACCTTTTTACTATCTTTTTAATTTTATTTTTCGGTATAAAAGCAAAAACGCTAATAAAAGCCAATAAAAATGTAAAAAAATTTTATGGTTAACCATTATTGTTATTATGACATTGTATACCTTTCTAAGGCCCCTTCGAACCAATTTCTAGTGACTCTCCTGAAAGTTGGGAAACACCAACAATCTACTAGTTTCAAGTAAGGCACTGATAGCCTAGGCAAGCAGTTGCTCTCAAAATAACTAAAATCAGTGTAGTGGCTTTCCCTCAAGAATACACCATACAATGCAGAGAACTCAAACTCGAATAGAGCCGTTATTTCACAACAATACACTCTTACTTCACGCTCCTTCGCAATTGAGCAAACTAAATGGAGTTTTTTACAAACTTGCCTAAATCCAAGAATTATACATTCTTAACAGACGGACAATGAGGAGAGTGAATTCCTTGATTGCCTAAAAGAAGAAAAAAGTTTTGGTCATCTGGACTAGCCTAGTTAGATCTTCCTCATGGTTAATTGCTATATGTACTATTACATTTTTCTACAACCATATCACCCAGTAAAGGATTATTTCTTCTAAGATTTGTGGGAACTTGTATTTCGGTACTCCTATGATTTTGACCTTCGAACTTAGCTCAAAATTTTAATGTTACCCTCTCCACTTTCAGCCCTTATATTTTCATAAACTATCATAAATGGAGTACAAGTCGTTGAAAAAAATGAGTGAAACAACCCTTGTATTTTGTGTTTGGAACCTGAATTTATTAATAGAAAAAGAAAAATATGATGAAAAAAGAATAAAATGAGAGATTCTAAATACTTAACTTTTTTCTTTTTTATGTTATTTTACTATTCACTTTCTTTAACAACAAAATACACCGTGTAATTTTATATTCTATTTTCTTTCATTTTTCTTACCAAATTTTTTATCCAAATACTGGTGTGGTGTATGTTTTGTTTTTGTTCTTACAAGAAAACTCTACGGTCGAAAATTTTTCTCCCTAAAAAAATTGTCAAAAGGCAAAGGATCCGATTTAGTCATTGTAGAAGCTGTGTTCATTACTTGGTTAAACACCTCCACATCCACTCTGAAAGCGATTAATTGGTAACAGCAAATACACACTCCTGGAACAACACTTTACAGCACCAAAAGGAATCCATAATTTTCATTTTTTTTTATTATCAGAAAATATAACAAGAGTTGACTGGATGTATAATGTACAAGAATATATTGCTGCGCCTAAAATGGAAGGCACTTTCCATCAATAAAGTGCTCAGTTTACAACTTTCAGCTGTCAGCATAACTTTGTGAGAGGGCAGCTGCTCCCCCAAGCTTTCAAAATTTTAATTTTTATCTCTAAGTCCTAAAAAATCTCACAATTTACCCCTTTTAAAATTTATAAATGTACCCTCAAACTTTTTAAAAATGTAATTTATATTTTTTTTTTCTAATCGGATGTCTGAGCTACCTTGCGTACACCTCGATTAATCTCAGAGCCTGTGCAGTCATCCCACACAAATCAAATAATTATTAGGCCAGGGTTTGTACAATCGTATCACACAAATTAAGTAATTATCACGCTAAAGGTCTTAGGAAACTCTTGCACTTGATAAGAATCAAACCCCTGACTACAATGATTTTTAGCGAACTAGCCTAATTGGTTAAATGTAATTTTTACTTACAATAATGCTTCTCAATTTGTCTCTTTAAAAATTTATAAATGTTCCTCTTAAATAATTATTTTGTATTATAGTCTCCATTATATATTACATATACGAACTTATATACTTTATACATATATATAAAAGTTAAGTATGAGAAAAAAAATTCCTCAGTTTTTATTAATGATTTTCCCTCTTGAATGAATATTTTGGCTTCCCCATTTGCATAGTAATAGTAGGATCAGTAAGATTAAATCTAGCAAAACAAGGCTTTCCGATTACAAAGAATCTAGCAAAGTGATCGTTTAGTACCTCAAGCTTCAGTGTTACTTTTGCTTCCCCAGCTGGCATCTGCAAAACCACTAGTAGTTGGGACTAGTGAGTGTGCATATATATATATAGCAGTCTCCTCCATTCCAACTCTAATTAAACATTAAAGCACTTTTTATTTAGCGTAAAGTTAGCAATCTTCCAAATTAGGAAAAGTTAATTATTAATGATTTACTGCTTCCCCAATTCTTCTTTTTTTAAGTGGTACTCTGTCAATATCAAGTTCATTAAAATTATTAAATCTTTGATCTTTTTCACTGGTTTCCTCTATCTTCTTCCTCTTTGTCCATAAAACATTGCATATTAAGCAGATTAAGTTACTGATTAGTAATTCCCAACGGATTAATAATTGAAAAGGCACTAATGCTCAGGATGTTTTGGTTTTTTTTAATTTATTTTTATGCTCATGATCATTGGCCGGTGTTCGTGCAGCCTCACCATGAACACCTGCTGTGCGGCCATCCACCTAAACATTTCCCCTCAAATTCCGTACAAAACAAGAAGAAATGATGGGTTTGAATGAGGAATTGTGGGCAAGACAGCAAAATGAGGTTGATTTTTTCTGATAGTTTGGAATGACTGGGAGAGAATTTGAAACTGGTGCGCTCCAACGTTCAAATGGTAATTAGAGTCCTCGTGATCCATCAAACGGTCACAAATTTCCATGTGAAAGAAATCAAAGTCCCTCAGGCAAATGTTTTTTCATACTTACAGAGCAATAAGGAATGAATGAATGAATGCTCCTCCTATAAATACGGGAGACAGCTCAGAACCTTCAGACCCATATCATTGTTGCTCTCTCTCTCAACTCTTTCTGGCATATTTCTCATCATTATACCTTCTTGTATACGTGAAGGAATAAAGCCCAATGTCTGTCTCCTTTTTAGACTTCCCTCATTTTTAAATACAAACATTTTGTATTTCTTTATTCCACTCCTGCCTAGAGTTCTCTTTGTCAGATCCCAACACAAGTTCAAAATTCTGGTAAATTTCTCAGCAATCTCTCCAATCAGATCGAAACCCGATTCCCAAAATGCAGAATCTGAGATGGGTTTTCAAGCTTGTTCTCATTCTTTCACTCCTTGATCTGCTCTCAGAAACCCTAGCCCAAACAGCCTCACCAGCTGCTTGCTCAGAAGCTGATAGAGTTTCTCTTCTTGGTTTCAAAGCAAGAATCTTGAAGGACACCACTGATATTCTTTCTTCATGGACAGGTAGGGACTGCTGTGGAGGAGGTTGGGAGGGAGTTGAATGCAGCCCAGCCACAGGGAGGGTTACAGGGTTGCTGCTGCAGAGGCCCTCTTCTGATAGGGACAGTGTCCTATACATGAAGGGAACTCTGTCCCCTTCTCTGGGTAGTTTACAGTTTTTGGAGGTGTTGGTGATTAGCGGGATGAAACGGATTGCAGGACCAATTCCTCAAAGCTTCTCAAATCTAACCCGCCTCACCCAACTTGTCATAGAAGACAATTCACTTCAAGGGGGCATCCCTTCAAGTCTAGGGCATTTGCCCTTACTCAGGACCCTCTCACTCAGTGGAAACAAATTGAGCGGGCAGATTCCTCCAAGTTTAGGGAATTTGAGGGGCCTTCTCCAGCTAAATTTAGCCAAAAACTCCTTGACAGGTCCCATTCCACCCTCCTTCAATAATTTCCTTCGATTGCAGTACCTTGATCTCAGCTACAATTTGTTGTCTGGGTTGATTCCAGCTTCTATAGGGCAGTATCAAAATCTGACATTTTTTGACCTCTCCAATAACCAATTATCTGGCCAGATACCCATTTCATTATGCAACTTGGCCAATCTCTTGGACATGTCCTTAAGCCATAACCAGCTCACAGGAAGAATCCCTGACCGGATTGGGAACTTAAAATCTCTGACCAGTCTTTCTCTGAGTTTCAACAAAATTAGTGGTCAGATTCCTGAATCCATTTCCAGATTACAGAACCTTTGGAACCTCAATTTATCTAGCAATGCGCTTTCAGATCCTCTGCCCACAACCCTTTCCAAAGGCATCCCTTCTCTATTGTCAATTGACCTCTCTTACAACAGTCTCAATCTAGGGACAGTTCCTGAATGGATCAGAAGCAGAGAACTCTCAACTGTTCATCTAGCTGGGTGTAATCTGAAAGGAACCCTCCCAAACTTCGCAGCACCTGATTCCTTGAGCTCGATAGACCTTTCTGATAACTATTTCACGGATGGGATTTCCAATTTCTTCACGAACATGTCTAGCTTGCAGAAGGCCAAGATTTCCAACAACCAACTGAAATCTGACCTTTCAGAAATCACATTGCCAGATGGGCTTTCATACCTCGACCTTCACTCCAATCAGCTTTCTGGGTCACTCTCTGGGATCTTGAACAACAAAACAAGCGACTTCTTGGAAGCTATAGATGTATCCAACAATCAAATTTCAGGCGGCATTCCTGAATTCAGTGGAGGTCTGAGCTTGAAATTGTTCAACATAAGAAGCAACAAGATTGCAGGCCACATCCCAGGTTCAATCTCAAACCTCATTGAACTAGAGAGCTTAGATATCTCAAGGAACCAAATCACAGGCGCAATTCCAACAAGTTTAGGATTATTGCTGAAAATGCAATGGCTAGACTTGTCCATCAATGGGCTTACAGGGAGAATCCCGGAGAGCTTGCTGGGGATTGAAAATTTAAGACATGCAAATTTCAGGGCAAACAGATTATGTGGAGAGATCCCACAGGGAAGGCCATATAATATCTTCCCTGCTGCTGCATATGCCCACAATCTGTGCTTATGTGGCAAACCACTGCCACCATGTAAGGGGAAGAAAGTAGGAAATACGGGCCAGTGAAATGCTGACTCAATGGACAGGAGGGTCTTCTCATGCCATTTGTGCCACGTCAAATGGAAGAGGAAGGAGATAGATTATGGTTTTTTTCTGCAACAGCTAAAATACATTTGTCTCTTTTTTTTTTTTTATTTAAGTTTATTTGCTACCAACCTATCCGTTCTTATTATATGTTAACCTTCAATATTATAAAGAAAATTAATATAAATGGCATGTTTCCACTTGAATAACTCTCCCACACGAAGGTGGAAAAAAGTTCCTTTGAATTTGCTAGAAACCATGAAAGTTGAATCATTACTAGAAATCACTTTGACTAAAAATCCAACCTTAACAGTACATATGTGCTTTCAATCGCTATAGATAATAAAATGATACAATCACTTCCATGAGAAGTTCAACATTGCTGCTAAGGTGGATGGTGTATAACTGTCATATATGAAATCTTCATTTATCCAAAAATAGAGAATGGCGACTAGGAAGCAAAATCTCAAACAAATCTAAGAATTGCACTTGATTACTAACCAGCATTCAACGATCCAAAACATCAAAGAGAAAACAAAAAAACCTCTCCCTGTTTTAGTCCGCCGAGTCTCTTATGGATATTAGAATGCTCCAAGAACCACATTGTCGTTTTGATTTTCACACCTTTTTTGTTTTCTCTTTGTTGTTTTGGATTCACAGCGTTCAACAATCCCAAACAACAAATATAAAACAAAAAAAGGCTGTGAAATCAAATTGATAATATAGTTCTTAGTGCATTCTGATATCCAATAGACACTAGGGACATCCATTCCCAGCAGAATGACCTCCTTTCATTTATTTATCACCAGACTCTGTCCACTTTCACTTCTCCAATGGACCTCCTTCATCCTGCTGCAATGCAACAAATGTGAATACATTCTCAGACCAATGAAGATTATATTTATAAACAAGAATAATAAGAAAAGAAATCAAATAAACTGAACTATGAAATAGAAAACAATTTGATCATCAACAAGGAACTTAGATATGCATTATAGGACTTCAAGGTCTTCCCATATTCTGCTTTAAGCTCTGCAGCTCTATCCAGATGAGGTCTTTTTTTCTCCTAGTGAAACAGTAAGTTTAAAAGGGTCAGAGCACAACCAAATTTTGATCAAACATTGAGCATTATGAATAAGCTTACAACATTAGATTCTAACTCACTTCATCTGTCATGAACTTCCATTTCTCATCACCTTTCTTTGCAATCTAAATTTCATTGCCAAACGCAAAAGGAAAACATTCAACAAAACCCTATGAGAAAAAAATATGTTAAGTATAAAAAGTAAGAACCTAAATTTTACCACAGAAGCACTCTTGCAATTTGGGTTAGCTTCGTTGTATGATTTCCTGAAATCTTCCCTGAAGCATTATGGATTTATTCAATATAAAGCTCATAACAGACGCTATTTGGGTGCAGGTGCGCGCGCGTGTGAGAGAGAGAGAGAGAGAGAGAGGGAGGGAGGCATTACGTGAAGAGGAAGAAAGCAGTTGGAGGGAGTTTGGGCACGCTTGGAGCTTTAGCTTTCTTCTCCATCTTCACTCTCTTTGGCTTTAGTTGAGTTGATTTTTCTTCCCTTCTGCACATGGTTTTTGAGGAATAGTACACAAACCAAATCAAGAAACCCCCAATACCCAAACGATCAAAACACGTGGGGGAATAAGCGGAAAAGAAGTGAATTTTACTTTGCTGCTGCTACGGCATCAAATTGCCCTAACTCTGCCATTTGTGCATCTGTAACAACAGCACAAAAAAAAATCATAGAACCATAAGGAATATAATCCAATTTCCCAATCAAAAGAAGAAAAAATGACAAACAATAATTATTCCACAGCATCATAAACATCATGTTTATGGGTGGCCTGACAATTATATATATTGGTGTTGTCTATATGTGTGTACCCACAAGAACAGAAACATAAAACAGAGCGAGAGAGAGATGGGAAAAGGGAAAGAAAGGCTTACCCAAGAACTTCCAGATAGCTGCCTCAATCTGGCAATCGTGCAACTCAATTAATACAGCAGGTATCTCTTTCTTGCACTTTTTACTGCACCCAAAAAAAACATAAAGAAAGAAAGAAATCAAATCTCCCTACAGAAATAATAAATAAATAAAACCAGAACCGCATTGATTGAAAATATCCTCGTAAAAATTAAAAAAAAAAAATCGGAGAAAATGTTTTGCAGATGAAAATGAATGCTGAATGTAAGAAATCAACTTAACAGAACTCCAAAACTCCTCTTGAGGGTACAAAGACTAGAGATGGTAGCAAATATACACATAAATAATTGTTTATAATTTTATATATATCTTCCATTCTCGTCCTGCCTCTCCGCCTGCCATTTCTCAGCTCCTATATAATTTTTTTTATAACAAAAATGTGAATGAATGAGAGACAAATATACAAGGAGGAAACTTCAATTTGAAATTTGCGCCTCTACTTTCAAAGGCGGGGAATGTTTAAAAATAAAGCAATGCTATTTATCACAACTTATTTTACCTGCTGACGTGGTATGAGGAGTGGCATATTTTGTTGGCAATAATAATTAGTTTTCTTTTATATAAAATTAGTTAAATTAAAAATGAAAAGAAAACAATCAAAGCCTCCTAATCTTGGAATCTCGTGGGTGTACGCCCGGCACAGTGAACAGCCAACTGTTTCCTCCGGTCGACCCTGGCCTGAATCATGGGATTTACTCTCCCCCTCTCTCTACAGCCAAATGGATTAGTAATCTCTTCTTCTCCTCTAACTAATTAATAAAATATTTTAACTTTTTACTATCTTTTGTCTTTGTAGTGTTCGATTTTTCAATCTGTGCAATGCATTATTCACAAATTTTGAGTAATTGTGCGATACTCTTTGTGGATACTTCCTGATATATATTCTTGGATGTGATCTAGTTCCCCTATGCATTCAGTTGGCCTCCTTGGTTTTTTAAGAGAGAGAGAGAGAGGAAGTAGGGAAAGAGGAAGAAAATCTCTATCCCCACCCCCCCTGACATCCCACCCCCTGATGTGACCATTAAATTTTTTTTATTTTTCTATTTTGCCCATAACCTTACTCTTTTATTTCAAGATTGCCATCAAGTTCAATTATTTTGATAATATTTTTTTCTTTTACTCCCACCTCCCAAATTTTAATTAAAAAAATTTTTGATCAAAAATTTTTAATTTCTTTTTACTCTCACCTACTAGATTTTTATATAAATAAAATTGTTATAATCAAATTTTATAATTTCTTTTACTCCCACCTCCCAATTTTTTTATTAAAAAAAAAAATTTAATCAAAATTTTTAAATTTCTTTTTACTCTCACCTCCTGGATTTTTATATAAATAAATTTTTTATGATCAAATTTTAAGTATAATTTCTTTTACTCCCACCTCCTGGTTTTTATAAAAGAAAGAAATTTTGATCAAAATTTTTTAAATTTCTCTCTATTTATAAAAATTTAATGTAAAACTAATTAATATAATTTTTATAAAAAAATACATAAGTAAAATAATTTAGATTTGTTTCTTGAGACTATTCTTGGGAATTAATAATACATTTTTTACTAGTTTGATTTGTCATAAAAACACATACAAAAAATAATAACTTTTAACATATCAATACAGTGGTAAATTCAACAATACATAAAAACAGAATTTCTAATTAATGTCTCCACCGAACTCTCCTCCGGGGGCACCCGGTCCTCCACCCATTATTTCTGACCACAAATTCATTCATACTATATAATTATCAACCCATCCCCTAGCTTCGGTTGATACATGTTGTCGCCACCACATTAGAGTGGGTGGTACTGGGTAATGAGGGCGTAAGAAAACATGGACGAAGTGGTTGTCGTCAACACGAGCAATAGCTATTTCTCGACGCTCGTGGACCGGAACTGGGGGGGGATCTCAACGGTAAGTGAGTAAAACAACCCGAATGATATGTGTCAAACATGTGCAGTACAAGGTTGTACCTTGATGCAATGACAACTCCCAAAGCCATAGAGTCCATCCAATATGCCTCTGATGCTGTAGGCTGGAACCAAATAAGTGAATGTAAAAGAGTGTTTGCATAATTATGCTATGGATAAAGCACATCGTATAAGTTCATGTTTTGCTGAATCTCTTCAATCAGGTCCATTCGTACCCGTGCCCAATCATCTTCGGCATACCCGACTTGCGCAGCTATCGCCTTGAATCCACAATGACCATCAGCTCGGACGTTAACAGTGTAACTAATAAAATCCTGATAAGCCTTAGGCAATTGTTGGATGAAAGGATCCAAGACGGGTGGAGCTAGAGTTTGAGGGTTGCGAATTCTCGAGGTTGCAGTCGGTTAAGTGACCGGTGCATCTGGAGTTGAGTTAGATGCCCCCCTAGATCCTGAAGTAGATACTTCTAGAATTCTCTTTATGCGGCGTCTACTTTGTTCATCTCTACCTGCAGGTCGACCTTTGTGTTCCGTGTTGTACACTGGGGCTCGAATTGTACTATGAGATGGATCTGTCATATCGATAATCCTGTTTATCATATTATCTCGCGTAGATGGATCCATCCCCTATAACAATTCAAGAACCTCAGATGTCCTGTCAGATCGTGGTCCATCATCATTAGAGCGGTCTGCATGCATACATAATCTAGTCCAATGAGTATTAATATCTGTCAGCGGAATTGGAATACAAAGTGAACGGTAATTAGCAAGGTCGTGCAAGCACGGCATTCCGTGCGTTACTTTGATTATACAGTCGCAATAGCCGGCCATGAATGGGGAGGCGGTATCAGCGTATTGTAGCTGTTCATCGATCAACTCCAACGCCTCTAATGAAATTCGACATATTATGCCACTGAAAATGTAGACATCCATTTGTTTGTGGCGTGGAATGTTGAGAGATCTCTTGAATGACTTCTGAATGTCGCCAAACTGAATTCTCAACATCTTGTGAATTTTCGCAAACGATGTATCTAGCGATGACATGGTGTTCCCCAGATATAGCTTTAGCCTGGCATGGGCAGACTTTGCCCTATAATAGAAAAGTGCACTGTGTTTAAATAAAAAAGTTATAAAAAGTAGTTTGCAATGAAATCATGATACCTTTGACTTGAATTGCTTCCAAGATGCATGAAAGTATTTATCCACGCCGCTACGAACCGCTCTTTGTATGGCTTTAACCATGTCTCCCAGAGGTATTTTGTTGCACGCGGGTAGGATTTAAACTCTCCGAGAAGGGTGTGCCACTTCTGTTGGTAAGACTCTGGTGTTGATGACATAATTAGCGAGTGCCATGACATGAGAAATCGTTTCATCTCCGGACCAAGAATAGGGCTGTGCAGCAGGCCTTCTTAAGGATGTGCATGGGACCGACTTTGTAGTGCATAAACGCTTCTGTGTGTCAGATCAAATGATTTTGGTGCATAGCTAGTAGTGTTGCTTTGTTGGATTGGTGGGATATTTCTGCAGTGTGTGAGCTTGTGCGAAAGGACTTGCTTCGTGTTGTAGGGATCTACTTGCCTTCATTTAACCCTTGAGTTGGCCAAAACAAGCGGCCACTTTAAGAAGGTACCAAAGGGGTTCAAACAGCAACCAAGTCCACTGATACCATAAGATTTTAGCCCACATAGACTGGAAAACTGCTAGCTCGGGCCACCAATCCATTCGTCACAAGATGGAATGAAACTCGCTCCACCGATAAACTTGACAACCAACAATCTGAAACAAACAACCCACTAGGAGAAGTCCACCACAAATGAAGAGTATGCCCATACTCTTCATTTGTGATGCACACCACGGATGGTTAGTGCTCTGATATCAGAACAGAAAATCTCTTCCAAACAAAAAATCTTATCCGAACATAAAATCTCTGAGATTCCTTGACAATCCTACTCACTGATGTGACCCATATTTTTTTTTGTTCTTTTCCTATTTTTAAAAAAAATCAAATTAATCAAAACAAAATAACAAATAAAAAATAATAAAGTCTTGCTTGATCAGTGATAAATTCAGGTGTATAGAAAGAGACATATTCGAATAGAAAATCTTATCCGAACAGAAAATCTCTGATATCATATTCCTGATAATCCCACTCACTGATGTGACCTCTATTTTTTTTTGTTCTTTTTTTTAAAAACAATTCAAATTAATCAAAACAAAATAAAAATAAAACAATTAATAAAAAATAACAAATATTTGTCTGATGTGATCCCTATTTTTTTATTTTTTTTTTATTTTTTTAAAAAAATTAAATTAATCAAAATAAAATAAAAATAAAACAATTAATATATGTTTAACTATAAAAACAAACAAAACACTATTGCTTTGCATCAACAAAGCACATGGGGGCAAAATCGGACAACCAAATTTTTTTTCCGTCCCATCAGCCCACCCCCCGTGTCGGGGGGGGGGGGGGGTGGGAGTAATAGTTCTCGAAGAGGAAAAAGGGAGATGGATGTCAGTAAAATATATATATATATATATATTATCTATACTTATATATTATAAAATTAAGTTATCCTCCTTTTAAATTTAAATTCTCATTCTAATTTTTACAAATTTTTAAATTTTTATAATTTAAAATATTAGATGATGTAATTTAATTAGTTTACATATTGAATTTTATATTATTACTCTCACTAATTAAATGGTATATGTATTGGATCTATAATTGGCAAAGCCCTATCAATTTAGCTCGTAGTTTCCTAAAACTCTCATTGATTGAATGTTATATATAGCTTAAGTGGATTTATAATTGGTGAAGCCTATCGATGCAGATCACGGTATCGTAAAATGTATTTTTAAAATTTCAATTAATATGTATTTTCTAAACTCACTCTCCTAAAATTTCTAATAAAACACACCTATTATTATGCAATATTAGGGTTCCGCCTTCCTCTCCCTCACCCTCTCTGTCATTCTCACTGCCCTCTCTCACTTGGTGTACAAAGTTGTCTCTGCCTCACTTTGCATGCAACTATGTAAGTCTGCACTCACATCAGCCTCTACAGTCTCACTTTGCTCTCTTTCACTCGCTGTACACGTTTCATAATATGCTCTTTGTCTTTGTCTTAATTTGCGCCTGTCTACTAGCATGCACAGTTTTCTATACATTTGCTGATTCTACACCTATTCACTAACACCTACATCTACAACTACTCATTTGGAAATATAAAAAAAAATTTAGAAATATTATATGTTTTGAAATTCACCATTAAATAATATATTTGAATAACATTCAAGTTGGGTCCTAATTACTTTGCCCTCCATTGAATCCGTCGAACTAGGACTACGCATAGCACGAGTTCAACACATTAAATATGTGTTTTAATTTTAATTATTTAGCAGTGCATAGCATGAATTCACTGCTAATTATATATTATAGGAATACGTTAGAAAATATTTGAAATTAAAAGTATCAATCTCTATTTCTCAAAATTTTGATTTTTTAAAAACGTAAAATACATATATCATACTATTATTGGTTCTTTTTAGTTTAGTTATTTATTTATTTATTCTACACTTCATAAATGCTATTCATTGATAGTTATAGTAATATTTTTTAAAAAAAATTTATTAATCATCCATTGATAGTTATGGTAACATTTTCAAATTTTCTTTAATTATAATCCTCTGAATCTTTGTTCATCATAAATTAGATTTTAAAATTTTAAAAAAAAAGAACGTGTGTCATTAAATTATTAACACTTTATCATATACAAGATACATTTACCAAAATTTCATTGGTTCTTTCTAATTTTTCTTATTTCTTATGAATTTTGTAAATTGTATACATTGATTGATACAATAAAGTTTCAAATTTTCTTTAATATGCTCATTCTATAGAATTTTTAATTAAGCATAAAGTATATCTTAGCTTTATAAAATAAAAATGACACATAATGAAATTATCATAAATTTTTTACTTTTTAATGGTGTAAATTCACACCCCTCTAAAAAATATTTCCAAGAAAATAAATATGAACATCAATTTTTTTAATAGAATAGTGATAAAATTATTTGTGCTTTTAATCTTACTTTTTTCATGAAAGTGTACAAAATTATTTTCATTTTATTTTTTCTACTCTTTTAATTTTTATAAACTCATCGACAATCAATATAACAATATTTTTTAAATACCCTTGGACTATAAGACTATATTGACTATTATAATTTTTTTTGAATTTATTTGTGCAGGTATTTGTATCTACTTTAAATTCTATCTCCAAGTTCCGTATTTGTCATGACTCTTTACCAAAAATGCATAACAGGTAGATGTCGCCACATCAGCCGGTGACATTAACCGGTGAGATTTGATTTGAATGGATTTGTCAACATAGAGGAAAAGAAATAAAAAAAAAAAAAAGAATGAAAGAAAGAAAGAAAGAAAAATAAGCCATTGTGGAATTATTTTACAACATGCATGATTGAATTTCAAAGGAATTTGAATTACTTAAAGAAATCATACAACTAAAAAGCAACCATCCTCTTGTCCCAATTGTGGATTTACTCAAGCCCAGTCTAATACACTTAGCTAAATCAGGAGATTCTTCTCCATTGTATCCAAGTCAATTGAGTAACTAATCTCTCTCTCTCTCACACACACATATATATATATATAAATTGTCTTTATTCTTATATTTTATATTTTTCTTACGTGGTACTCTATACATTCTAATTCTTTTAAAATATCACATCACAAGAGTAATTGGTTAGATAACTATAAAATTTGTTCTATTATTTAATTGATGTTATTAGTTTTATAAGAGATATACATAAGCAATTGAGTACTACTCAAAAAGTAATCAATTACAACTTCAGCTAACCACTTATACATATAAAGCAATTAAATTCTATCTAAAAAATTACTACAGTAGACGAGAGAACAAATTAAAAAATAGTTGAGTCCAATTCAAATAGTAACTATTCCTTAAATAATTAAAATTTGAATAACAAATTTATCCATCAAGTAAGGCTGCTATATTTTTATTTTTTATGTTTTTCATTTGTGAATAATATTAACACTCTAAAGAGTTTTAATTTATTTTATATTCTTAATTATTTTATATAACTTTTCTATTATAGATTTGAACAAGCATTGAAAGCTAACTAACATTAAAGAACACTTTACAAACATATGAGGACCTATTAAATTAGTCCAAACATATTATATTACGATTGAAAGCTAATTAACACACACCAGTGAACTCAAAAGTTTGGAATTTCCCATTCTTTGATTAGAGATTCAAGTATGTGATTTTACTCTAAGTGTACACACACCTATAATCTATTTCTTTTATTACGTGACTCTAATGGATTTATGGATTCCGACCCCTTGATAAAATATATACCTCTTTTTCAATTATTTGATAAAAAAGAATCGTTTCTATCGTTTCTTCTTCCTCCACCCCTCTTTTGAAGCATCATCTTTCCATGAGCTGTTATTTTTTAGGATCATGTTTGGTTGCAATAGAATCTCACAGCAAGTCAATTTATTAATTAAAGGAGGGATTTTTTAAATTAAAAACTGAGAATTTTGAATTACATTTGATAGACTTATGAATCATTTAATTAAAATAGAGTTCTTTTATATGAATCAAGTTCGGTGAAATCTAAGGTTACATGTTTGAAGGGTTATTAGTTGATGTTTCCTTGTTATCTTTATTAACTATTAGTAATATATTCGGCGGGTATGCAATTAAATATTGATGTAATGGCCTATTATAATAATATTCTTTTGTTTAGTTTTATTTTTTTACTCTATGTATGTTCTTATATTTTTAAAATAGCACCTCAAAGAAGCAATAAGAATTGGCTTACCAATTCTCATAACGATCCAATAAAATTCTCTATTTAGGTACAAGGCCTATTGCCCCACTAATCATATATATATATATATATATATAAATTGTGTTTGTTACTATATTTTGCCTTTTTTTTATGTGGCGCTTTAAATGTTTTGATACTTTTAAAATGTTACGCCATATGGGCAATTGGTTAGATAACTATATAGTTTGTTTGATTATTTAATTCACGTTATTAGTTTTGTAAGAAATATATATAAGCAGTTGAGTAAAAGTTATGAATTACAACTTCAATCATCTACTTATACATATAAAGTAATTAAATTCTACGTAAAAAATTATTACAATAGAAGAGAGAACAAATCAAAAAGTAGTTCAGTCCAATTCAAATAGTTGTTGTTCCTTAAATAATTAAAATTTGAATAACAAATTTATGTATCAAGTGAGGCTGCTATACTTACATGTTTTATGTTTTTTTTTTCATGAAAAATACTAACACTTTAAAGAGTTTTAATTTGTTTTATATTCTTAATTATTTTAGATTTAGGATTAATTATTTATAACATTTCTACTGTAGATTTGAACAAGCATTACTTTTCATGCATTGAATGGGTTGACACCTAATCTCACAAATAATAGAATTTAACCAAATGGTATAAACATCAATTATTTGCATTTATCTTCCGAATGTTGGACAAGAAAATTCACCCAAAAAAAAAAAAAGTTAACAATTCTCAAACTTATGAATTTGTAGCCAACTTATAATTATATGTCGTAACTTAAAATACTTCAACATGAAATTTAGACAATAAATCATTTTATTCATGTATGTAATGCTTAAGTGAAAAGAGTTCAGGGTTTTGCTCCTTTGGCAATCGCAAATTGGTTGGGAATAAGAATGGAGACAAGACTCAATGCCTATATAAGAAGGATTTTATCTCCTTGGTTAAATGCACCAATTAATAGCTTAGCTAATAACTTTTGACTTTAGTAAAATTTCTTTTGAAGAGATAAAAGTTAAGGTTTAGCTAGTGGAAAAACTTAGTGGATGTCTTTGCGGTAAAGAAAAAAAATTATGTAATTGTAACAATTTTTCACAAAATATATTTTTTTTCTAAAACTGATGATTTTTTTTCTGTTTTAAAAGTTTTCTATATAAATTTTTGTGTATTATTTTTCTCTATTTATCTTAATATTTCTGTCAAATGATAAATTTAAAAGGGAGGATAAATTTGAAAGGGTCAAATTTTCAATAAGGAGTTCAGGCAAACATTGAAAAGTTCCCCTATTTTATTTATTCTATCACCATCATGATATTATTATTCCATTCAGTTCCTTACCGGCCAATTTTTGGTAACAAAACAGTAAGCACACCAATCGATACATTTCGATAAACACCTCAGTTGTTTTCTACGTGTTTCGATTTTATCATTTATTATTGTTTTTGGCTTCACGTATTGATGCTAAGGAGCACATAATAGTTTTCCTTTTAGGGATCTATACCCAGGTGTTGCTCTTTTCTCATAGAACTAGTAGATAAGTAGATCAACGTACATACTATTAGTTGTATTAATTTAATAATGCTAAACATATGAGAAGTTTCTTGAAATTAGCATGATAAATTTTCAATATTTTAAACGAAAGAAATTAAAAAATTTTCAATTATTTTATGATAGATAATATGTTGTTTTGCAGTCTTTTTAGATACATGCTTTTGTTAAATTGTACATTTATGCTATGTAAATAGTTTAATGCTAAAAAAATACATTGTAAATATTGTCATATTATATACATCAAGTTCTGCGACTAAATAAGTATATTTCTATGTATAAATATATAAATATATATAAAAGTTGTGTTTACCCTTATAGTTTATCTCTCTCCGACGTGGCACTCTAAATGTTCAGATATTTTTAAAATGCCATGTCACAGGAACAATTGATTAGATAACTATTAAATTTATTCTTTTATTAAACTTGCTGTATTAGTTTTGTAAGATATATATATATATATATATATAAAATAAGATAAGATTAGATTAATTTTGTTATATAAATAAGATACATATATATAATATCAGATTGTCAAGATTATTTCTGAACTTAACATCTATAAAAAAAATTGATTATAATTAAATAAAATATCATATATATCAATATCTATTTACATTTTAGAGATACGATACGATATATTAGTTTTGTAATATATATATATATATATATAAGATAAGATTAGTCTTGTAAGATATATAAGATATATATATATATATATATATATATAATATCAGATTGTCAGAACTTTTTCTAAACTTAATATCTAAAAATGTAATTATAATAAAATAAAATATCATATATATCAAAATCTATTTAAATATGAAAACCTCAAATGCCCTACAAACTACCATACATGTAGCAAATTGTTGAGATCAATATACATTAAGAATCAATTGTTTAATTAAGGCACACATGCAAGATGGAGAGAAAACAAAACAATGTATAGGAACATATACTAGAGATTGGATCTTTGAAAGATCAAATCATACCATCGGGTGATACCACCCCGAATTGGAGAATCTTAATTGGAACCGATGCGTTCTGCTCCACTATCTTCCTCACTCTGGAAGGGTTGGTTGACCTCCATGCGGATTTGCTCATCACTTTTTATAGCCGTAGACATAGAGATCGTTTGAGGCCCATCACTTTCTACAGATGCAGACACAGAGCTCGCTTGAGGCCCATCACTCTCCACAGAAGTAGATATGGAGATCGTTTCAGACACACACACACACACACACACAGATATTACATTGTTTTTTGTTTTTTTACAAAAACCTAGATGATCTTGGTAGGCTTAGGAAGGAGATGGTATAAATAAGAGGAAATCTTTTCAAATTGGCACCCAATTTGAGTGGTGAAAATGAAAAAATCTTTTCAATGAGCCCCTCAGAATTTTAATTCAAATAGATTTAGGGACAATTTTAACATTATAACTATTATTAAGATTACAAACCATCATATTGAAGCACGTAGGGGCAAAAGAAATCCTTCCTCAAAAATGACACATGACACAATTAATCTTGTAATAATTTTTAGTAGAACATGACACATATTATAGTTACTCGCATTTAATGAATCCTGAGTAAGAAAATTATTAAAAAGAAGTTGACATTTTATGAAATCAGAATGCAAAGCGTTAATGTTGGAATATTGAAATGGTTTGTATGAGATATTGAAACTAATACTCAAAATTCATTTGTTTCACATTTGTGATATTTCACTATAAACAATAAGGAAAAGAATTGAAAGTCAAACTACGTCTATTCTATTGTTATTAATTTAGAAAAACATTTATAAAGATAGTCGAATCTCAATTAGATTTCTAAAATTTTATTTTCATTTATTTGATATAATTTAAGTTTCCTACTAACCACAAACTCACTAATGATAGATTTTAAAAACATTTATAGAAAGATAGACTAATCTCAAATAGAAATTGTGAATTATATTTTAAATGATTCGATATAAGTTAAGTTCCCTACTAAGAACAAACTCAATAATGATAGATTTTATTCTCAACAAAAAAGAAAAATCATTGAAATATTGAATGTAAAAGGCATCCTTCCATGAAAATTGCCATTAAGATTTAATACAAAACATTTAACATTACACAAAGTCATAAAATTTAATTTAATGTGTTATTTCTTTTGTGATTAAATAAAACAACCAGCTCTTGAAAATCAAGTTAGATAAAAATATAATAGTCAAATTAAAAAAATTGAAAAATGCTAATCTTTGTTAGAGATGTGTGTTGAAATTTTTAATGATTTAAAGATGCGGAAGAAAGTAGTTTAGAAGATAAAACTATTTCAACTTTAAGGCAATTAGTGTAATATTATGAGAACCACCTAAAAATCTAAATCATTTAATTTCTTTCTTTATTTTATAATCCACAAATAAATATAAAATATCCTTGCACTCTTAAAAAACTTTAAGAACAGATGTCAAGTATTTCGTAAAATTTATTAGTAGTAAAGGTCAAGTAATGAAAATTTAGTAAATCAATGCTAAAGCAATCCCGATACTGCTATGATGTTTCCTAATTCTTTTAGAATAAAAATCTCATACTGGACTATAAAAGCGCAAAATTAGAAGTTATAAGCTACAATGACCATGTTAATAAGAATTGGAAAAAAAAAAATGTTCGAATTTTTTAATTTTCCTTTTATATAATTTTTGTTTAGTTAAATAATATTTGGTGCACAAATATTTTACTCCTTTTACTAATTTATAACTGTTAAAAATTCTACATAGTATCAATCATGTCTAAGTAACTAGATCAAGAAATGAAAAACGTTAAGTTAGGACTTTTTTTTATTTTTTTTAAAGTAGTTGCTACTTTTATGTGTGATAATTTGGCTATTCCTCAACCAAGAGGGTTTTAAAAATCTAGTTTGTGCATTGGTCGACAAATACTATTCCTCAACTTTTGAAAATTTATTTTTAAAATTGGAAAATGATTGAAAAATAGCATCTCCTATGAGTTAGGAAAATTAATTCCTCACAAATTCAAAGTTCAAAATGTTGGCCTGAAATAGCAACACGAAAAGGGCCGGGGGGGAGGGGATGGAGGGATGAATTAGGATTTTAAAAAATTAAAGCAATAAAACAATATTAACAAGTTTAAAATCAATGGAACAGTAGCTTAGAAGAAGATATGTATGCAAACAAGTTATAAAGATGCAAGGAATGAAAAACAAAGCAAGAGAGAAACAGAGACAGAAAGATTTACAGAGGTTCAGTACAATCCTTTGCCTACATCTTCTCTTCCTTGATTATCTCGAAGATGTTCTCTACTATGTAAAAGTCTCTTTACACAATATGCTAGTTCTTCAAGTGCCACCCAACTCACTTCTTTACAAGAGGTCTTCACAAACTCTCAAACCCTAGTATTTTGTCCAAGATCACTCAAACTTACAAATATCTTTTCCTAAGTTACACATAATCTCACAAGGTATACAACCTTCCTAAGTGTAATAAAGAAGTTTGATACAAAAGTTATACTCTCACAAGTGTAGATAAGCAATTAAAAGTTCAAATATAAACCTTCCAGGTAAGAAAAAAATAGAGTATTAAATTTAATCAATGAATCTTTACTTTCAGCACTTAATCTTGTAGTCTTCTTACTTATATATAAGTTGGGGATCTTGTATTTATAGCCCTCTTTCAATTCCAGCCGTTGGAGATAGTTGTACTAGCATTTAAAGTAAAATCAACTTGTCAGAACACATAAAAATTTGAATGTTAGCGACCAGGTGTCAACACTATTTTGTCCTTCTTAGCACTGATTTCCTCACTGTCTCGAGATGTCGACACTATAAACATTTGGTATCAATACTTGTTGCTTCCATAAGAGACTTTATGCTTTAGCTCATGTCAGCACCTGACACTAGTGTTGACATTTTCTTTGACTATATTCCAGACCTTGCTTACTGTTCAAAGGTGTCAGCACCTAAAAACCTTATTGTTGACAAGGTTGTCTTCCTTGCTTTATCAAATCTACTTCAATAGGTGTCAGCACCTAAACTAGGTGTCGACAAGACTATCTTCAACCTTTGATCAATTCTTCTTCCATGGGTGTCAGCAATTAAGCTTGGTGTCGACAAGCTTCAAATGAAACCTAAATCCTCTTGAATAAGGTGTCAGCACCGTTGCCTTTAGTTTTGTTGATTACTTGCAATTTGCCCATAGGTGTCAACACCAAAATCTTTGGTATCAACACTTTCTTCATGACTTATCTACCTTATTCAGTTTTGCTCCTTAGGCTTCATATTCTTCAACTCTTCATCCAATTGATCATTTGATGCTTCCAAGTCTTAAAAATACTTTTTCAAAGTATATTTAGCAAAATTGGCACATTCAATGTCTTCAAAATGAAATTATCTCAATAATTTCTGTTGTGGAGATCTTCAATCAATCTTCATGCTTTTAACAAGTTTTCAAATCACCATGATAAACTTTCAAAGCTTGCATCCTTTTCTTCAATTCTTGTCAATCATCCTGAGCATCTTCAATCTCTTCAAAATTAAGATTATCTAAGTAATCTCCTCCTTGTATTCAACCAATCAACTTATCAAGCTTATCCACGTATTTTTGTACACTAAATAAATTCATTAGTAAACAAAACCAATGGTTCTTGTTATCATTAAAATCACATGGAGTCAACAGAGAAAACAGTAGGAAAATGCTATTTCCTAACCATAATATTTTGGGAATTTTGCATTGGGATTAGGACACTTGATTTTGGACTTAACCTAATTGCCTTGAGAGGGGATTTGAGCTGCACATTTTAAGATATAGCATGACAAAGAGACTTTGAACACCACGTTTGGGCTCCAAAATTGACTTGTGTAGGGATTTGAAAATAGATTTAAGTACCAGATTGGGTTGCCAAAACAAGGTGGAATGCTTTTGAGTTGTGAGAAAGGACTTGACTACCATGACTTTAAAGATGGACTTTGAATACCGCTCTTGGGTAGGTTACAGGCTAAAAATTGACCTTAACCTAAAATGACTCAACCTAAACAGGTTTGATATTATATTTTTCTAAACATTAATGGCCTCTCTAGCATGGTTTTTTTTTTTTTTTTGCACAAATAGAAACCTTTAAAATTAGAACTACTATTATATTTAGTTTAAATGTCGAGTATGTTAGTGTGATAAACTACAATAATTATGAATATATAACGATAGCCCCATCTAACATTATTGAGAAGCTTAATACATATTAAACTAATTTTTATACTATCTATATTTTTTTAAGTATAAGCGACCACTATAAGAATAATTAACCATTCAAATATATTCATGTTTAGTAGTTTTTATATAACAAATTTACTATGAAAATTCAATATATTATTTTATTATCCCGTGCATTACACGGATGTTTTCTAGTTATTTATGAGATTTGATTGTTGTATTCGTGTGTATATGTATATATATATATGGATTAATTTTTGCATGCATGAGTTAATTAAAGTTCAAGCATATAACCTTAGACTCATTCAAAATTCCTCATCAGATTTAGTGTATTCAGTTCTGAAGAGACGGTACTTGAATACATAAATCTATGTTGTCAATGGTTCACTGCTTAAAATTGTTCTTCATTGAGGGAGATTCTGTGTAACATTTTAAACCCTTGTAACATATTTGAACATTTATTTAAGTGATATATGTGCTTAATATTGCATAGATTGTGGTTTTGTGTGACTTAGTTGTTAATTGAGTTAGAATTACATAGATGTATATATCTAATTAGGAATTTCATGAAATTGCCTAATTTGAAATTTACGTGTCTTAGATGTGACCAAATAATAAAAATAAAAAAAAAATAAGGAGTTTAGTAAGTTATATTTAATGTAAATTGTATTTTGGAACGTTTACGTAAAAGTTAATTTTGATTAGCTAAGACTAATTGTTATTAATTATATTAATCATGTTAATTAGACCTAAATATGGTTAGCTAGAAATTGGGATTAAATATCTATAATTATATGTTCTAAAGAACCAACCTTTGTTTGTTAGTGCATGAAATCACTAGTTGGTTGCATGAGAGAATGTCACGTAATTGTGAAGGAATCTCTCCTCACATTTTAGAGGGACATGTGTCCCACTATGCATCCAAATGAAATGACATGTTCCTACTATTATGTACCCCTGCATTTGCTTTCACCATCATCTGATACATTGTAGAGAGAGATAGAGAGGGAGAGGAAAAAAATTATGGAAATAGGAGTGTTTGGCAGTTTGGAAGGAAAATCGACGTAACTTGGGTTTAATATATGAACCATCATCTTGTTCTTGTATACTTTTGTTTAATCAATTGAAATCATCTTTATAATGCACCATGTAGTAGATTGATGGATATGAATCTTGAGGTAGATCCAAGTTAGGTAAACTCGGTTATGGTTTTTTAGATAAATTTCTAGAAGCATTATTAAGATGTTCTTCTAAAAGGGTTAGAGGCTTGAGAGTTAGAGGTTCTATAGCTATTTTGGCAGAGATTATTTTACTATTTGAAGCTCTGAAAATATAAAATGGGTGACATGCTATTTATAGACAAACTGGCAAGGGTTGGATACATGTGTTACATGTAGCACTCCCAGTACTTGCTAACGTGGACAACAATCTAAAGTTTTATCTCAATCCTGATCAAAATATGGATGCATATAGCATATGCTTCCGTGTTGTTAACTTTTATTTATGTTTTGTCTCGATATCTGTACTGTCGAGGTGATCCAGATGAATCAATCTTGGTAGCAAAGTTGTTCTGCGGATTCTCTTCCAACTTATATAGATTTGGAGTCTTAAATGATGTCAGTTGATTGAGAAAATCCCTTAGAAGTGGGCATAAAAATAAGCTTTTGGATGTGTATGTGATACGCTTCTTCAATTTCCCCAAATAGCTGTATTTGAATAATGTGATTGTGACTTTTGTATAATGATCTTTTCAATCTCACCATATCAATGGAAAGTCATTCGAAAAAGCTTTACAATAGTATAAAGCTTGTGCCTTGGCTTGGTAGTTTTTCGGTACCTTATAGTCAAGGAAATTGAGTTTAAAATGGGAATTTGAAAGCATTTGTCTTATACTTCTCAAATTTCTAAAAGTGCTCTTCTTTGGACTGTTCAATCACGGACTTGGGTAATAGCTTTGATAATTGACTGTATCGATGGAAAGCCTTCTAGATAGGATCTTTGGAATTCCCTAATCCTCACATATAACTGGTTGCTTGCCAATGCAATAATTGCCAGGAAGCATAGAAAAAGAAAGTTTTTGGGGAGCATATGTTACACGCTTCATGAAGCCTTTCTAGGTTTTATTGATTTTTTAGCTGAGGGGCTTGCCTTAAAGGCTATGGGGCCTTCAATGGAATGATTTGGAATGTGGCAGAGCAATCAATTTCATACTTAGGGCCAGCCTGGCTTTGAAAGGCGTGCTAGGGCACATAGGGGCAAAATAGTCTTTTGATGAGGCGTCGTTGGAATGGGACCAGAGTTGACTTGAATTGCATCTTGAACGTATGAGACTACTGATAGGTAGTTTGGAATGGGTTTTCTACTTTTAAGGGGGTTATCGTGGATTGAAAAGCATGTCAGGGGTGTTTTAAGGACAAAATGGTCTTTTTGACCAAGAGTCATCAGAATGGGACTAAGTTCAAATCAAATGGCACATCAAACATACTGGACTACCACAAGGTAGTTTTGGAATAGCTTTTTTTCTTGGAGGGCTTGTCCTGCCACGAAGCGTGCTGGGGGTGCCTTAGGAGCAATATGGTCATTTTTCACTAGGATGGGCTAGCTAGCGCGGTCATTGTCTTAGGTTTACGAGTGTATCCATTACTCCGATGATTGTGGTGAGTTAATTTTCAAAGAAAGCTTATTCTCAATAAATGTGCCATGGCCTAAAGGTGCTCGGTTATTTAACATCATGGTTGCTTATAGGGCATCAATGCTAACCTTTAAAAGTTTGTAAGTGTTTTCGCTACTCCGATAACTTTAATAGTTTGTGAGTGTTTCTGTCACTCCAACGGTTTTGGTGATTGGTATCGGAGACCGCCTAATCTGAAACAGCTACAAGGAATGCCAAGGAGCAAAATGATTAGCTAGACTAGAAGGCGCTAGAAATGAACCGTACAAGTTTTGTGAGTGTTTCCATCACTTCGACTGTATCAGTTGTTGGTTTCTATCACTAAATTTTTTTCACTCCAAAAGCAATGATTCACCTTATTGTTTTCTCTCCATTTATTTAAACCATCCTTTTGAAGAAAGTCTAGTGGTGAACTAGTACTTTTGTTATTTGAAAGTAGTAATTTTGTGGTTTAAGATATAAAAAAAATGATTAGATTTGAAGGACATGGGTGCTTTTATCAAAACAGACAATGGAAAATGGTATGGTACTAACATTATTTAAACCATGCTCTTTAGTATTATAAAAAAAAAAAACAAATTGTTTAGTGTTACATTTTAAATATGGTTGCTTTGAAGACTAGAACAAATGCATAGAAAAATTGCAGAACCCAGGAGTATTATGAAAGAATTGAGTAACACCATATAATGCTCCAAGAGCATAATATATAATCGACTTTTTAAGGGACCTCCCTATTTCCGACACCACCCCCCCCCCCCCCGCGGGCCCCCGCCTCTGTAAGCACCCCATTTTTAACAGCTCGGCGGTCTCCAGTCCGTCCAGACTTATATTCAAGTCAACGCGGATGTATTTTGAGTCAAATCAACTTTCCAAATATAATCCTGTCTATTCATCGCTTCGCGGGTCCACTAGGCCCAAATAGAGGCAAAATGACCAAAATGCCCTTAGGGGCATTGTTCGGTCCAATTTCAAATTTGGCACGTCTTTCCGAAGACGGTAAGTCCCCTTTCCAATTCCAACAGGCACGTCTTTCCGAAGACGATAAGACCCCTTTCCAATTCCTTTTCCAATTCCAATTCTAATCCCTCTCTCGAGAAAGCTGATTCCTTAAGACGGTAAGTCTATCCAATTCGGTACGTTTTTCGGTGAAAGTTTCTTCAGAACTTTAAGTCCCTTTAAACCTGTCGATCGGGACGAGACCCCAAGTCCTCGAGATGGTAGAACGGTCCACCTTTAGCACCTGCTAGCCCACCAATGCAGAAATGTCCATTTCGACACGCCTTCCGAGAAAGTTGACTTCTCAAGCTCTAAGTCCCTTTAGCTGCTTCCCGAGCTCAGGCAGTCTTGGGAATGATCGCGAATCGTCAGAGTAGCGGAAGTACTTGTAAACATCGCAATCGTAAGAGTAGCGAAAATACTCGCAAGCAGGTCGATATAGGGAATTGCCAACCAACCTCTGTATCATGAGACCGTCATCAGACTGACAAAAACACTCAAAACCCAGGTCAGCACCGGTGCCTGCTAGCCCACTTTGGTGAAAAATGACCAAACTGCCTCTAGGGCCATTTTCCGGTATGTTTCTCGAGATAATACCTAAGTCTTCAGAATGGTAAGTGCACCCTTCCAAGATCGTCTTAGAGACGATCCGGCATGATTAGGTGCCTTCTAGTCAGTTTCGGGCCAATTCTGAGGCTTTTCGATCAAGATGACCATTTTGCCCCTAAGCATCCGAACACCCGGGGGACCACACCAGCTCTGGGGATCAAACCGGTAACCTCTCGAGAATGCTTTTTATAGTATTCCCGACCTTCCTTTATCTTTTCGGATCATTCTGAGTCAGTTCCGGTGAACTCGGTGCAAAATGACCGTTTTGCCCCCAGTGGGCCGTTTGCCTTTTCCGACCACACTCGCTCTGGGTATCAAACCAGTAGCCTTTGGGAACATTCTAAATAATGTTTCTAAATCTCAAGTCTTCTTCCGGGACATTCTGAGTCCATCCCGGCGGCTTACCGGCCTGATTGACCGTTTTGCCCCTAATGGCTCGGTCAATCCGTCCGATAAATCTTGTCATTCTTTTTCAAGTCTACTACCTCCGGACATTGTTTTATGTGTTCTTGTCCTTTTTCGGCCTTCCGGGCCATTCCCGATCCCTTAAGTCCTTCCTGGGCTTTTCGGAGTCACTTTTAGTGAAGTTAGGCTAAAAATTGCATGGTAGTCACTAGTACAGGTGCCCAAATCTTTTCAAGATACGTTGCTTGCTGACATAATGAACTTTCCTAAGTTGCTGGCACCACTACTAGTGACGCTAAGCCAAAAAATGGTCTAGTGCCGCTCTTAGTGGCACAAGAAGAAATTTGCCCTGGCACCACTGCAACAGGCGCCAAGTCATTCCTTTGTTTATAAATACAGAGTCTCCTCCAGCGTGAAAGAGGTCTGCAAAATCAATCTAAAAACCTTACTTTTCGATATACAGAGCTCGTAGCCTCCCAAAACCCTAGTCTCCTTTAGGTTTTCCAAACCCTAGCCTTCATGCATAAACCCTAGCCTCTTATACACTCACATACACTTCTATACACTCATATACTAGCCTCCAAAGCCTCCATTGAAGACTTGAAGTGCTATAATCTAAAGCTCTTGAAGATAGAAGCAAACACTCGAAGATCAAGACGAAAACTGAAGTGAAGACCGAAGCAAGATAAGTAAAGCAAAGCGCGCAAAGCTAAACAAAATAAAGAAGACACAAGGTAGGCTTCTTATTTACATTTACACATCTTCCCCCCTCTCTTCTCTCTCTGAACCCACTTCGGTTTTCTTCTATTTTAATCCCCCATCTTCTTCCCTCCCTTCTTGCATGCTTGAAATAAGGGAGTTCCCTGTTCATGTGTAAGATTAGGCTATTGGAGAGTCACTATGTCGGGGGTTTTCTTTTAGTTTAACCAGAGACCACGAAGGTTCGGCCCCTTTGATTATGTGGTGAAGACTTAACCTTGTATGTTCATGACCCCAATTTGTATTGTGTATATCATGATGTTGCATTCCTCCAAAGTTTGTTTTCAAACTTGTTTTCAAAAGCTTGCACCAAAACTGTTTTCAAAAGATTACATCAAAATCTTCTTTTTCAAAACTTGTTTTCAAAATCACAATCCTGGGGTGATTCTAGCCTTTTCATGGCTAGGGTTGCTTTAGGAAAGTGTTACATTGAACGTGGCCAATATGGTCCATATTTTCAAAACATTGTTGTTTTCAAAACCACTATCTTAAAGTGGTTCTAACCTTCTTATGATTAGAATCGCTTTAGGAAAGTGAGGTATTTTATATATATTTTCTAAAAACTCTCTTTTCAAATCCCTCCTTCCAATAATCTCTTTTTCAACATACTCTCCAAAAACTCTCTCCAATATCTTTTTTCAAATTCCTTTTCAAACTCCTTTCCATAAAAAGTCTCTTCAAAATTCTTTTCCTAAAAACACTCCCTAGTTTTCCTTCTTAGAAAACTCTCTTCCCTAAATCTCTTTCCTAAAAGCTCCTTCCAAAAATCTTTCCAAAAACTCTTTCTTTTCAAAATTTACTTTCTAGAAACTCCTATCTAGGATTTTCTTCCAAAAATCTCTCTTTCTAAAAACTCACTTTCCAAAAACTCTTTCCTTAGAGTCCAAGTTAAACCTTATAGCCAACAATTAGGAAACCCTAATTTTCCTTCCCAAAAGCATGATTTCCAATCCCTTACTTTGGCCTCAAAACTTAGGTTTCCAAAACCTCTTTTTTCTACATCAAAATTATATATATTTCCAAAACCTCTTTTCTATGTCAAAACTATAGTCTTCAAAATCTAGAGTTTCTAAAACTTCCCTTTTCAAAATTCATGTCAAATCCAATCTTCCCTTTAGGAAACCAAACTCAATCTCCTGTTTAGGAGGCTAGATCCTATCCTCTGTTTTTAGAAATAAAACCAAAACATCTCTTTTTAGAAACAAAATCCAATCCCTTGCCTTAAGAAGTACAAATCTCAATCCTTCCAAACCCAAATCTTTCACAATTCAACTCCTTCCTAATCTAGTACTTTCCTAAACCTTAAGTTTTCTAAACTTAAACTTTTAAATCTTTCATTACACATTAAGCTTTCAAACATTTCTTAATTCCATCCCTTTTCAAATCTTAACTTTCCAAATCTAAGTTTTCAAACTTTTCTTAAACTCAAAACCTTTCCTAATTTCAAGAATTTCTAAAACTCAAACTTTGAATCTTTCTAAAATTCTAAGCTTCCCTAAACTTTAAATCTTTCCAAATCTAAAACTTTCTAAATTCTAAACTTTCCAACTTTCAAATCTTTCTTATTTCAAAACTTTCCTAAATCAAAACATTCCTAATTCAAAACTTTCTTAAAACGAAATCTTTCCAATTTCGAAACTTTCTTAAAACGAAATGTTTCCTATTTCAAAACTTTCTTAATCCAACACTTTCCTAAATTGAAACTTTCCTAAAACGAAACTTTCCAAAAATGACACTTTCTTATTTTGAAACTTTCCTAACTCAAACATTTCCTAATTTCAACTTTCCTAATCTTTCAAGTCCAACATTTGAGTCAAATTTTTCTGAATCTCAAGTCCTTCCTAAAACCTTTCTTTCCTAAGTCTAGGCTTTCTAAAACCAAGCTTTCCAAAATCACATCTTTTCAAATCTTCTAATCAAAATCTCTTTCTTCCAATCATACCTTCTGTTTCTATCGGACTCTTGTCCGAACTACGACTGACCTGATTTCTCAAAAAGGATACATAGGCAACCCTCATGGGTGCAGTCACAACCTTTTTCAAATCTCAAATTCCACAACCTTTTTCAAGCTTCTATTTCCTCAACTTCTTTCAAATCTCCAATTCCATAATCTATATCCAACTTCCAATTCTAAAGATCTATTTTCAATCCTCAATTTCAATTTCTAAACTTTCTTTCCAATTTCAAACTTCAATTCTTCTTTTCCAAATCTATTTTTCAATTATCTTTTTCTTGCACTTATATCTCATGCATCATGTCTTTTAAAACATTCTTTTTCTAAAGTGGATAGGATTGAACATTTGTTAGTTGAAGATTTTCATAGGTGAATTTAGGATAAATATACATGTAGATACCGCAAGAGCAGGGTAGGGTGATGGCTTAGTGCGTCTTTCCTACACGTAACCAACCGTCGAACTTAGAATCAATATTTTCAAAACCAAAATAGAGTTTATTTTCAAAAAGGGCTTAAATGTTTTCTAAAGGTTGTCAAACAACCTGTTTTCTTAAAGACCCTCTCTTGAGGTAGTATTTTCAAAATTGTCTTCAAAAACCGTAAGTGTGATCCTCAGATTGTGCTTAGTTTTTAGGTGACCTAACTCACCTTAATCAAGTTAGGTGGCGACTCCAAACTTTTTCCAAATGCCCTTTATTCAAACCAATTTTCAATTCAAATATAGTTGCACTCATTCTTCTAGGAGGGTGAGTTCTAACGAGAGAGTACAGTATTTTTCCCGCTTGTGTGTGTATTCCTCGAGTGCAAAAAATCTGAGAGCGACAGTTGGCGACTCCACTGGGGACACTTAGAGGGTTAGGCCGTAGTCATGTCTTTTTACCCTTCACCCATGTAGAGTCTTCAATTAACTTGTTCAATCCTATTCACTTTAAATATTCAAAACTGAATTTTCAAAATTGTTTTCAAAAAAACATGCATGCATTCATATAATCTTGTATTAAGTTTGTCATCTACGTACTAACTCTTGCATCTTTGTTTTGTAGGTGCGCTTTTTGTTTAATTTTAACTGCAATGCATGAATGTGATGAACAGGATGAATGAGAGTTGTTGGGCTCTTTCCTCCGCTTTCAAAAATCACACACACACTGCACGTACACTTACATTCTGCATACTTGTATTTTTACCCTGATATGACCCTTCTAGCTAGAAAGGGGGAACGGTATATTGGTTGTGGGCAAGATGCTATGTCAGTTTCTTTGCCAACGGCCTCTTGATGGTTCCCCCGCTCGGATCACCAACCGATCATAGCACCACCTCGGGGAGTGGGCTTAGGTTTGAAGATCCGGGGATCAAGTCTTTTTAGGACGCATTAGTCAACCCTTAACCTCATGCTCATATAGACACCTTGCATAGCTGAACCTCTGTTGGATTTAAGACACGCGCACCGTTTTTCAAAACCATAGGGGAAAGGGCGATTGCTCTTATTTTCATTTATACCTGTCTATTCCTGTTGTTATAATGACTGTATTCTTACTGTTATAATGCTTATCTAACTGCTCATACATGCATATGTATTTCAACTGTATTCTCTCTTCTTATGCTCTATGCATCCATTTTCATGCATCCCGTCTTCCATGTCAAGACAAGAGTTCCAAGTAACTCAAGTCACTACATTCTCATGCATATGGTCAACCCATTGAGAGCGACACCTAGTTCACTCTCCCTTGCATTAAACCTACCCAAACCCTAAGGGCACGTTTGATTCGTGGGACAAGGCTAGATTGGACAAGGAGTCCGGGCTTGTCACGTTTGGTTTCTAAATAAAGGCCGGACTAGTAGTCCGGATTAGACTACTAGTACCACATATTAGTTCTTAGCTAATCCCGAGGGGGGGGTTTACTAATCCCAAGACTAGGGTGAAGAGGGATAAAGTTGAAATGACTTAACTACCCCTAATCAACATATATTATATATTTTATGTTATATTGTATAATATTATATTTTAAAATATTATATAATATTATATACGTACTACATTACTGTATATAATATTCTATTATAATATATTAGAATATGGTAATATTACATTTATAAAATATTATATAACATTATTATATGTTTTATATCATATATTATACTCTTTATATTCCATTATAATAATATATTATTATATATTAGTATTTTATATGTATAAATTTGTATGACATACTATTATATATTATTTTACATTACAATATATGACAAATACATACTATAACATAATATATAGCAAGTATACAATATTAATTTACATTATAATATATTATAATAAAGTACTATAATATAATATTAATAATATATATGTATTTTTTATAATATAATATACTTGTCCTAGACTCTAATATTATATTATTATTTTTTTGGCCTATAATATTATATTTTTATTATTATTTTATATATATATATATATATATTGTATTATAGTTAAATTATTTAATGTTACATAATGTACTTGATTTGCTTATAATATTATACTATTATATTATTTGATGCATATATATATATATATATGATTATATTATTTATATTATAGGCTAATAATATATAGTGAGGGGTAATACGGTCATTTCTTATAGTTGTAAGATTAGTTCGACCATTTATCCTATGTGTAACCAAACATAAGACTGGACAATTGCTTGGTACTATTAGTCCTAGAATTGTCAATCCCAGGACTATTAGGCTTAGGACTCCTTGTCAGTCCGGAAAATCAAACGAGCCCTAAGGGTTCCCACGTAACCCTAAGGACTCATGACATGCACCTCAATTCATTCCATAAGAGGGGCCCCAATCCCTCTATGCTCATGGAGATAGGATTGCCAAGAAGACAAGGGGCAATCAATCAACAAGGTTTCTCAACGACCTTCTCGACATTGAATCCAACGAAGGCGAATCCGAAGACTCAAGAGTAGTTTAGGTTTTCCTTTGTAAAACTAGATAGGTGTAACCCCAAGGGAAAATGTTCCCCCTCCCCTTTATTGAAATGTATTTAAATTCTTTTGTATCTTAAACCCAAAGTTAAATGTACTTCTTTTTTCTCCACGAATGAATGGATGAAGGTTCCCACTTGACGGTAAGGTATCTGTATACAGGGGCAGACCCCCTATCTCCAAAAGTGAGCAAACACATCATGTTTAGTTCTTCTCTCAAGTAGGGGCACCTCTAGGACATGCATTGCATAAAAATTTTCAAATCAAGACACTAACTTCTTTTTTGTTTTTGTCTTCTATCCTCCCCCTCCTCATCTCCAAGTACCCAGAGAACCGAAGACAGAAGTAAGACAAGAAGGGAATTTTTCTAAACCATTCATTTATTGTTATCATATTGCTCACATGTTCACTTTTATTATGTTCATGCATCTATATCCATTTAGAGACAAGAGTTCCAAGAAACTCAAGTCGTTTCATTCTCATGCATCTAATCAACCGTAGAGAGAAAGGAGCAATCCAATCTCATGTTAATCGAATCTACCAAAACTCCTACGGGTTCTTAAACCCTAAGGATTCATGGCATGCATAGAACCATATCTCGAGAGAGGCCCAAATCTCTCTCAGTCCATGGAGGTGGGATTGCCCAAATAAGGAAACATCAACCGGCCCACGTCGAAGAGGTATTATATTGCATAATAGGGGCAAAATCCCACCTCCAAAATGGACTTGTCATCATGCCTAGATTCCTTCAAAGAAGGGACCTTCATAGGACATGCATCGCATAGAACCTCCAACTCCACATGCTGACTGTATTCTATTTGTCTTTTTCTTTTTCTTTTTGTAGGTTAGAGAGCATGACTGAATTCATGGAATTCCTCTAGCACCTCACCAGATTCAAACTCATGGGAGGATAAGCCTGGTTGTTAGAAGAGGCCGAACCTACATCAAGGAGCAAGAAGAACTAACCATCCATCTGCAAGACATTACCTTCCCACCATGCCGCGACAATCACTGTCCATGCAGAAAAAGGCTTCATCGTTTGCAAAGTTCTGTCAGACACGTGCATTACTACAAAAGAATCTCCTAACTTCTGAATACATGCTAAACACCGTAAGAGATCTGTCAATCTGCCCTCCGTCGTTTGGTGATACACCCGAAGAATGAAATGCCAAAGAAGATGACAGTTCCAAAACCCTGTCAGGGGTTCTCACCAAGAGATCCACAAGAAAATGGAGAATTTTACAAAATTCGTCTATTTTCTTTTTGTCTTTCTATTTCTCCCATATCTTCTTTAAATAAACATTGCATGCCATGTATCATATTTTTAAATGAAAATAGGTAGTTCCCAATTTATCCCCTTTATCTCATACCCTTGTGGACGATTATTGTGTTTAAGGATTCTTTCCCATTCAGTAATGACTCAACTTAAAGGATGGGATAGCATGGGCAACCCACTCAAAGGGGGTTAAAACCTTTGAGAGATTGAGAGAGAGAGTGAGATATAGGAGGAAGGCAATCTCAACAAAGAAGTGTGAATTTTATTGAAGAGGCGACACTTGCATGATATCCTGGCTAGGCAATGGGCAGCCGAGTTCTCGAAATGATGAGAGGTCATTGTTCTATTTATCCTAAATAAACACTGTCATTTGCTCAGCCGACTAGAACCGTTAGTGATTTTTTTTTTCAGATATCCCCAAACCTATAACCATCCCCCACACTGGGGTAAGCACAGAGTAGTTGATTCGATAGAATATGTAGGGGTTCACTAGCCGAAACATATCATTCCTAAGAATATTGTCTAAATTTTGTACAAAGGCGTTATGGACTAAGCAATTCAATTTGAAATGATTAGAGGCCCTCAATTCTATTACTATACACAAAAATATCCCCTTTGCTTAACCCACTAGTGCCTAGCAGAAAGCGGAAGGTTTTTTGTCAACCCCGATCCGAAACCATCCCCCCACACTGGGGCAGATAGGCAGCAGGAGATCTGGTAGAGAATGTCATCGACCATCAAGCTGAAGTAATGTGAAGGCTCTATGGATCAAGCAATCTTGTTCAAAATGAAGAGAGGCCCTCATTTTATTTCCCATACAGTTAAAAACAACCTTTGTCAAACCTGTTGAGCCAGTTACCTTTTTTTTAAAATGAAACCCCAACCTAGGGATCACCGCCCACAATGAATGAAATTGAAATGCTAAGGAAATGGTCTGAGAGAAAAAAGTTGTAGAAATGTTTGTCTCATCAAAAGCAATAAGAAAGGAAGAAAAAAAAAAGAAGCATATCAAAGGAAAGACCGAAAAAAAATCATGTTGTGCTATAAAGTCGGAAGTAAAAAAAAATAAATAAATAAAAAGAAAAGTTGCAAGTGTCAGACTTAAAAGGTCAAAAGTTAGAAGAAAGTTCAACTCCTTTTGTAAAAGAGAAAATTCAAAGGTGATCCTAAGTAACAAAGCCACCAAGTAGAAAATAATAGGTTTGAGCCTTTATTCTTTCTTGTAAAAACCCAAAAACCATGGTCTACATTACAACCCTACTAAAGTCCTCTTCGATTGAAAAAGGATTGCTTGATCTAGGTGAGTCAGATGTGTTGCCGAAGCTCAAAGGGGAAATTAGGGGGCCAAACCCTACCAGAAGACCGACCAAGAATGGTGTGGATTTAAACCCTACTGGAGACAACATCAAATTTGAGCCTACATATCCCGTTCATTCATAAACCTCTTAACCTAGCCTACGTTACGGTCTAAATTAAAGTCCTCTCTGATCAAAGAAAATTGCTTAGTCCAAATAAGCCTGAATAATACCAAGACAAGTAGGATGAGAAAGGAGAACTAGAGAGGAATACAGGGGCAATCTCATGCTCCAAAGTGTGCTCAGATGGTTTTGGTTTAAACAACCCACTAAAAGAAGATTTTTGAGCCTAAATATCCCTTCGTTTCTTACAACCCCTAAACTCAGCCTACATTACGGTCCTAAAAGAAGTCTGCTTGGATTGAGGGCTTAGTTGTTTATCACCCTGCAAAGGGCATGCGAGTTGTCGCTCTGGCCACGGTGGCATTTTGAAAATCTAAGAGAGAAAACCAAGTGAGATCAGAAAAACCCCAAACAGTAACCTTGTAGAAAGTAGGGATAGAATAGCAAACCGAGAGGTCAAGATCCCTAGAGAATGGTGCAAATGCTATCACATCCTGATGAGAATGGGACAAAATTGAATGGGGCAAAATCTTGGAGAGGAAGCCGAGTCTTGAGAGTATGGGCCCTGGGGCAAGCCTGGGACCTTCTTTGTAAATAGCTTATATACATGTATTACTAATGCATCCCTGGCATGTATAACCTGTACATCCATTAAATTCCTGTATAGTTTATATCTATTCTTGCATTCATCAAAAGCATGGCATACATCCAATTCCATTCCTGTATGTACATTCATCCAAAAAGTATAACATGCATTAGATTCCATTCTTGTATGAACCTGTGCATTCATAAAAATAAAAAAAAGATATATATAAAAAAAGTAAGACATGCAAAATAAGTCATACATCTAATTCCATGTGCATTTGTAAAAATAATAAAAAAATTAAAAAAAGGAAAGTATAACATGCTTCTACCTGTGCATTTTTAGAACTAGCATACGTAAACTATTTTTGTACAAAAATTAACTCTATGTCTTTCCCTCTCTCTCAAATAAGAAACAGGGAACAAGGTAAAATGCAAAAAGGAGCTAAAGCCACCACTCAGACATCTACAACACCGTTACACACCTCAGAAAGCTCAGATTCCTATGACTGACAAGAAACAGAGAATGGGGCAATGACCCACCCTCGACCTCCCCAATCAAATAACTCTTGACTCAAGATTTCATGTATGTTGAAAAAGGGGAGTAACGAATAAGTGTCCGATCGCTCAAAGCTGGAATAATGAAGCATATCCCTGAAAATGAGCATTGACCCCCGGTTGGAGTTTGGTAAGGCTCACGAAGGTCTCTCCCACAACCATAGGAGCATGGGAATGCCCCTCACGAATCTTGACAAGCAGTGCACATAACCAACAGTCGACCAAATCATCATTCTCGACGAAAACATCAACAAGTTCAAGAGAAGCAGAGCTAGGGCTACCATAGAGAAATGGACCAATCTTAAGGAGTATACCAGTCTCCTATCTGTCGCAAACTCAAAATGAGAAAAACAAGAACTTCATCGGGACATGAGGAAGCTGGGGCAACAGATCAGAAGAAAAGGCCGCACAACGGAGCCCAAGCTGAGAAGAGAAAATCGCGACACAGCCATTAGGAAAAGGAGGTCTCATAATGTCAGCTAAACCATCCCAAAGACCTAGGAGGAAGCCATACTCATGGGGAGTAGGGGCAAGTTCACATTTCCCAAGAAAGACCGGTCAGGTGGCCAAAAGGAAACCATTGCCAGAAAACAAGCTACGCCAATAGGAGATAAGCCATGCAACCAAAGAACCAGTGAAAAATGTCTTGCTCATCTGAAGGATACCCATCATACCAAACCCGTAGTTAACTCAAAATAGCGTCGGCCATCCTAAAAGTTAAAAGTGGGAAATCTCGACCTCCATCTCATCCTCGAAGGCTGGCTCAACTGGAGCGAAGGGGTCGACTGGAGGCCTACTCCCCCTTCCCTTCTAGATAGAAAATGCCTTACTAGCTAATTTGTGACTGCCCCCGGATCGACTGGAACTGCTAATAGAATTTGTTCGAACCGCCTTCCCAAAGCAGCATCTCCTCTCAGAACCGTCATCACCCGCATCTGCCACCCTGAAAAGGTAAGTCAAGGTAAGATGTGTTAATATACTGTACATGCAGATAAATAATAACATAATAAAGTAAAACAAAATAAATAGCAAACAATAAAAAAAAATAAAAAGAGATCAAATGATAAGTCAAAATAAATTTCCTACACCTTTTGATTTTCCAACTTCAAATCAAATCTCAGGGGTTTTCTGTCTTTTTCCTTCAAAAAGATTTCACTCTAAACCTTTTCCAACTCTTTCCCTAATTTCTAAAAAATTTCGATAGAGTTTCGTTTAAAAATCGTCCCTACAACATCCATGACATTAACACAAAACACAAACCGTACACTTCACAATGTTACAATCACATAACATCAGCATCCCCGTGCACTTTTTAATTTTTTGAGATTTTCAAAACACATGTTTTATTTTTTCAATAAATCAATGGTTTTCAAAGTTATCCTAAAATTTCTCAAAATCATTTCAAATGTTTTCTAAAAAATTTCCTAATTTTTTCAAATTTTAAACTCTAAAAATTTAATCAATTTCTTAAGTTTTCCCATTTTCCTAATTTTCTAAGTATTTTTATATTTTTTAAAAAATAAAAAATTCACCAAGTTTTCAAAAAATCACGAAACTTCACATGATTGTTAAACACATTTTTCTAAGGCACATGACATAAAAATCTAGCTAGAAAACCCAATGCCCAAGCCTATAGGAACAAACCCCCAATTCTTGCTGAAAGCCCTCTTCACATAGTCACGTAAAATCACTCAAATTCAATCAAACAAACACCAAAATGCAAAAATAATATCACCACAGTGTTCAAAGCATATCAAGACATCAATTTCCACTATTCACATGACTTAAACAAAATTCTACACATAAAAGTAACAGAAAATTAAAAATTCACCTCTTGGAGTTCTTTTAGCGAAATCTTCTCTTTCGGCGGCTTTTCCAGCGACGTGGTCTACTCTCGAAAATCACCCATGATCCCCAAAAAGTGCTCCGTTAATGTCCAAGTCTGTTTCCTCGCAATGTATTCTGGATTTGTGAAAATCTTCCAAAATCTCGCAAGTGTTCGAACCAGAAAATTTTCTGGTTTTGTTCCAAGGCCTGGCGCCACTAGCAGTGACGCCAAGCCAACTTTTCCAAAGGCGTCACTCCTAGTGGCGCCAGTTACAAATTCTGGGCAACTTTACCCTTTTTCCCTCCAAAACTCGATTTGAAAGGCCTTTTGAGCCCAATATCCACTTTCGAACCCCCATTGTCGAAAAATTTCCAAAGTCCGTCCCTCCGACCGCCTCACGATCAACATGAGACTCTTACTCTATTGTTTTCTGTCTTTGACAAGCAAAGACAGAAAAAGAGGGGCAGTTGTGAGCACCCCATTTTCGATCGCTCAACGGTCTCCAGTCCATCCAGACTTGTATTCAAGTCAATGTGGACGTATTTTGAGTCAAATCAGCTTTCCAAATCTAATCCTGTCTATTCATCACTTTGCGGGTCCACTAAGCCCAAATAGAGGCAAAATGACCAAAATGCCCTTAGGGCATTGTTCGGTCCCATTCCAAATCAGGCACTTCTTTTCGAAGACGGTAAGTCCCCTTTCCAATTCCAACAAGCACGCTTTTCCGAAGACGGTAAGTCCCCTTTCCAATTTCAAATAGGCGCGTCTTTCCGAAAACAGTAAGTCCTCTTTCCAATTCCAACAGGCACGTCTTTCCGAAGACGGTAAGACCCTTTTCCAATTCCAATTCCAATCCCTCTCTCGAGAAAGCTGATTCCTCGAGACGGTAAGTCTATCCAATCCGTCACATTTTTCAGAGAAAGTTTCTTCTAAACAGTAAATCCCTTTAAACCTGTCGACTGGGACGAGACCCCAAGTCCCCGAGATAGTAGAACGGTCCACCTTTGGCGCTTGCTAGCCTACCAATGCAGAAATATCCGTTTCGGCAGGCCTTTCGATAAAGTTGACTTCTCAGGTGCTAAGTCCCTTTAGCAGCTTCCCGAGATCAGGCAGTCTCCAGAATGATCGCGAACTGTCAGAGTAGCGGAAGTACTTGTAAACATCGCAACTATTAAAGTAGCAAGAATACTCGCAAGCAGGTCGATCTAGGGAATTGCCAACAAACCCCTACATCATGAGACCACCGTCAGAGTGGCGGAAACACTCAAAACCCAGGTCAACACCGGTGCTTGCTAGCCCACTTCGGTGAAAAATGACCAAACTGCCCCTAGGCCCATTTTCTTATATGTTTATCGAGATAGTACCTAAGTCTTTAGAACGGTAAGTCCACTCTTCCAAGATCATCTTAGAGACAATCCGGCATGATTATGTGCCTTCTAGTTAGTTTTGGGCCAATTCTGAGGCTTTCCGGTCAAGATGACCATTTTACCCCTAGGCATCCGAACACCCCGAGGACCACACTAGCTTTGGGGATCAAACTGGTAACCTCTCGAGAATGCTTTTTATAGTATTCCCGACCTTCCTTTATCTTTTTAGATCATTCCGAGTCAGTTCCGGTGAACTCGGTGCAAAATGACCGTTTTGCCCCTAGTGGGCCGATCGCCTTTTTCGACCACATCGGCTCTGGGTATCAAACCGGTAGCCTTTGGGAACATTCTAAATAATGTTTCTAAATCTCAAGTCTTCTTTTGGGACATTCTGAGTTCGTCCCGACAGCTTTCTGGCCTGATTGACCATTTTGCCCCTAATGGCTCGGTCAATCTGTCTGACAATTCTTATCATCCTTTTTCAAGTCTACTACCTCCGGGACACTATTTTAAGTGTTCTTGTCCTTTTCTGGCCTTCCGGGCCATTCCTGATCCCTTAAGTCCTTCCCGGGCTTTCCGGAGTCACTCCTAGTGAAGCCAGGCTAAAAATTGCATGCTAGTCACTAGTACAGGCGCCCAAATCTTCTTAAGATACGTTGCTTGCCGACTTAATGAACTTTCCTAAGTTGCTGGCGCCAAGCCAAAAAATGGCCTGGCGCCATTTGGAGGAAATTTGCCGTAGCGCCATTGCAACAGGCACCAAGTCATTCCTTTATTTATAAATACAGAGTCTCCTCTAGCATGAAAGAGGTCCACAAACTCAATCTAAAAACCCTACTTTTCGATATACAGAGCTCGTAGCCTCCCAAAACCCTAGTCTCCTTGAGGTTTTCCAAACCCTAGCCTCCTATACACTCACATACATTTCTATACACTCATACACTAGCCTCCATTGAAGACTTGAAGTGCTGCAATCTAAAGCTCTTGAAGATCGAAGCAAACACTCGAAGATTAAGACGAAGATCAAGACGAAGGCTGAAGTGAAGACCGAAGCAAGATAAGCAAAGCAAAGCGCGCAAAGCTAAGTAAAATAAAGAAGACACAAGGTAGGCTTCTTATTTACATTTATGTATCTTCCCCCCTCTCTTCTCTCTCTGAACCCACTTGGGTTTTCTTCTATTTTAATTCTCCATCTTCTTCCCCCCCCCCCCCTTCTTGCATGCTTGAAACAAGGGAGTTCCCAGTCCATGTGTAGGATTAGGCTATTTGAGAGTCACCGTGTCGGGGGCTTTCTTTTAGTTTAACCGGAGACAACGTGGGTTCGACCCCCTTGATTATGTGGTGAAGCTTTAACCTTGTATGTTCACGACTCCAATTTGCATTGTGCATATCATGATGTTGCATTCCTCCAAAGTTTGTTTTCAAACTTGTTTTCAAAAGCTTGCATCAAAACTGTTTTCAAAAGCTTACATCAAAATCTTCTTTTTCAAAACTTGTTTTCAAAATCACAATCCTAGGGTGATTCTAGCCTTTTCATGGCTAGGGTTGCTTTAGAAAAGTGTTACATTTAAAGTGGCCAATATGGTCCATATTTTTAAAACGTTGTTGTTTTCAAAACCACTATCTTAAAGTAGTTTTAACCTTCTTATGATTAGAATTGCTATAGGAAAGTGAGGTATTTTATATATACTTTCTAAAAACTCTTTTTTCAAATCTCTTCTTCCAAAAACCTCTTTTTCAACATACTCTCCAAAAACTCTCTCTAATCTCCTTTTTCAAATTCCTTTCCAAAATTGTTTTCTAAAAACTCCTTCCAAAAATTGTTTTCAAAAACTCCTTTTCGAACTACTTTCCATAAAAGGTCTCTTCAAAATTTTTTTCCTAAAAACACTCCCTAGTTTTCCTTCTTAGAAAACTCTCTTCCCTAAATCTCTTTCCTAAAAGCTCCGTCCAACAATCTCCTTCCAAAAATCTTTCCAAAAACTCTTTCTTTTCAAAATTCACTTTTCAGAAACTCCTCTCTAGGATTTCTTTTCAAAAATCTCTCTTTCTAAAAACTCACTTTCCAAAAACTCTTTCCTTAGAGTCCAAGTTAAACCTTATAACCAATGATTAGGAAACCCTACTTTTCCTTCCTAAAAGCAAGATTTCCAATCCCTTACTTTGGGGAACCAAACCCAATCTCCCATTTAGGAAGCTAGATTCTATCCTCCATTTTTTGGAAATAAAATCAAAATTTCTCTTTTTAGAAACAAAATCCAATCCCTTACTTTAGGAAGTACGAATCTCAATCCTTTCAAACCCAAATCTTTCCTAATTCAACTCCTTCCTAATCTAGTACTTTTCTAAACCTTAAGTTTCCTAAACTTAAACTGTTAAATCTTTCCTTAAACTTTAAGCTTTCAAACCTTTCTTAATTCCATCACTTTTCAAATCTTAACTTTCCAAATCTAAGTTTTCAAACTCTTCTTAAACTCAAAACCTTTCCTAATTTCACAAATTTCTAAAACTCAAACTTTGAATCTTTCTAAAATTCTAAACTTCCCTAAACTTTAAATCTTTCCAAATCTAAAACTTTCTAAATTCGAAACTTTCTGAATTCTAAACTTTCCAACTTTCAAATCTTTCCTATTTCAAAACTTTCCTAAATCAAAACGTTCCTAATTTAAAACTTTCTTAAAACAAAATCTTTCCAATTTCAAAACTTTTTTAAAATGAAATGTTTCCTATTTCAAAACTTTCTTAATCCAACACTTTCCTAAATTAAAACTTTTCTAAAACGAAACTTTTCAAAAATGACACTTTCCTATTTTGAAACTTTTCTAATTCAAACCTTTCCTAATCTTCCAAGTCCAACATTTGAGTCGAATCTTTCTGAATCTCAAGTTCTTTCTAAAACCTTTCTTTCCTAAGTCTAGGTTTTCTAAAACCAAGCTTTCCAAAATCAAATCTTCTAATCAAAATCTCTTTCTTCCAATCATACCTTATATTTTCTATCGGACTCTTGTCTGAACTATGACTGACCTGATTCCTTAAAAAGGATACGTAGGCAACCCTCATGGGTGCGGTCACAACCTTTTTCAAATCTCAAATTCCACAACCTTTTTCAAGCTTCTATTTTCAAATCTCCAATTCCATAATCTATTTCCAACTTCCAATTCTAAAGATCTATTTTCAATCCTCAATTTCAATTTCTAAGCTTTCTTTCCATTTTCAAACTTCAATTCTCTTTTTCTTGCACTTACATCTCATGCATTATGTCTTTTAAAACATTATTTTTCTAAAGTGGATAAGATTGAACATTTGTTAGTTGAAGACTTTCATAGGTGAATTTAGGGTAAATAGACATGTAGGTACCGCAAGGGCAGGGTAGGGTGATGGCTTAGTGCGTCTTTCCTACACGTAACCAACCTCCGAACTTAGAATCACTGTTTTCAAAGACCAAAATAGAGTTTATTTTAAAAAATGGCTTAAATGTTTTCTAAAGGTTGTCAAACAACCTGTTTTCTTAAAAACCCTATCTTAACGTAGTATTTTCAAAATCGTTTTCAAAAACCCTAAGTGTGATCCTCAGATTATGCTTAGTTTTTAGGTGACCTAACTCGCCTTAATCAAGTTAGGTGGCGGCTCCAAACTTTTTTCAAATTTCAATTCAAACATAGTTGCACTCTTTCTTCTATGAGGGTGAGTTCTAACGAGGGAGTACAGTGTTTTTCCCACTTGTATGTGTATTCTTCGAGTGCAAAAAATCTAGGCGCGATAACCTCCTAGTACCTTTGATCATAGCGACAATTTATTGTCTAGCTTGATTCCATCTACTTTAGGGCAATATCAAAATTTGACAGTTTTCGACCTCTCCAATAACCAATTATAAGGTCAGATACCCAATTCATTATGCAACTTGGCCAATCTCTTGGACATGTCCTTGAGCTATAACCAGCTCACAGGAAGAATCCTTGACCAGATTGAGAATTTAAAATCTCTAGCCAGTCTTGCTCTAAGTTTTAACAAAATTAGTGGTCAGATTCCAGAATCCATTTCCAGATTACAAAACTTTAGGAACCTCAATGAAAAACCTAGCCTTAATCTATGTTTTGTCTAAAAGATTTATAACAACAATATTAGATCAATGTGTAATAGCTATGGGCAATATTGTACAATTCAAGATAGAAGAGAGAACAAACTATTCAACCAAAAACACACACGATATTTGTCGTGAAAACCCTAAATGGGGGAAAAACCATGCGTCCCCTTTGCTGGACAAAGATCATGCACTACAACTTGTTGTTCAGACGGTAACAAGACTCTTTATAATAAAAACCCATTAACTCTTTAATCTAATGATTGTCTAAATCTTGTTCATATCCGCGATTCATCATCACCGTGTTTGACCACCGTTCAGATTCACTTAGAACGAATTTCGTGCCTTGAACTCTTTCATGACTTTCAATCTCTTTAATTGAGTTGAAGAAGATTATTGCTAAGACACGTTTCTGAGCTTTTTAGATAGTGAAAAGATCTTCTCTTAAAGATTTTTAAGTGTGGCGACTTAGATAAAGTTTGGGAAAGTGTGTTAGTCCTTAAATAAGTGCAAAAGAATCCCGAGAATCCAAATTTCCTGCAGCTCGATCCCATGTGGATTCCACAAGCTCAATTTTTAGATTTTGCATGCTTACTGTTTTTGCCCTTGACATCCTGCGATATCCTGCAAGGAACCAACGAGGTCTTGTTCTGCATCTAGCACACTATTTTTGCCCTCAAGATCCCTCGAAGTCCATCAACGTCTATCGAAGTCCCCTTTATACAATTCTATCTTAGTACGAGTTTGCATGAATAAGCTTCAAATCCATTTCAAATGCTTGTGATTGATATCCCAATATTCCAAATTACATCAAACATGACTTGTTACAAAATATAGCCAATTACATAACCTTACAATCTCTCCCTTTGGCAATTTCGTGACCAAAAACCTATGCTACAAGACACATTAGAAGGAAAGAAATAAAATTATAATCAAACCCTAATCACAAGCATATAGAAGACTTCTACTGCACAACAACAAGAATCATCCCGGCATGTTAAACACTAGCAAGCACCAACCCATCAACTTTAAGAGATAAAGCATAAATAAGTAGGCATAGTGTTTTCCCCTTTTTGGAACAAATTGACAAAGTAAGCATAGGAAATTAGAGAAAATGATTAATAGATATAAACATGAAGTCTCCCCCTTAATGTATTCTCTTTCTAAATAACATCTAAGCACATAAAAAAGATTATCAAACAACCACGCAATCAAGGATTAAAGATAGATATGCTAAAAAGAATATCATTCATGCAAAACAATCAGTCAAAACTTGACTAGCTTGAAACAAAACAAAATTAGGGTAATTTTGCAAAAAAGGTGTCTTAAACCCAACATGCTAATCATCAAAACACAAAATATAACACGAGTCTCATTATGACCGTAGCAAAAAAATTCAACATCAAACATGTTCAAAGATTACATAAAAATGAGAATAATTCGTCATGAGGTGATAAAAAACATATCCACGATAATGTATGATGAATTCAAGTACTCCAATAAGATCAATGAGAATATAGACCTCAGATAAGATAAAAAATAGACCATCGTGGAGAATCACATCAAGAAGATCAAGACTGAGAAGTCAAACCCATATCATTCCATTTTCAATTTTCAAGAACTCTCGTTCACTCTTTTTTTTATTTATTTCTTTTTTAGCACAACTCTTCAACATTTTTAAGAAATATCTAGCCCTATATCTCCAAAAATGAGACCATGAGGCATAAAGATATGGTGACTTTTATACACATGAGCTGGTAGCCTTCTCCCCTTGCCACATAGCAACGGTAACTGCACTTAGACTCACTAGTAGCCTTTTCCATCAAGGATACAAAACCAATAAGAAAGGGAATCACATGTACACGGTCAATCTAGTCATTAAAAGCTTCAAGAGGTTTCAACCATAATGTGTGCTATAGAGGGATCATAAAATGCGAATTCCATATTCTAAGAGATCTCATAAGGAATGCACCTTTTAAACATGAATCACGAGTATGATAATGATCACCAAAAGTATTAACTCATCGGAATGCAATCAAAGAAGTACACAAGATTCAACCTTAAACATGTCATTACATCAATCAACACATAGGGAATGTTTCAAGTCAATGATTAGCACAACCAAACTAAGACATCAAAAAAAATTGTTTTGGTTTTTCTCAAACATTTTTTTTATATTTTCCTAAAAAATTAAGAAAATAGAAAAAATTAGACATACAAACATAATCATAACTCTAGGAAAACAAAAATAAGCATAAAGCACAAATATCCTAGATTATGTCATAAATAGCCTTTACTCCACAAGGCTTGCCCTTACAAATCTCTTATGGGTTTTGTCGCGCCCAGATTTTTCACACTCAAGGAATACTCACACAAGTGGAAAAAATGTTGTACTCTCTCGTTAGAACTCACCCTCCTAAAAGAATGAGTTCGACTAGGTTTGAATTGAAAATCGATTTGAAATAAGGGTTTTTGAAAAAGATTCGGAGTCGCCACCTAACTTGATTAAGGTGAGTTAGGTCACCTAAAAACTAAGAATAATCCGAAGACTACACTTAGGGTTTTTGAAAAAAAGGTTTTGAAAATATCTCCTCAATAGAGGGTTTTTAAGAAAACAGGTTGTTTGGCAACCTTTGGAAAACATTTAGCCCTTTTTAAAAAATAACTCCGTTTTGGTCTTTGAAATCAGTGATCTAGGTTCGAAGGTTGGTTACGTGTGGGGAAGACGCACTAAGCCATCACCCTACCCCGCCCTTTTGGTACCTACATGTCAATCTACCCTAGATTTACCTATGAGAGTCTTCAACTAACTATTGTTCAACCCTATTTACTTTGAAAAAAAATGTTTGAAAAGAAACTAACATGATGCATGATGTGCAAGTGCAATTGAAGAGAGTTGATTTTGAAAACGATTTGAAAAGAAATTGATTTGATTTGATTTGAAAAGAAAGAGATAGAAGTTTGAATTTGAAAAAAAGATTTTGGAAATAGAAATTGAAGGTTTGGAAATAGACATTTGAAATTGGAAATTTGAAAATAGATTGGAGATTTGGAAGGATTTTAGAATTTGAAATTTGGAAAACATGGAGGAATTTGAAATTTGAAAGAAATTGTGACCGCACCTATGAAGGTTGCCTACGTATCCTTTTGGAGGAATCAGGTCAATTGTAGTTCGGACAAGAGTCCGATTGAAAAGAGATTGTTGGATTGGAAGAAAGAGATTGAATTGGAAATTGAATTGGAAGATTGAGAGATTGAACTTTGAATAGAGGATTGAAAATTGGAAATTTGGAATTTTGGAATTGAAAAGATTGAATTTTGATTTGGAAAGATAGATTTGGACTTGTTTTAGAAAGATGAAGGTTTAAGAAACCTAGACTTAGGAAAGGTTTGACTCGACTTGGAAGGTTTAGAAGATTAGGAAAGGTTGGATTTAGGAAATGTTTGAATTAGGAAAGGTTCGATTTAGGAAAGTTTTAGAATTAGGAAAGTTTCACTTTTGGAAAGTTTGGAAATTGGAAAGTTTTGAATTTAGAAAGTTTTGAGATAGGGAAGTTTCAACTTAGGAAAGTTTGAATTTGGAAAGGTTTGAAAAAGGAAAGTTTTCGATTTAGGAAATGTTTGAATTAAGAAAGTTTTGAGTTTAGAAAAGTCTTAGATTTGGAAAGATGTTGAAGTTTTGGAAATTTTGGAAGTTTGAGTTTTCGAAAATCTTGAGATTAGGAAAGGTTGAGTTTAGGAAAGATTTGAAAACTTGGATTTGGAAAGTTATGATTTGGAAAGGGGTAAAATTAGGAAAAGGTTGAATTAGGAAATATTAGAGAGTTGAGTTTTAAAATTTAGGAAAGATTTTTATGTTCAAGTTTTGGAAACTTAAGGTTTAGGAAAGTGGAAGTTTAGAAAGGATTTGAATTAGGAAAGAGTTGGATTAGGAAGGGATTGGATTTGGTTTCTAAATGAGAAAGTTTGATTTTGTTTCCAAAAACGGAGGATTGGATTTGGTTTCCTAAATGGGAAGATTTGATTTAGTTTCCTAAATGGAAGATAGGATTTGGCAAGGATTTGGAAAGAGGAAGTAATAGAAACCCTAGACTTGGAAGGCTATAGTTTTGACATAGAAAATAGGTTTTGGAAACATGTATAGTTTTGATATAGAAAACAAGAGGTTTTGGAAACCTAGGTTTGGGGAAAAGTTTGAAAATCATGTTTTTGGGAAGAAAATTAGGGTTTCCTAATGGTGGGTTCTAGGGCTTGACTTGGGCTTTAAGAAAAGAGAATTTTTGGAAAGTGCATTTTTGGAAACGAAGGTTTTCTAGAAGGGAATCCTAGGGAGGAGTTTTTGGAAAGTGAATTTGAAGATAGAGTTTTTGGAAAAAGATTTTAAAGAGAAGGAGTTTTGGAAAGTGTGTTTTTTTAGAAACGAAGGTTTTGGAAGGAAATCCTAAAGAGGAGTTTCTAGAGGAAAGATTTTAGAAAGAGAGTTTTTGGAAAGATTTTTGGAGAGAGTTTTTCTAGGAAGATTTTTAGTAGAAGATTGTTGAAGAGAGTTTTTGGAAAGCTTTTTGGGGAATGTTTTTAGAAAGTGAATTTTGGGGAGAGGATTTTGGAAAGGAGTTGAAAAAGGGAGTTTTGAAAAATAGATTTTGGGAGGGAGTTTGTGAAAACAATTTTGGAGAGGAGAGTTTTAGGAAAGCATGTTGAAAAAGAGATTTTAGGAAGAAAGACTTTTGAAAAGAGAGTTTTTAGGTGTAAAAACATCTCACTTTCCTAAAGCGATTCTAACCATAAGAGGGCTAGAACCACTTTAGGAAAGCGGTTTTGAAAACAACAAGATTTGAAAATATGAACCGTATTGGTCACTTTAAATGTAACACTTTCCTAAAGTAATCCTAGCCATGGAAAAGCTAGAATCACCCTAGGATTGTGATTTTGAAAACATGTTTTGAAAAAGAGATTTTGATGCAATTTTGAAAACAAGTTTGAAAACGATTTTGAAAACGAGTTCGAAAACGAATTTTGGAAGATGTAAGATCATGATATGCACAATGCAATTTTGGGGTCGTGAACATACAAGGCTAAGGCTTCACCACATAATCAAGGGGGCCGAACCCACGTGGTCTCCGGTTAGATTAAAAGAAAGCCCTCGACACGGTGACTCTCCAATAGTCCAATCCTACACATGGATCGGGAATCCCCTTGTTTCAAGCATGCAAAAAAAGGGGGGGAAAGAGATGGGGGATTAAAATAGAGAAAACCCAAGTGGGTTGGAGAGAGAAGAGAGAGGGGGGAAGTGCGAAAATTTAAATAGGGAGCCTACCCTATGTCTTGTTATTTTGCGCGCCTTGCTTTCTTCGGTCTCTGGTCTTCGTCTTGATCTTCACCTTCAGTCTTCAAGAGTTGTCTTCAAGCTTCAAACTTCATATTACAACTCTTCAAGTCTTCGAAAGAGGGTTGAAGTTTAGTGTATGAGTGTATGGGGATGTATAGGAGTGTATAGGAGGCTAGGGTTTGGAAAACCTAAGGAGGCTAGGGTTTAGGGAGTGCACGAGCTCTGTATATCGAAATATATGAGTCTTAGACTGAGTTTGCAGATCCTTTTCACGTTGGAAGAAGCTCTGTATTTATAGAGGTTGGACAACACTGGCGTCTGTTGCACTGGCGCTAGGCCAAATTTTACACTGGCGCCACTAGGAGTGGCGCCAAGCCATTTTTTGGCTTAGCGCCACTACTAGTGGCACCAGCCATTTAGGAAATATTTAAGGTCGGCAAGCAACATATCTTTGACTAGATTTGGGCACCTGTACTAGTGACTACCATGCAATTTTTAGCCTGGCTTCACTAGGAGTGGCTTCGGAAAGTCCGGGAATGATTTGAAGGAGCCGGGAATGACCCGGAAGGCCGGAAAGAAGTAGGAACACTTAAAATAGTGTCCCGGAGGTATTTGACTTGAAAAGTGAGGATAAGACGTGTTGGAAAGGTTGACAGGCCTTTAGGGGCAAAACGGTCAATCGAACCGGGAAACTGCTGGGACAAACTCGGACTGTCCCAGAAGAAGACTTGAGATCTGAAAACATTATTCAGAATGTTCCCAGAGGTTGCCGGTTTGATTTCTAGAGTCGGCATGGTCGGAAAAGGAGACCGGCTCACCAGGGGCAAAACGGTCATTTTGTACCGGATTTGCCGGAACTGACTCAGAATGATCTGAAAAGGTAAAGGAAGGTTGAGAACACTATAAAAAGTAGTCTCAGGAGGTTACTGGTTTGATACCCAGAGCCGGTGTGGTCGAAGAAGGAGACTGGCCCTCCAGGAGCAAAACGGTCATTTTGTACCGGGTTGGCCGGAACTGACTCGGAATGATCCGAAAAGATAAAGGAAGGTTGAGAGTACTATAAAAAGCAATCTTAGAGGGTTACCGGTTTGATACCCAGAGCTGGTGTGGTTCCCGGGGCATTCGGATGCCGAGGGGCAAAATGGTCATATTGACCAAAAAGTCCCGGAAAAGGTCCAAAGGGCAGTTTGGTCATTTTTTACCGAAGTGGGCTAACAAACACTGGTGTTGACCTGGGTTTTGAGTGTTTCCGCCACTCTAACGGCGGTCGTCGTGACACAGGGGTTTGTTGGCAATTCCCTATATCGACCTATTTGTGAGTATTTCCGCTACTCTAACGGTTTTGTGAGTAGTTTCGCTACTCGGACCGTCTCGAAGAATAAACTGTCTCGAGAGAGGGATTGGAAAGGGGACCTATCGTCTCCGAAGAGACGTGCCTGAGTTGGAACCGTCTCGAGGAATAAACTGTCTCGAGAGAGGGATTGGAAAGGGGTCTTACCGTCTTCGAAAAAACGTGCCTGGGTTGGAACCGTCTCGAGAAATAAACTGTCTCGAGAGTGGGATTGGAAAGGGGACTTATCGTCTCCAAGGAGACGCGCCTGAGTTGGAACTGTCTCGAGGAATAAACTGTCTCGAGAGAGGGATTGGAAAGGGGTCTTATCGTCTTCGAAAGATGTGCCTGGGTTGGAACCGTCTCGAGGAATAAACTGTCTTGAGAGTGGGATTGGAAAGGGGACTTATTGTCTCTGAAGAGACGCGCCTGAATTGGAACCGTCTCGAGGAATAAACTGTCTCGAGAGAGGGATTGGAAAGGGGACTTACCGTCTTCGAAAAGACGTGCCTAGATTGGAACCATCTCGAGGAACAAACTGTCTCGAGAGTGGGATTGGAAAGGGGTCTTACCGTCTTCGAAAGACATGCTTGGGTTGGAACCGTCTCGAGGAATAAACTGTCTCGAGAGTGGGATTGGAAAGGGGTCTTACCGTCTTCGAAAAGACATGCCTAGATTGGAACCGTCTCGAGGAATAAACTGTCTCGAAAGAGGGATTGGAAAGGGGTCTTATCGTCTCCGAAAAGACGTGCCTAGGATTGGAACCGTCTCGAGGAATAAACTGTCTCGAGAGTTGGATTAGAAAGGGGACTTATCGTCTCTGAAGAGATGTGCCTGGAGTGGAACCGTCTCGAGAAATAAACTGTCTCGAGAGTGGGATTGGAAAGGGGACTTATCGTCTCCGAGGAGACGTGCCTAGATTGGAATCGTCTCGAGGAATAAACTGTCTCGAGAGTGGGGTTGGAAAGGGAAAGGAAAGGACAATGCCCCTAAGGGCATTTTGGTCATTTTGCCTCTATTTGGGCCTGATAGGCCTGCGAAGCGATAGACAGACGGGATTTGGACCTAAAGAATTGGTTTCGATAGGAATATGCCCACAATGACTTAAACACAAGTCTGGACGGAGTGTAGACTACCGAGCGGTAAAAAATGGGGTGCTTACAGGTTCTCAAAGAGTGCAAGTTAGATTTTCTCACCCAAATGACATTTATCTTAGATTTATCAATGAACTCATGAGGTTTGGGTGGAGAGTCCTAGGTCTTGCCTTAGCATTACGGTTCCTCATTTTGCCATGATTTTTAAGATCTTGCATTAGTTTTGATGCAAATCTATTTACATGATTTTTAAGGACTTTAATATGACTTTTCAACCTCTCATAGTGACTCATAGGTTGATAATGATCATGAGAACTAGAAACCCTATTCAGTTCATGACAATAAGGTCTAATGTGACCAAACTTTTCATAATGATGACAAATAGGGTTAAATTTTGAAGACTGGGCAACCTTTGGATTTTTAGGCTTCACATGAGAGGTAATGAACTTATAAGGCACATACTTAGTCTCCTAACTATGGCAATGAGGTTGGATATGAACCTTAACAGCACAATAATGAGAAGTGGGAACAAATCTAGTAGGCTTAGTCTCAGTATTAGGCATAACTAGGGATGGCAAAAACTACCATTTCATTCGGGTTCTGACCTGACCCGACCCGTTATAATCGGGTTTGAAAAATTATAAACAAATTCGGTAACGGATTCGGAGTTAAATAAATAAATCTGAATGGGTTAGGGTCGAGTTCGGAGAAGGGTATTCCAACCCGAACCCGTGCCATTTAGTTGGGGGAGAGAAGTAAACATTCTAGGGTTTTCTAATTCATTCCAGATTCTCTCTACGCTTTGGGCAACAAATAGGCGATGAACCTCGATCTCTCATAGCATCTGTTTCCTCTCGCGTGCTCTCTGTCTCTCTCTCTCTTGCTCTCGCTCTCTCTCTCTCTCTCTACTACGTTGTCTCAGCAAGTCATCAGGTACCTCTCTCTCTTTCTATGGTTCCCTAAAAAACCTAAACTTTGATGCTAAGCTTGCTAATCCAGTTGATTATTGCAATGTTTCACGAGAGCATGTTCATCTGCTAAATGGGTTGAACAATTACATCTCATGCATGAGATGGTGATGCTTTACGGTTGGTTTGTGGAAGGAGCATTGGTATAATTCTTTCTTTCTTTATTTTTTTTTTGTAACATATTTTTGGTTTAAGAGTTGGTTTAATCTTGTGATTAAGCTCATCCTTGAGCCAATTTTGTTATCAGATTTTGCTTACTTTTTGGAGACAAAATGAAAATTGCGACTGCTCTGTTTTGATTGTGTTACCTATTTTTAAACTTAGTTTACGCTGGTATTTTGTGTGGTATGTATGTATGCATCTATTATATTATATACATTTTCTTGTTGCTGGGCATTCATTTATTTACATCTCTAGTGCAAATTTCAAGCCTGTTTTGATTGTTTAAAGGGAATATATGGTTATTTTACTACATAATTTTTGTTTGAGAATCATAAAAAACAACACGTAGTGGCTCTTTGGAACTTAAAGTTGCAAGGAGTAAATTTTAATACATGTTCTTTTAATTTAATTTTATTTTATATAATACTGGTCAAAGAGTTTGGTGTGTGGAATGTGTGTTTTACCTATTTGTTTTAAAGTTTTCCCTCTTCTTTTGTTTGATACTGGTCCTTTCTCTGTTTGTTCTGTGTATTTGATTTTACCTAGTTCTTGCCAAATTGTGTTTGGTGACTAGCCAGTTGTAATTGAAAAAAGAAAATAAACAAGAAAAGTATATTAGAAGAGTGTTGTATGCATTTGACAAAGCTTTATTTGTTGTATTATTGTTATGGGTTCTTGACAATATATTTGTCTTGCACATATATGAATGGAAAACAAGTGTTGAAGGTTGGATGATTTGCAGTGCTGAATTTTTCAAAGAAAATGTTGGGGAATGCTTCTTTCTTTTTTTTTTTTTATTTTATAATTTGGTTCAAGATTGCTTATGATCATTGATATTTTTGGCATTGGCATTTTTCAAATGGGTGTTCTATTTGGTTGATCTTTCACAATTTAATATATGATTTTTGGATCTTGATACAATGCTAGAGAACTCATGTTTTTGGATTCTAGCTAGGCAACCTGCCTTTGTCCATGCCCCATTAATTTACGTTTAACTTTTGACTGGCCTGATTAACTATTATGGTACTCCCTGTTTTGCCTTCTTTGATAATTTGATTTTACTACATTAATTGGACTGATATTTTTGGGTCTTTGTTTTGTTTTCTCTGATTTGATTTTGTAAATATGTTTTGCATAAATTAGACTTGTTTTTTTTCTATTGGGATAGGTTTAAAATGTCGGTTATCCCGCACCACTCAGATTCTGAACAAGGAGAAAACCAAAGTGTATTTTCTGAAAACATAGCTTGCACTACTCCAACACCAACCATTACTTCATCTTTAGCCCTTAACTTAAATCCTAGGAAAAGGAGCACTAGATTAGTTGTTTGGAAGGACTTTAAAAAAGTAAAGATAGATGGTTTGGACTGGGCTATTTGTAACATTTGTGGTAAGAATCTCAAAGCAAATAGCAAAAATTAGCACGAGCATTTGGCTAGGCATAAGAATAATATTAGGCAATCAGCCTTGGGAGCAAACGAGAGAATGAATGATGGGAAGGTAGAATGTCGTACAGATGTGTTTAATCAAGAAACATCTCGGAATGATCTTGCTTCAATGATTAGTTTACACGAGTATCCTCTTCATATTGTTGATCATTTTGGATTTAGAAAATGCGTTAAAGGCCTCCAACCCACATTTACAATAGTTTCAAGAAACATAATCAAGAGTGACATCCTCAAAATTTATGATGTGGAGAAGGACAAGACATTGAAGTTGTTAGAGAAAATTGGTAGTAGAGTCGCTATTACCACGGACATGTGGACTGCCAAACCAACTAAGAGGGGATTTGTAGCAATTACAACCAATTTTGTTGATGAAACATGGACGTTGCAATGTTGAATTTTGAGGTATGTTTAAATATTTTTTTGATAACATGTTTACTGTTAATGAAGTATAATAATCTTATTAACTACGTTTTTGTTTTCTATTGATTATAGATTTGCCTATGTTCCTATTCCCTATAATAGAAAAGTCATTTCCAATGTACTCGTTGAGGCTTTGTTGGATTAGAACATCGACAGGAGGCTCTCTCCAATTACTTTGGATAATGCTACTACTAATGATGCAATGATGAACACCATTTCGGAAGAACTTTCCACAAGCTCACTTTTATTGGAGGACAAATTTCTCCACATGTGATGTTGTGCGCACATCTTGAACCTAATTATGAAAGAGGGCTTACAAGTGATTGGAAATGGGATTGGAAGAATACGAGATAGTGTGTTTTATCAGACTGCGACACAAGGTAGAATTGAGAAGTTTGAGAAAGCAGCCCAACAATTACGTATTCCTTGCACTAAATGTTTGGAATTAGATATAAAATTTTGGTGGAATTCGACTTCCGTCATGCTTCAAATGGTTGTGATGTACAAAAATGTGTTCCCACGAATGAAGCAACATGAGAGGAATTACACTAGTTTGCCAACTGAAGAGGATTGGTATTTGGCAAAAGAAATTTGTGAGAGGTTGAAATTATTTAATGACATTACAAAGCTGTTCTCTGGGACTACTTACCCTACTGCAAATTGCTTTTTCTTAAAAATTTGTGAGATAAAAGTAGCATTGTCTCGGTGGTTTATATGTCCTATTGAAGTCATTGGCATGATGGCATAAAAAATGGTGGAAAAGTATCAGAAGTATTGGAGCGCATGTCATGTAATTATGGAAATAGCATGTGTCTTGGATCCAAGGAACAAAATTAGACTTGTGGAATATTACTTTGAAGCCATTTGTGGAGATGAAGCTTCACCTAAGATTGAAAAAATTCGAGAAAGTTGTTATGGTTTGCTTCAAGAGTACCAATCTAGATTGAAGGTGAATGAAAACAGTAGTGTGGGAGCATCATCTTCGTCTTGTCATTCAGGGGTTACTAATTTTGATGTGCATGATCCTCTTGTTGGTTTTGATTTGTATTTGAATATGAAAAGTAGTGATGTGCACGCCAAATTAGAATTGGACTTTTATCTGGAGGAACATGTGGTGCCTAGAACCCCAAACTTCGATGTGTTGAGTTGGTGGAAGGTAAATGGAGTCAAGTTTCCTACTTTACAGAAGATTGATTGGGATATCTTAGCTATTCCTGTGTCAACAGTTGTATCGGAGTCTAGTTTCAGTACGAGTGGTAGGTTAATTACTCCACATTGTAGTAGACTTCATCTTACCACTTTGGAGGCCTTGATGTGTGCACAGAGTTGACTATGGAGTGAGATGAATGATAATTAAACACAAGTTTAATTATTCCATCGATTGATTATCTCATACTTAGTTATTAAAAATTTTAATTGTTTGTTCATAAATACTAGCTTGACTCCATATTCACCTTATCTCCCTAAGTTTTGTGATGAAGAAGAGGATCCAGATGAGCACTTGGATGTGTGCTAGATCTTGTTTTGAAAAGGTAATGTTATTGGTGTTGAACAGAAGATGTCTAATTGCATCTTCCCATTTATTCCTTCAAATCTGCCAGACAAGTTCCCTTGTCCAGGAAGTATTAGTTTTTGATACTAGGTATGAAAGAAAATTGAGACTATTGTATTTTTATTTCTATACAGAATTCTGGGGCTGGGGCTTACTGTGATTCTATCATATTCCAAATTAACACCCATGATATAGAATGCTTTGCTCCATCAACTATAGAAGCCCCATGGTTTTGTTTCCATAATAGGGTTATAAGAGAAACAAAACAGAGGGTGAAAAATCTTTTATGAGTTCACTTCACCTGAGGCTAGAAGACAAACACACACCAAATCAAAAATTGAAATTATTATATTTTTATTTCTAATGAGGAGATTCTGGAAATCTAAAAATAATTCAAAAATTTAATCACAATGGGTGTGACTAATCTCTCCCTCTCTGTTAATACAATTGGGTTTATCATTTTGCAGGCCCTAGGTAGTTGCAAAGCATATGGTTGTTGTTAGTACAAATCTAATGGTATTTTAATTTTCCCCTCTCTTGTGCTTTTGAATTGCATGTATTTGGTCATATATACTTCTATTGGCTACCCTTGTTTTTTATGCCTCCTTTCTTTGCACAATTTTGTTGCGTTCAGAGTAATGTTTTGTTTTGAGCTCAAATTTTCCATAATAGCTTCTCTGAAAAATAATAGATAATATTATCAGGGTCTTTTCATGAAAAGCTATTTCTTGGTTTATGCATGCTATTTTTCTTTCGATTCAATGCATTTATATCTCCTTGCATGGTTTTCTTCGATCATCAATAATTAGCAGCTAGCATTCAAAATAAA
>CM065388.1:42045000-42087500 GCA_033060915.1 Euryodendron excelsum | reverse complement strand
GCCTTTTCTTCAAGTGCCTTTTTGAACTCCTCTCTGTTATGTGCATCTTTCTCAAGAAATGTAACTTTATCAGTCAAGGTTAATCTGTGAGTCTTCAATTGACTAACTTCAGCTTGAGTATCAATGTTTTTCTTTTTCAGAACTTCAACTTCATCCAATACCTTTTTCAATTTTGTTTCTAGTTTGACATTGACTTTTGTCAATTTGTAGTATTGCTAATAAAGTTGATCATAGGCCAATTGGAGCTCACTCATATCTTCATCGTCAGATTCTCCTTAGTCTTCCTCAAGAGACCCCATAGTACCATTAGACTCATCGAATTTTTTACATTCTTGGGGCTTTGATGAAAATTCAATTGGCTTAGATGCAAAAGTTCTAAAAGCCGTGAAGTTCTCATAGCCATCCTCTTTGTCAAATTCTTTTTTTTTTTTTTTCATAATCACTCCATATGACAGTGAAAACTTTACTTTCGTTGTTCTTCTTCTTGTTAAGACAATCATGTGCAATATGTCTATAGCCATGACACTTAAAGCATTGTTTCTGGCCAGATTTATCAAATAATTTCCTTACAAACTTATTCTTGTCAAAATATTTTTTTTTTATTTTTATCAACAGAAAAAGATTGGCCTTCTTGTTTCTTTTTAAAAAATTTATTAAATTTTTTGACAAAAATAGTCATATCTTCGGGACTCATTTCAGAGTCGCTATTGTAAGCACCCCATTTTTGCCCGCTCGGCAATCTTCGGCCCGACCGGATTCGATTTCCAACATCACAACACATGCAAGCTCAAGATGAGCCTTTCAATCTCCAATCCAACCAACTGGTCGCTTCTCGGATCCACAAGGATCCGCTGGAGCCTTAAGCACCATTATTCTAGGCCGTTTTTCGGACCAAGCGGTCCCGGAAACCAACGTCATCCAGGTAGCTTCCCGAGATCGGGCGATCTCGGGGACCAACACCTCATCAAATTCTAGACGGTTCACTTTTGGCGCTTGCTAGCCTGCCAACGTAGAATGTCCGTCATTTGGTAGTTCTCCGAGACCGGGCGTTCTCGGAGACCAACACCACACTTCCAGGTAGCTTTCTAGGACCAAGCGTTCTCAGGAACCAACACCACCTCTACAGGTAGCTCTCTAAGAACGGGCGTTCTTGGAGACCAACACCGCACAGGTAGCGGGCGGTCTTGGAAACCAACACCTAGGTCAACACCGGTGCCTGCTAGCCCGACTCGATGAAAAATGACCAAACCTGCCCCTTGAGCCTCCAGGCACGTTTTGGGAAAGTTCAAAATCCCTCAAAACGATAAGTCCATCCTTCCACAATGTTGTCAAACCATCAGGCATCCCTCGCACGCCATTTGGTCCAAATCCGGTCCTATTCCGACTCACTCTGGTTAAAATAACTATTTTGCCCCTGAACGACTCAGCAAGGCACAAACCTCGTTGGACGGCGACAGACTCTCTCAAAACCATCCCTAAACAGCCCTACATGCCTAACACAATATCCTAGACCATTCCTGACCATTTCCAGCCAACCCCGGTCAAAATGACCGTTTTGCCCCTGGAAGCCCAAAAATGCCCCGAAACAGCATCGGCCTTGGGATTTCGAGCGGAGGGTTCCACCACACATCCCTGTTTAACCCAAGGAACACCCTACGACACTAAACTCACATGACTCGATAAAATTTCCCTGGAGCGTCTCATAGACGCTCCGCCTAAATTGTCTTTTCCCCCGACTCCCTGATTATAACGCACCGTCAACGGACTTGAGAAATGCGTAAATTAGGGAATTCTCGAAAGCTCGTCCATAGATCTTTCCATCGATACGATTCGATCGAATAGATCACTTCCTGAAGCCCTCCATCGTACGGTGCAAAAACTATAACTTTTAGCAACCCCTGGAGCGTCTCACAGACGCTCTGCTAAGGCTGACTTTTTCTCCGATTCCCTAATCAAGACGCACAGTCAAACGACTTGAGAAATGCGTAAATTTGGAAATTCCAGAAAGTATTTCCAGAGTACTTTCCATCGGTACGGTCCGATCGAATAGATCGCTTCTCGAAGGCCTCGATCACACGAAATGAAGACAACCACTTTCGAACACCCACGGAGCGTATCACAGACGCTCCGCGAAAGTGTCCTTTTTGGCACACTTTCCAAGACGATATCACTCACCTCCAAACATAATTTAAACTTTTCAAAAACGTGAAAGCTCATCGAAAGCTCTAGGAGAACATCCTGAGTGCGACCAGTTCCCCCGAAACCTTCCCAATTGACTCAATTATCGAGGCAAAGTTTGGACGAACCTTCTCAGTGATGGAACGTATGTTACATGCGCTCAAATTTTGATCAGATCGATCGACTTTCTATCAACGGTCGAGATTTAACCAGTATACAGGGTGCCACGTGTTATTCTGGCAATGGAACAGTACCTGCGTATGTCCTACATGCGCAAGGCAAAAATTTGGCCATGCGCATGTAGCTCATGCGCAAGGTCTGTTGCAGATTGCCTATAAATAAAGGCCTCCCCCCTTGCATATTGCAGGTCCGAAATTGATACGAAACTCCGCTAAAATCACTCCAGAAACATGAATCTCTACATATATTCCTCCCCTCCAACACTTAGACTAGATTCTACCCCTCCTAGGCCTATATACTCCACATACAAGGCCTCATACACACTTACAGACTCCACTCTAGCCTCTCAAGCCCTCTTGAAGTCACTCAAGCTGCAGTCAAGACATCCATTGAAGACTACAAATGTGTTGAAGGCAAAAGGTGGTATCCCTTTTACATTTATGCTCTCCCCCACTCTTCTCTTCTCCCTCCTAGCCTACTTAGGCTATTCTCTATTTTAACTCCCATTTTTAACCCCGCTTTCTTGCATGCTTGAGCCAAGAGGGCTCTTAGATCATGCCTAGAGGAAAGCAAGTGAGAGCCACGGTGTAGGGGGACCTCTCACTAGCCTACTTTAAGCTGGTATGGCCTTGAAGCCCCTTGTTTATGTGGTGTAGCCTAAAAGCCTTGTATGTAAATCATGACCCCTTGCATATTGCTATTTTGATCATGTCTTGTGTGCTTGGCTTCATTTTATGCTTATTGTAAGCTCCACAATGCTTATATTACTCTTAATTTTAGGCCATTTCCAAGCTCTATATTTCTTTAAAAAATTATTCCAAGAGTTAGTCCCTTGAAGTCTAGGATGAGACCTTAGGAGTCATGCCTTAGAAAATCCCTCACAACCCTCTAATTCATGCTTTTGCATCATTGTATTTCAACTTGCATGAAAGTTGCTTTCAAACTCTCTAATGTTCAAGGTTTCCATTATCTCAAATTTAGTGGTTAAAATGGCCCCATGGAACCCTCTCTTGAGTGGTCTCCCTTTATATTGGCCATAGGAGTCCTAAATTGTTAGAATGGTTCCCTTTTCTCTTTATGATCGCCTAAGAATGATGTTCAAGATCTTTGATTTCTATGGTTCCTATTCTCTCAAGTTTAGTGGTTGGAATGGCCCCATGGAACCCTCTCTTGAGTGGTCTCCCTTTTGTTGGCCATATGAACCCTCTCTTGATGGAATGGTTCCCTTGAAAAATGGTTTTCAATATCCTTCTCCAAAAATGATTTAAAAAATGCACTCTCTCCATCTTTGCATCAAAAATGATTTTTCAAAAATTACCATCATTATGTTGAATTTTGACCCCTTATACTCTTGTCAAGATATTGGTTGTAATGGCCATAAGGAAGCCTTCCTTGGAATGGTCTCCAATCACCGACATATAAACCATACTCTTGGCTAGAGTCAAAATTTTTATGGAAATGATCTTCATAAAGATTGCCAACCAAAGTCCATTGCATATCATGTTTTGTTTTCAAAACTCTTTCCAAGAATGCATCAAAACAACTTTCAAGACCATTCTCCAATCTAACCCTAGGTTAACTTGACCTTAGTTACCACACCATAGGTTAACTTGACCTTAGTTACCTAACCCTAGGTTAACTTGACCCTAGTTACCAAACCCTAGGTTAACTTGATCCTAGTCCACTCACCTTAGGTTCACTTAATCCTAGTTAGTTAACCCTTAGTCTTCTTAACCTTAGGTCAACCTAACCTAAGTTAATTAACCTTAGGTTCCCCCTAACCCTAGGCTAACCCAACCTAGGTTAGTGGACTTCAAGGTCCCAACTCTTGGACCCTTTTCTAAGTGATCATTCAAATTTTCAAACTATTCTCATGGCTCATTTTCCAAAACCTCCTATTCTCTTGATTTCAAAAACTCAACTCTATACACTCTTCAAATGTCCCTACACTCCATCTTCAAGATATGCCCAAAAATGTTTTCAAAAGGTCACAAACCTAAGGTATTCCTAGCCCTCTCATGGTTAGGGATTCCAAGGACAATAATAAATCAAGAACAACCTCTAAGGTTGTCCATATTAGGATTCCAAACCCTTAGCCATTTCCAAAAACCACTCTCCAAACTAATTCATCAAAACATTCCTCCAAGGTTTTCAAAACAAGACTTCAAAAACACTTTCAAGTTCCCTTGAGTCACGACAAAGCCTTTTTTCCAAAACTCCTTTAAGGTGATCCAAAATTACTTTCAAAAAAACACTTCACCATTCAATTTCAAGTCAAAACCTCCAAGACCACAAAGGGTCTTCAATTTCCAAAGACCTCAAAGTGTCTTAAACTTTTCTCAAGACCTCAAAGTGTCTTAAACTCTTCCAAGACTACAAAGTGTCTTCAACTTTTCCAAAGACCCCAAAGTGTCTTAAACTTTTCCAAAGACCTCAAAGTGTCTTAAAAAACTTCCAAAGACCTCAAAGTGTCTTAAACTTTTCCAAAGACCTCAAAGTATCTTAAACTCTTTCAAAGACCCAAAGTGTCTTCAAACCTTCCAAAGGCCCTAATGCGCCTATCTTCCATCGAGCTCTTGCCCGAACTACGAATGACCTGATTCTCGCCAAATGAGATACGTAGGCAACTTAAAATGGTACGGTCATAACTTTCATTTCACCCCCAATCTCTTTCTTCAAAAATTCCAATCAATTTAAAGTTTCTATTCCAAATTCTTTCAAAACTTCCATTATTTTCAAACTTTTTCCAAACACTTGCATCATGCATCATCCATCCGAAAAGTGATGACTTGACCCTGTTTTCAAAATTCTAACGTGGATGTTAAGTGGACAATGGTAACCGATTATTCTAGTGAGTGAACAAAGGGTGATTAGACATGTAGGTACCGAAAGGGCGGGGTAGTGTGATGATCTTAGGATATCTTCCCTACACGTAACCAACCCCCGAACTTTAGATTTCTATTTTTGAAAGACCAAAATGGAGTTATTTCAAAAAGGGCTTAAACATTTTCAAAGGTTGCCAAATAACCTATTTTCCTAAAAACCCTCTCTTGAGGGACTTTTCAAAAAACCTTTTTCAAAAACTCTAAGTTTAATCTTCGGATTAACGCTTAGTTTTAGGTGCCCTAACTCACCTTTATCAAGTTAGGTTGCGACTCCTATTTTTCTAAAAAGCCCTTAGTCAAATCAACTTTCAAACCTAATCGCACTTGTCTCTAAGGGGACGAGTTCTAATGACAAAGTTCCATGCTTTAGGGTCTCCGAGCCGAAAGGACCTTGGACACCCAAAAACCGGGGCGCGACAGCTATCACTAGTTTTATTCATGCTTTCCTTAATGGAATTCAAAGCAATACTTTTGTTCCTTTTAGGTTGGCAAAAATTAGATTCAAAAGTTTGTAAAGAACCCACTAAGTCTTCTACTTTCATTGAGTCGACATTCTTACTTTTTTTTATTGCCATGACCTTGGCTTGAAATCTCTTTGGTAAGAATCTCAAAATTTTTCGAATAATTTTAGATGAAGAGATTTGTTCACCAAGATTGAAACTTGAGTTGACAATATTACTAAGTTTAAAATAAAATTGATCAAAATTTTCATCGCCTTCCGTTCTTAAGGTTTTGAAGGCAGTAGTCAATCGTTGAAGTTTGGTGATTTTTATAATTGTTGTACCCTCATGAGCAATCTGTAAAATATTTCATACTTCTTTAGCGATTTCACAGTTGAGATTCGTCGAAACTCCTCAGCTGTGACACCTTTATAGATGACATTCATTGCTCTACTGTTCCACCTGCAAGTATCAAAATTAGCTGTGACACCATTGTTGTACTAGTTGTAACTGTGGGTGGAGTCCAGACATTAAGCACAACAAGCCAAACACGCTCATCGCTTGACTTGAGAAAAGCTCTCATTTTTGTTTTCCAATAGGGATACTTTGTTTCATCAAGCAATGGAGGTCTAACAATAAAACTACCTTTCTTAAGCAAATCCATAGATCTAGGCTATCAGAATCTTACTTTTTTAGAAATCAAAATATTTTTGAGTATCCTACTTTGATACTAATTGAAAAACCTAGCCTTAGTCTATGTTTTATCCAAAAGACTTATAAAAACAATATTAGGCCAAGGTGTAATAGCTATGAGCAATATTGTACAATTCAAGATAAAAGAGAGAACAAACTATTCAACTAAAAACACACATGCTTTTCGCCGTGAAAACCCTAAATGGGAGAAAAACCATGTGTCCTTTTTGTTGGACAAAGATCATGCACTATAACTTGTAGTTCAGATGGTCACAATACTCTTTACAATAAAAACCTATCAACTCCTTGATCTAATGATTGTCTGGATCTTGCTCGTATTCACGATTCACCATTACCGTGCTTGACCACCATGTAAATCCCCTTAGAACGGATTTTGGGCCTTGAACTCCTTCAAGACTTTCAATCTCTTCAATTGAGTTGAAGAAAATTATTGCTAAGACACATTTCCGAGCTTTTTAAATGGTGAAAAAAATCTTCTCTCAAAACGTTTTAAATGTGACGGCTCAGATAAGGTCTAAGAAAGTGTTGGTCCTTAAATAGGCATAAAAACCCTAGCGGCGCAAATCCTGAGAATCTAGATTTCATGTAGCTTGATTCCTTGAGATCCCGCGAGGATCTTGCGAGCTCAATCCCTAAATTTTGCATGCTCATAGTTTTTGCCCTTGACATCCCGCGATATTTTGCGAGAAACCCGCGAGGTTTTGTTCTACATCCAACACACTATTTTTGCCCTCAAAATTCATCGACGTCTCTCGAAATCCTTCTTTATCAATCAAAATGTATTATACAAGTCTCTCTTAGCACGAACTTGCATGAATAAGATTCAAATCCATTCCGAATGATTGTGATTAATTTCTCAATATCCTAAATTACATCAAACATGACTTGTTACGAAATATAACCAATTACATAACCTTACACTCAATATATCTAGCAATACCCTTTCAGATCCTCTGCACATAACCCTTTCCAAAGCCATCACTTCTCTATTTGTCAATTGACCTGTCTTACAAGTCTTAATATAGGGGCAGTTAGTTCCTGAATGGATCAGAAGCAGAGAACTCTCAACTGTTCATCTAGATGAGTATAATCTAAAAGGAACCCTCCCAAACTTCACAACACCTGATTCCTTGAGCTCCACAGACCTTTCTGATAACTGTTTGATTGACGGTCAAGTTTCTTTACGAAGATGTCTAGCTTGCAGAAGGCCAAGCTTTCCAACAACCAACTGAAATATGACCTTTCAGAAATCACATTGCCAGATGGACTTTCATCCTCGACCTTCACTCCAATCAGCTTTCTTTGTCACACTCTGGGATCTTGAACAACAAAACAAGCGACTTCTTGGAGGCTATAGATGTATCCAGCAACAAAATTTCAGGCAGCATTTCTGAATTCAGTGGAGGTCTGAGCTTGAAATCCTTCAACATAAGAAGCAACAAGATTGCAGGCCACATTCCAAGTTCAATCTCAAACCTGATTGAACTAGAGAGCTTAGATATCTCAAGGAACCAAATAACAGGCACAATTCCACAAGTTTAGGATTATTGCTGAAAATGCATAGGCTAGACTCGTCTATCAGTGGGCTTATTGGAAGAATCCCAGAGGGCTTGCTGGGGATGGAAAATTTAAGACATGCAAACCTCAGGGCAAACGGATTGTGTGGAGAGATCCCACAAGGAAGGCCATATAACATCTTCCTGGCCTGCGGGTGCATATGCCCATAATCTGTGCTTATGTGGCAAACCACTGCCCCCATGTAAGGAGAAGAAAGCAGGAAATACGGGCCAGTGAAGTGCTGACTCAAATGACAAAAGGGATATATGCTCATACCATTTGAGCCATGGCAAATGGAAGAGGAAGGAGATAGATTATCGTTTTTTTCTGCAACAGCTAGAATACATTTGCCGCTTTTTTCCTTTTTAGTTTTTTTGCTACCAACCTATCCACTCTTATTGTTTGTAGCCTTCTATATTCAAAGAAAATCAATATAAATGGCACGTTTCGACTTGAATAACTCTTCCAGGCAAAGGTGGAAAAAAAATAATGTTGAATTTGCAAAAAAAAAAAAACCATGAGAGAATTGCAACATGCCTAAGCATGGCTGCTAATTAGATGGTATTTAACTGCCATATATAATATTTTCATTCATCCAAAAATAGAGAATGGCAATTAGGAGGCAAAATCTCAAACAAATCTCAGAATTGAAACTAACTAGTGACCAGCATTCAACAATCCTAAACAACAAAGAGAGACGAAATAAAATAAAATAAAATAAAATAAAACAGGGTCAGCCATTCCCAGTAGAATGACCTCCTCCTTTCACTTATTTGTTCTCAGACTCTGTCCCGTTTTACTTCTGAGATGGACCTCCTCCATCCTGCATAAATACAACAAATGTGATATAATTTAAGACCAATTCAAATCATAGTTATAAAAGAAAGAAACCAAATAAACAGAATTTTAAACAAGAAAACACTTGAATCATGAACAAGGAGCCTGCATCTGCATTGTCAGCATCATTGTCAGACTTTGAGGCCTTCCCATATTCTGCGCTAAGCTCTGCAGCTCTATCCACATGATTTTTTCTCCTAGTAAAACAGTAAGGGTCAAAAGGGTCAGCACACAACTAAGTTTTGATGGAACATTGAACATTATGACAAGTTCACAACATTAGATTGTAACTCACTTCTTCTGTCATGGACTTCCATTTCTCACCACCTTCTTTTGCAGCCTAAATTTCATTGATATAGGCAAACGGAAAACATTCAATAAACCCTAGTGAGGAAATATGCTCGAAGTACAAAAAGTTGAATTTTACCACAGACACTCTCTTGATATGCGGGTTAGCTTCCTTGTAAGATCTCCTGAAATCTTCCCTGAAACATAATTGATTTTATCAACTATAAAGCCCATAACAGACTCCATTAGTCAGTGTTTCTCTGTATGTGATGTGTGTGTGTGTGAGAGAGAGAGAGAGAGAGAGGGGGGCATTACATGAAGAGGGAGAAAGCAGATGGAGGGCGTTTAGCCATGCTTGGATGTTTAGTTTTCTTTCCTTTCTTCGGCTTAGGTTCAGTGGATCTTTCTTCCTTTCTACACATGGTTTTTTTAAGAAGAGTACACAAACCAAATGAAGAAAGCTCAATACCCAAACGATTTGAACGTCGATATGTAAATTGAAACATAGCATAACATAATGTGGGGGAAGAAGGGGTAAAGAACTGAATTTTACTTTGCTGCTGCTGTTGCATCAAATTTCCTTTCATATTCCGCCATTTGTTCATCTGTAACAACAATTAAAGTAAAAAAAATCAATTGAGCCATTAGGAAGAAGCATCATAAACATGATGTTCATGGATGGCCTGACAATAACATATATTGGTGTTATATACATATATATATATATATATATATATATGAGTGCACACAAGAACAGAGACGTAAAACAGAGTGAGAGTCAAACCTGGGAAAAGGGAAAGAAAGCCTTACCCAAAGACCACTCGATCGCTGCCTCCATTTCACAATTGTGAAACTCCATTAATACAGCACGTCTCTCTTTGTTGCACTTTTTACTGCACCCAAAAAATAATAAACGAAATGAATAAAATTTCTCTGCATAAATCGTAAAACCAGAACCAAATTGATTGAAAATATTCTTGTCAAAATCAGAAATAGGAGAAAAGGTTTAGCAGATAAAAATGAATGTTGAAGGTAATGAATCAACAAAACAGAACTCTTCAGGGTACAACTACTAGTGATGGTAGCAAATACATACATATATATATATGCACGTGTATATGTGTATGCGTGCACGTATATATATATACCAACGACTGTAAGCACTGCCATCTTCCTCTCTCTTCCTGGCTCTGGGTGTGGTGTTGTTCGAATTCGATGCTTCTCCGCGCGCCATTTCCCAGTTCCGCGGAGACAGATAATATATATGTTTATATAAATACACAGAGGGAGAGAGACAGATCGTTTATTTTTCTTTTAATCGCAGAAATGTGAAACAAATATATACAAGGAGGTGCGACAAATATTAAAGGAAGGAAACTTAACTTTGAAAATCGCGCTACCTCTGCAGAAGGCGGGAAATATGCCGAGAGGGTGTTTTAAAGTAATTTATTTAATAGTTTATAATTTATATGTCTGATTTTTTTAAATTGTGTTTGAATGAATGATTTAAAAAATTATTTATATTTAATTATATTTTTAAAAAAAAATATTTTTAAATATAATTTTTATAAAATAATTTATAACTTATAAGTTGGTGTGCCAAACACACCCTAAAGAATTTTTTTTTTTTCCCAATTCGTGAGATGTCTCACTTCTATGCAGTCCGATTCTTCGTATATATTTTCTATGGGCTGTCAGGATTCACTTTACTTCTTGATGATGCAGCTATCTCGTGCGGGCTTGCCCCCAAGTCCGGGATGAACGGCACAATGGTCGGACGGTGATCTCCTGCACTAAAACCCACCGGTGTGATGGGAGCCAATGGCCTTCCGGTGTGCAAATTAGATTCTAGGTAATTCCGATGTGGGAGAGAAGGAGAGATCCAAGGGGGTGACTGTGTATGCATACCTTTTTAGGGGCCGAAGTTTTTCCTTGTATGCTTGCATAGTGGAAGTAGGTGGTCCTTCCACGTGTCGGCTTCTAGTTGAAAGGTCAGAACTATGTCAGAGTACTCGAGAGCGCCATCTTCACACTCCAGGGTGGCGTGTGCTCAGAGCGGTGTCAGGGGCGTGGCGGTTGTTGCAGGTACCTGTCACATCCACGTCCCTGATGCAGCCCAGAGAGGCCGGTGTCAGAAGTGGGCCCCGCGGACACGGTCGGACGCCGACCCGATCAGGGGACCGTTGCGAGCGACCCTTCAGATCAGGAAGTTCGTGGACGGATGGAGTGAAGACCTGGTCGGAATACGACTAGGCGGTACGAGACGGGCTTCCAGTCTGGTCGGGAAATCCCCGTCACCACTTCTCTTCTTTCTAACCGCGCGCGATGAAATTTTCAAAACATAAATTCAATAGCTATAAATGTGATATACTTCACATTTTGCAATGGAAAGTGGAAATGGAAACAAATTAGTTATTAACATTGTTTGGAACTTTGGAGAGAGAAGGAAAGGAAGAAAAATTAAAAAAAAGAACTAACGAGAGGTGGTAGTTGAATTGATTTTAACAGTTGAGCATATAATCCTATTATTTTCTCAATGATCGTGTGTTCGAACTCATTTATGATAACAATTGAATAAATTAAATACTATTGAGAATGTGTTGAATGTTGTTTCTGAAGTTGCAGTGACAACTCGCTATTTTCGAGTCAGTAATTATGATTTAAATCGAACATTTCATAACAAATCAAAACTCTAATGGTCACGCCCAGAAGAGGTGGCCGCGCTAGTCACCTCTTCCCACTTTTTTTATCTTAGCATAAAAAAAAAAAACAAAAAGTGAAAAAAATGAAGAAAAAACATTTTTCATTCCTTGTTTGGTTTTGCAAAGAAAATAGAAGAAAAAAGAGAAAGTAATTTAAAAAAATTTCCTCCCTTGTCTCTCTCCTTTCCCTTAATTTTCTCTCTTAGGTAATGAAACAAGAAAAGGGAAAACGGCTCTACAGTAAAGACATGTTCAGATATTAATGGAACTTGAATTACCTAATCCTAACCTAACACACCCGAATTACCCTCCAAACTAAGGATACACAAAATCCTTATCTTCAGGGCGGACCCAACGAGAGTCCAATGGGGCAGCTGTCTCACCGGATTGGTTACTTTCACTACTTTTAAATTTTTTTTATAGGTATATATTGCATCTAAAGTTATAAATATATTTCTTGGCTTCACTGAATTTATAAACACATATATTTGCTTCCCACTGAATTTACTAATAACTATATTAATCCCCACTAAATTTCACTAAACTTGTAGTGAAAAACATATGTATCTCATTAATAATTTATTATTTGGCCAAATAAACAATACAATCCCAACTAAATTCCAAAATTCCAAAATTCTTTCTCAAAATTTTAAACCTTAACCAGCCAAATCTAAATTTAATTTTTCATATAGTTTTTGTGTACAACTTTTATACCTAGACAGTGCCCCCTTTTTTGACGTCTTTAATATGATTATCTCTTTATTTATTAAAAAAAATATATTGTTAATTAAAAAAATATTATGTATGATGCTGTGTAAATTTTGCCCTTACTGAACAAAAAAATGGCTCAAAAAATGGCTACAAAAAGCTCATTACAGTACAAATACTATTGAATTGCCAAAAATTCACATTGCTACCATGGTATTATTATTTCGTTTTATTCCTTACCGGCCAATTTTTTGCAACAAAAGGGGTATGCACAGCATTTGATTTCGTTTCATTTAATATATTATTTTCGGCACATTTCGATTGTACTTTTCATCTTTGCCTTTTTTTGTGATAAGTATTGTGAGAGAATAGAGAAAGATCGTATGATGCTATAGGAACATAGAATAATTTTTTTTTTAGGGACCACTCCTCCTGTGTTGGTCTTTTCTCACAGAACTACAAGAAAAGCATTATATATATTGATACACAAATCAAACTATGAACAATTAGTAATTTTTATTTAAGAGTTTAATTTTGATGCACTGACAGTATAAATTTTTTTTACATAAGTGGGTTTTAGAATGCAATACGTGTTCATGAGTCTTACATTTCTATATTATACTTAAATTCTAAAGGACATGTATCGCATTGTGGTGTCCTATTTGTGTAAAAAATTATAAACTGTCAATTTATCAAAATTAAACTCGTAATTTAATAATGATTAACATGTGATAAGTGTTTTTGAAATGGGCACGTTGAATTTAACATAATGAGGTTCCTCACAGTGCTATTCCACTAGTTTGGCCAAGCAAAAGAGAGTAATTACATGTGTTTGCAACGTAAATATTGACAACTTTCATAACTACTTGAGAAGACGTCAATTAATAAATTCATTTTGATCCCCTTCTATTTTCTTTTCGCCCCTCAAAAAATGCAATATTACATTCCATTCAAACTATTTTGACATGCCGCATCACCTACACTTCTAATTTTACAATTGAATCCGATTATTATCCCAAAATGTCCGTTTTAAAGCTATAAAGACAACATTCAAGCTTATAATATAATAATACCACTCCATAATCTCTCTTGTTCCTAAACATTTACCTCACTTAAACTAACCATTCAAGTACACCTATAAATGTCAAAAACAAGAAAGTAAAGAAAAGATGAATACATAGTGAAAGTGTTTAGCGGCACAACCAAAAAGGAAAAAGAACCAAAATCAAATAGGCACAACCATCTACTAGACAAATATAAATCTTTAAGTTAAATCTCTTCTTATAACATAAATCTTAGCTATTGGAGTCTCTAAAAAAACAAGAACAAATATAGTCTTGATAACTATTTAAGGTAACGCTTTTTCTAAGACATAAAATGTTTCACCAATTGAAATCTCAAAACATTAAAATGCCCTAAAAACAACCATACATGAAGTAAATTTTTAAGATAAATATACATTAAGAATCAGTTGGTTAATTATAGCACACCGGAGAGAGAGAGAGAGAGTGTGTGTGTGTGGGTGTAGGCATAGACAGTGCAAATTTGATTTTGGATATATCAGATCGTACCATCGAACGAAACCATCTCGAATTGGGGAATTGTAATTAGAATCGACACTTTCTGCATCACAATATTCCTCACTCATGAAGGGTTGTTCAACTTCTATGCTAATATGCTCACCACTTTTCACAGACGAAGACGTAGAGTTCGATTGAGACCCGTCACTTTCCACAGATGTCGACATAGAGATTGTTTGAGAGAGAGAGAGAGAGAGAGAGAGCAGGCAGCAAGAGAAGAGATTTATTTATTTTTCTGACAAAAACCTAAAGGATCTTCGCATGTTTAGGAAGGAGACCATATACATAAGAGGAAATATTTTCAAATTGGCGCCAAATTTGAGGGGGCGGAAATGAAAAATGTTTTGATTAACCATAGTTATCAAAACCGGACGGTTCAACTAGAAATCGAAGGGTTTAGCTGTTCGGTTCAAGCATGTGTATCGGTTGACTAATTAACTGGACACGTCACCGATCCCTTGATTCAAGGCTGCAACGGCAACAAGGAAAATGTTATAAATTTTAAAAAGCAAGGCTGAGGAGGATCGAACCCAACACACTAAAGTGCTAAATGGGCCAAACGACAGCAGGGTCGCCTCTTTCTTTCTGCCTTCATCCTTCCAGTTCTATTATATAAGGCATTACTGCTATAAATAAGCCATATGTTATAACAATGGTTGAACGGGTTGAACCAATAAACCATGAATTGGTGAAGGCACCGAGTTAATATCCGGTTTGGTTCTAATAACTATGGATGTAACACTTCACCATTCAAATATATTCTATCACAATTTTAACATTATTACTAATATTAAGATCACAAACTACCCTATGGAAGTACGTAGTGACAAAATAAATCCTCACTAAAAAATGACACATGAAACAGCCAATCCTGTAATGATCTTTGGTAAAGTATGACACATATTATAGTAAGTCGCATTAATGAATGCTATGTAAGAAAAATAATTAAAAGAGTCAGACATTTTATGAAATCAAAATGAATTAAAGAAGGTAATGTTGGAATGTTAAATGGATTGGTACGAAATTTTGAAAGGTAATATTCAAAATTCATTTGTTTCACATATATGATATTTCAGAAGGTAAAAAAAAGAGTAGAAAGGATTGAAAGTCCACCTATTTCTATTCTATTGTTATTAAACTTAGAAAAGCAATTATAAAACGATAATCGAATCTCATAAGGATTTCTAAATTTTTATTGTGAATTGATTGGATATAATTTAAGTTTCCTACTAAGAACAAACTCAATAACGATAGATTTTCTTTTCAGTGAAAAAAAAATCTATTATAAACACACAATGTTGTAAGCATTCCATTTTTTGCCCAGTCTGTAATCTTCGGCCCGACCAGATTCACATTCAAACCAACACGAACACATTTACGCCTAAACCGGCTCTCCAAATTCAATCTAGTTAATCAATTGTTTAACGGGCCCACCAGGCCCAATAAAGGCAAAAAGACCACAATGCCCTTGGGACATTGCTCGATCCAATTCCAGTTGGCACATCTTCTTAAAGACAGTAAGCTCGTATTTCAACCTCAATCTCAGTTCCAATTCCAGTTCAGACCAGTCAAACTTTATTCGGCACATCTTTTGAGAAAATTGATCATTTAGACGGTAAGTCCATCTAACATGGCATGTTTACCAAGAAAGCACAAAATCTCTCGGAACAATAAGTCCCTTCACACCCATTGACCGGGATAGAACCCAAGTCCCTGAGATAGTATAGTGGTTCACTTCTAGCACCTGGTAGCTCGCCAATGTAGAATGTTTGCTATTCGGCACGTCTTTTGAGAAAGTTAATTCCTCAGGGGGTAAGACCATCCAGGAGCTTTCCGAAATCAGACAGTCTCCAAAATGAACGCACACCGCTAGAGTGTCGAAAATACTCACAAATATTGCAATTATCAGAATGACGGAAACACTCGCAAACAAGTCGACATCGGGAATGCCAACAAACCCCCTATGTCACGGGACCAAACATGCCTCTTGGCCGTGACACGTTTATTAGAGAATGGGATACCTTTGAAAACCAACTTGTCACACACCATCGGAATGACAGAAAAACTCAAAACCTAGGTCAACACCAGTGCCTGCTAGCCCATTTCGGTAAAAAATGACCAAACTGCCCCTTGGGTCCACCAAGCATGCTTCTCGAAAAAGTACCTAAGACCTCGGAGCGGTAAGTCCACCCTTCCAAGATTGTTCAAAGGATAATCTAGCACGTTCTAGTGCCATCCAGTTGCTCCGGGAATCACATCGGCTTTGGGTATCAAATCAGTTACCTTGCGAGGATGCTTCTAATAGTACTCCTAACTTTTCAGTACCTTTTTGGACTATTTTGAGTCCATTTCGATAATCCCAGTGCAAAATGACTGTTTTGCCCCTAATGGGCCGATCACTTTTTCTAACACACCTGCTTTGGGTATTAAACTGGCAATCCCTTGAAAAATTCTCAATAATGTTTCCAACTATCAAGTCTTCTCACGGATCACTCTAGGTTGATCCTGGTGTTTTTTTCGGTTCAAATGACCATTTTGCCCCTAGTGGGCTAGTTACCTTTTTCAACTACTCTGGTTTTGGTCATCAAGTCAGTTACCTCTGGGACACCTTTCAGAGGTTCCCACCCATTCTCGGCCAAGTTTGGTTACTCGAAACCCTCTAGATCATTCTTGGATTTTTCGGAGTCACTCCTAGTGAAGCCAAGCTAAAAATTGTGTGGTAGTCACTGAATAGGTGCTCAAATCTTCTGCCTTGTGTCACAAGGGTCAAGGATTTATTTCTTGCTACCTTAAAACATTTCCTAAGTGACTGGCGCCAAGCTAAAAATTGGCTTGGTGCCACTATAATAGGCGCTAGTCACTATTTCAGTGGCCTCTAAATACAGGCCACCCCTTGCATATTCTAGGTCTACAAAATCACTTTAGATACTCTGCCTTTCTGAAAACAAAGCTCGAATTTCCTCAAAATCATAATTCTTTCAAGCCTCTCAAACCCTAGCCTCTATACACTCAAACCCTAGCCTCTATACAATCTATACACTCAAATCATTACCTTCAAACATCCATTGCACATCAAGTGCTACATATCCAAGGCTCTCAAAGTCCAAGTAAAGTCCATCATCAAAGCATCAAAGTAAAGAGAAGACAAGGTAGGTTTCTATTTAAATTATGTAATCCCCCTCTCTCTCTTCTCCCTCCTAACCCACTTAGGTTTTTTTCTATTTTAACCCCTATTTTTTATCTCCTCTTCTTACATGCTTGAAACAAGGGACCTCTTAGTTCATGCCTAGGAAGACCTTGGAGGGAATTACCGTGTTGGGGATTCTCTTTGAGTATGACCTAAAACTGGGTAGGTTCGGTCCACTTGGTTATGTGGTGAAACCTAACCTTATATATTCATGTCCCTATTGCATTGTTACTATCATAATCATACATTCAAAGATGTTTTCAAACTTGTGTTAAAAGTTGCTTTCAAAACTTTTTTTTTTTGAAGTTGTTTTCAAAAACACAACCCTAAGATAATTCTAACCATTCCATGGTTAGGATTGCTTTAGGAAAGTGTTATATTCAATATGACCATCAAGGTCCAAATTTGAGTTCAAGTCTTAAATTGTTTTTAAGAAATCACAACTCTAAGGTGATTCTAGCCATTCCATAGTTAGAGTTGTTTTAGGTGAGTGTTACATTCAAAGAGAACATCAAAGTCCATATTAGGGTTTCAAACTCTAGTTGTTGTCAAAATCACAACCCTAGAATGATTCTAGTATTTTCATAAGTGGAATCGTTTTAGGAAAGTGAGATATTCAACAAATTTTCAAAAGTCTACGTTCATACTTTTCTAAAATAAGTTTTGCAAATCTACTTCCTATATATTCTTCTCAAATATTTACTTTCTAAAAACTTTTTATCTTTAAATCAAAGTCAAAACCCTAGAGTCCATGTTTAGGAAACCTTAGTTTTCTTATATAAAATCATAACTTTCTATTTACATCAAAATCATAGATTTTCAAAACTTTTTCTACATGAAATCGTAGATTTCCTAATTCAAAAGTCACATGAAATGATAGATTTTCAAAACTAAAACTTTCCAATTTCAAGTTAAATCAAATCTTTCATAATTCCAATCTTTTCTAATTTCAAAACCTTCCTTTTCCAAAACTTTTCAAAAACAAAACTTTTTTTTTTCAATTAAAATACAATCTTTTCAATTCAACATGCATTGCATAAAACTTAGGTCCTAGAATTGCTTAAATCCCAAGTTACCTCAAACCTAGGTCAAACCTTTCCAAACTCAACTTTCTAAATTTAATTCTTCTTAAACCAAATCTTTCCAAATTCTAATTTTCCAAATTCTAAATTCAAACCTTTTCAAATTTAGACCTTTCTTAATTCAAATCTTTCCTAAAGTGGAAATTTTCCTAAAATAGAACTTTTCTAATTTGAAACTTTCCTAATTCGAAACTTTTTTAAAATCAAACATTTCTATTTCAATTGCATGTTTAAATCCTAGATTAGATAGACCCTAGAAGGCTAAAACTCTAGTTCAACCTCTAACCCAAAATTAGGAAATTTCAACTCTTTTCTAAACCAAGATGGTTTCCAAACTCCAATTTAAGTGAAGATGATTTCAAAGTTTAATTCAATTTTTCAAAATAAGTCCAAGTTTTACTTCAAAGTTCGATTTCAAATTAAAGTCAATTTCAAATCAAAGTTCAATTTTTAAATCTTCTAATCAAAGTTTAAACATGAACCTTTTCAAGTCAAACTTTCTAAATGCCCCAAAATGTCTTTTCAAATCAAACAAGACCCCAAAGTGTCTATTTTCAATCCGACCCTGAGTCTGAATTACGACTGATCTAATTCTCAACAAAATGATATGTAGGCAACCTTTATGGGTGTGGTCACAACCTTTTTCAAAATTCTAATTTCTTTTTCAAAATCTCTCTCCAAGTTCAAATTCTTCTCATGCGCTTACATATTATGCATCACATCATCCCTAAAGTGATGGCTCAAACTTCTTTTCAAAATTCTTAAAGTGGATATAATTGGATATTGGATAATCGAAGATTATAAATGAGTGAACCTAGGGTGAAAGGATGTGTAGGTATCGTAAAGGCGGTATAGGGTGATAGACTAGTGTATATGTTACCAACCTCCGAACCTAGAATTACTATTTTTGAAAGACCAAAAACATTGTTATTTTTAAAAAAAGGCTTAGATTTTTTCAAAGGTTTTCAAACAACCTGTTTTATCAACAAAAAAAACCTCTCTGTTGAGAAAATTTTTCAAAATCTTTTCAAAAATCCTAAGTTTAATCTTCAGATTACACTGAATTTTAGGTGACCTAACTCACCTTAACAAATTTAGGTGGAGACTCCAAATCTTTTGTCAAAACCCTTATTCAAGTGAATTTTCAATTCAAATCTAGTAACACTTGTCCTTCTAGAAGAATGAGTTCTAACAAAAGTGTGACATTTGTTTCCCACATATCATCTCAATGGTGTGAAAAATCAGGGCACAACAACTGGTGACTCTGCTGGGAATGCTTAGAGAGTTAGTCCATTATCATGTCTCTTCACCCTTCACTCATCTCGAATCTTCGTTTAATTTATCAAATTCTATCCATTTTAAATTTTTTAAAATCAAACTTTTCAAAGTTGTTTTCAAAAACATTTCATCACTTGCATTCAATTCATATTCAATCATTCTTATCTTGCATTAAGTTTGTCATCAAGGTATTAACTTTTAACATTTTATTTTGTAGGTGGACCATGTTCAAATTTATTTTTATTGTCTATATAAATTTTCATGAATGACAATATATAATAGACAAGATGGATGAAAGTTGTTAGGTCCTTTCCTTCGATTTTTAAAAATTCACACACACACTGCACGTGCACTTGCATTTACATATTTGTATTCTCTATCTGGTCACATCCCTTTTAGTTAGAAAGGGAAACAGAATATTAATTGTTGGTAGATGCTGTGTCAGTATCTTAGCCTATGGCTTCTTGATGGTTCCCTCGCTCAGATCACCAACCAACAACGGTACCATCTTGGGTAGAAGATCCAAGAACTGAGCCTTCTTAGGAAGCATCATTAAACCCTCAACCTTATGCTCATGTAGAAACCCCTGCATAGCCGAACCTCTGTTGGATTTAAGACACGCACGTCAATTTCAAAACCATTGAGGAAAGGGTGACCACTTTACTTCTCTTTATTCTTGTCTATTCATGCTGTTATAATACTTGTATAATATTCATGTATGCATGTTTACTTTACTATTTCACTCTCTCTCCTTATACTCTTGCATACATGTACATGCATTCAATACTCTATGTTAAGATGAGAGTTCTAAAATAACTCAAGTCACTGCATTCTCATGCATGTGATCAACCCATAGAGAGTGACCCGCTCACTCTCCCTTGCACAAAACATACTAATATCCTAAGGGTTCTCATGTAACCATAAGGACTCATGGCATGCATTTCAAGTCATTCCATGAAAAAGAACCTTAATCCCTTTATGCTCACGAAGATAAGGATGCTAAAAAGACAAATGGGCAACCCATAAAGCAAAATCAGTTCAATAACCTCTCAAGATCAACAAAAGGTGAATCTAAGGACTCAAAAGTAGTTTAGAATGCTTCTACTAAAGTAGATAGGCCGAAGTCCCAAGAAAAATGTATTATGATTTTTCTATATTCAAACTTAAGGTTTAATGTACCCTTTTTGTTTTCTGCAAATGCGTGTATGAATGAATGTATGTTCTTAATTGACGGTAAGGTATCTGCATACAGGGGCAGACCCCCTATCTCCAAAAAGTGAGTCAAATGCATCATGTTTAATCTCCCTCTCAAGTAAGGACACCCCTAAGGTATGCATCGCATAAAGCTTTCAAAATATCAAGCACTAACTCGCGGCTTGTTTTCTTGTTTTCCCTTCATCTCTCTAGGTAAAAAAATGGATGTTGATTCAACCTCTTCCATCCTGGTAAAAGCTATGATCTACAAGCTATAAGAAAGGATATTACTCAAAAGTAAGAACTCTAGTAAAGGTACTCTACATAGCTCATCAATTATAATTCCAAGAGGGATTGCTTACGTCCTAAAGGGGCTAGAGTACCAAGACCAAACTGTCCTCACCATACAACCTCACAAATCCAACATGAACCTGATAGTCAAAACTTTTACTCCATATTCCTTATTATCGCCTTATTCTCACCCCTTTGCCCAAACATGAACTCATGGTGGCCATGGCTAAGTTTGAACCCCAAACTAACACCCGGAGAGCCATACGGCTTCTACCACTCTTGTTTCCACCAAAGAAACCAACTATACCTATTACCCTATCCATCCTTATAAATCCTCCATCCATAGTGGTCTTTTGCTCGTACACCCAAAGGTAACTCTTCCTATCATGACTCAATTACCAATATTTTGCTTCCATAATGTCCTGTGGAATTATCCTCCTGACAAAGTTCAAAGCATTGAAGAACCCGTAGCGAAAATAGGTGGGATGACTTGGTCAGGCAACTTTAAAACTTTACTGAAATGGAAAGAAGGAGGAAAGGGAAAGATAAAGATTGAGAAAGCTCTAACCTACCAATAGATCAAGATATATCAGAATTCTCAAAGCTCTGGGGAAAGTTGATTATAACATCATGGAACAACTCAGAAAAGTCCTAGCCCATATCTCTATGTTAGGCTTGTTGCTTACTTTTGAGGTACACAAGGATACTTTGATTAGGATCCTTAAAGATACCATGTGCCTGAAAACTTCACATCAGATAACTTGCATAACATGGTGAGCCTCATCATGGTCTTAAATATCATTACTTTCTCTGATAATGAAACTCCTGCTAATGGGATAGGGCACAACCGTGCCTTACATGTGGTTATGAAAATAAGGGAAAAAATGGTGTCAAAAGTGTTAATAAACAATGGATTATCTCTAAACGTTTGCCCGACTTCCACTATAGAAACACTTGGAATGGACAAAACTTATTTGAATAACAGCAACACGGTCATCCGCGCCTTTGATGGCTCCTAAAGAGAAACCATGGGGGAAATTAAAATGCTAGTCGAGATAGGACCTGTGACTTTTATAATCAAATTTCAAGTCTTACACATTCCAGCTGTTTACAACTTGTTGTTAGGACGACCCTAGATTCACTCGGTAAACGCAGTCCCTTCTAGCCTTCATCAAACAGTCAAATACATCATAGGTTCTAAATTAATCTCTGTTTCTTCCAAAAAGGAGTTTTTCATATACAAAGTTGACACCATCTCACTTGACATAGAATTGGCCTCTTGCATCCAATCATTCGAATATGTCACTGCCATATAAAAAGAAGATCAAGTAGAGCCAAAGTATTCTCAAAATTCCCAGATGATAACTCACTACTTCAAAACAAATAGTTTCTATCTAGGTAAAGCCCAAAATCACAGAAATACCATCAGCTGAACCCACCTTCAGGCTGGGGTACGAGCCTACCAAAAAAGAGAGAAGAGAAGAAGCCAAGAAGACAAGGGCTGATATGAAAGTAGCTATAGAGCTCTTTGATCAATTCAATCGATTAGACGTGGGAAAGGTAGTGTCTGCATCAAGTAAAAGTTTGAAAAAAAGAAAAATTCAAGATGAAGCACCTTTCACGAGGACTGATGCTGAAATAACTCAAGATAGGTCCATTCGAGTAGTCCTCTCGAGAGAGAAACTTCATAATTGGGCTAGTAAGGATATCATTCGCACCTGCAAGCTTTGGTACAAAGCTTGCTAGAGCAAATCCTAAAGCACCAGACTTGCCATAAGCGAATCCTGTCTTCATAAACTATTTATTTTAGCTTTTAATTCAATTAATTATATCAAATATATCAAATCAATGGAAAATTATTTTTGTTGTTTGATTCATTGTGCATTATTTTTCTTGTTAGGGACCCTCGTATCTAACACCTTGCTCAACTAATCCAAAGAATGCCAAACATGACAAACAATGACTTTAACACTGAATTTGACTATCAGTAGTTGGGAATTGAATTGGATGTGAACCATACAAGTGAAGTACTTGGGGAAATTTGGGAACAAGTAGAAAGACCTGAGAACCGTAGCACTCCAAACATTGAAAAAATAGAAACAGTTAACTTGGGGAATAAGGGGGATCCTAAGGAGGTCAAAATTAGCATAGGGTTAAATTAGTGGTAGTGCAAAGAGGTACTAGAACTATTATATGCATACCTAGAAAATTTTGCCTGGTCTTACAAAGACATGCTTGGGCTAGACGAATCTTTCATTGAACACAGGTTACCCTTGGACCCACAGATGAAACCTTTCAAACAAAAGTTAAGAAGACTCAAGCCAGAGTGGAGTCTGAAGGTCAAAAAAGAAGTGATCAAACAATTCCAAGCAAGAGTTTTGCAAGTAGTGGAGTACCCCCAGTGGCGAGCTAATATTGTGCCCGTTCCCAAGAAAGACTACAAAGTACGGATGTGTATTGACTTTCAGGACCTCAACAAGGCCAGTCCAAAGGATAATTTCCCTCTGCCACACAGAGACACGTTGATAATAGGGTCAGCCATGAAATGTTCTCTTTCATGGATGGCTTTTTGGGATATAACTAAATCAAGCTTGCTGAAGAAGATAGAGAGAAGACAACCTTTATCACCCTTTAACGAGTATATTATTACAAAGTTATGCCATTTGGGCTTTGTAATGTAGGGGCAACTTACCAAAAAGCCATGGTAACTTTTATTCCATGACATGATATATCAAAAGGTGGAAGTTTATGTAGACGACTTGATTGTCAAATCCAAACAATAGGAACACCACCTGCTCAACTTACAGAAGGTGTTTGACCAGCTTCGCAAATACCAACTGAAGTTAAATCCTACCAAGTGGACGTTCGGGGTATCCTCAAGGAAATTGCTGGGATTCATAGTCAATGAAAAAGGAATAGAGATTGATCCCGCCAAAATTAAGTCCATTGTTGAAATGCTAGCCCCCAGAGGGAAAGAATAGATTCGATCCTTTTTAGGAAAATTAAACTTCATCAGTAGATTCATCACTCAAATGACTCAACTCTGCAAGCCCATTTTCAAACTCCTCAAGAAAGATGTTCCGAAAGAATGAGATGATAATTGTCAAATAGTTTTTGAAAAAATCAAAGAATACCTCCAGAATCTTCCAATCTTAGTGCACCTATTGTTGATGTACATGACAGTCCTGAATACTTCCATAGGGTGCATTTTGGAGCAACATGATGAAATGGGGAAGAATGAGCAAACCCTTTATTACCTTAGTAAGAAGTTCCTGCCATACGAAGTAAAGTACTATGATGTTGAAAAAACCTATTGTGCGCTAGCCTGGGTAGCCCACATGTTTTGGCATTACATGCTCTATCATACCACTTTTCTTATCTCCAAGATAGATCCGATCAAGTGTTTTAAAAAACTAACCCTGTCCAGCAGAATCGCATGATGGCACATGATCTTATCAGAATTCGACATTGTATTCACCACTTGTAAAGCAGTCAAGGGGCTGGTCATAGCTGATTACCTGGCTGAGAACCCTATTAATGATTATTAATCCATGGAACCCAGTTCCTAGATGAAGATATCCTATGCACCGAAGATGTAATTAAAGGGCTAACGGAAACTGGATGGAGGATGTATTTTAACGGAGCTTCTAATATAAAAGGAGCTAGGATCGAGGCAGTAGTAGTATCAGAAGTGGGCAGTCATTACCCCATTGTTGTTAAATTAAAACTAGAACCTTGCACCAATAACATTACCGAGTATGAGGCTTGCATTCTTGGATTAAGGCTAGCATTGGATATGAAGATTAATAAAATGGCTATCTTCGGAGATCCTGATCTCGTTTTAAAAATTCAAAGAAGTGTACCAAATCCGAGATACCAAACTCTCTAGATATCACCAACAAATCAAAGATCAGTGTCAACTGTTCAAAAGCATAGACTTCCATTATATACTCCAGATAGAGAATAACTTCGCTAATGCATTAGCCACTCTAGCTGTAATAATCAAGGTTGACAGTGGCATAAAAATACCTCCCCTCCAAATTTTTACTAGAGACACCCCCTCCTATTACCTTCACATAATAGCTGAGCCCGATGGGCAATCATGGTTCTATGATACTCAAAGATACATCCAAGTAAGGGCATTCCCCGATGCGGCCTCTCATCAAGACAAGAAGACCATTTACTATTTGGAGGGACATTATTTTATGGCCAGAAATGAGCTTTTTAAGAGATCCTTGTTCAGCCCACTAAAATGTGTCAATGCCATCGAAGCCAAAACCATCACGGAGGAGCTACATGAGGGGGTTTGCAGTCCTCAAATGAATGGCCACACTCTTGCCAAGAAAATCCTCTGAACGGGGTATTACTGGACAACTATAGAGTCAGACTGCACCAAATATGTTCTCCGATGTCATAAGTGTCAAATACACAGAGATAAGATTAAAGCACCACTGACAGAATTCCACCTATGTCGGCCTCATGGCTATTCTCAATGTGGGGGATAGATATGATCGGCCCAATCACTCCCACAGCCTCCAATGGTCATCAATTCATCCTAGTTGCCAATGATTATTTCACTAAATGGGTAGAAACAGTCTCCTATGTTCATGTCACCAAGAAGGTCGTGGAGAAGTTCATAAAGAACCACATTATCTACTGATATGGGATTCTTGAATCATTCATCACTGACGATACCTCCAACTTAAACAATGAACTGATGACAAAACTGTGCCAAGGATTTTGCGTCACCCATCGATATTCAGTCGCCTACCACCCTTAGATGAACGGAGCTGTGGAAGCAGCCAACAAAAACATCAAGAGAATACTTCAAAAAATGATTGACAACTACAAAGACTAGCATGAGAAGCTCCTCTTTGCACTAATGGCTTGCCGAACCACTATAAGGATTTTTACTTAAGCTACCCCCTTTGGATTGGTCTATTATGCAGAGGCAGTCCTCCTTATTGAGGTTGAAATTATTTCCCTAAGAATCTTAATGGAAACCAAATTAGATGAAGCTGAATGGATAAAAAACAGATACACTCAACTTTGCTTCCTAGACGAAAAGCGATTGGCTGCGGTTTACCTTGCTCAATGTTACAAATGAGCTCGCCAAAATATGGCCTTGAGAAAGAAAGCAAGGAGATGTCTCAAACATTATTCAGAAGCTTTTCAACAGAAATCAAGAACCTGGCTAAAAAGAGAGAAAGAGAAAAGAGGAAAAAAGCATATTCTTAAGGATGCGGTGAAAACCCAAAAGGGCGCCGTAAGTAAAAATGTAGGGATGTGGCAAGATACAAAACTGTCAACCTTAATGCAAACCTGTAAAGGGGCCTTGGTGCAAAAATGATAGAGTTCGGACTAGTGAAAACCCGCATAGGTGCCAGTAGCAAGAATAGTATAAAATAAAGGATCATCTGAAATGTAAACATTCTTTGAAATCACAGGTAGAAACAAACAATGGATAAGTCAGAAGTTGTCTTGAAAAGCATTCTCTGAGTTAGCTGAGTTGAGGTTAAGGAAGTAGAGGGTCCTCTCCTGGGACAATAAGTCAATCAAAGCATCAAACAACGGGAAGTAATTTCCATTTGAAGTTCTTAAACATATTTTATATTAACTATGCAAGGAAAGCATCTCAGTCATGTAAAAGGCTATAAATCTATATGACAAAAAAGAAGAAAGTATTAAAATGAAATCTGTCTCTCTACAAATGTAGGTATCAAAAAGTCTAGAAAACAGATGAAGAATGAGGGGTAAAAATGTGACGCTCCCCATCATCATTAGAAGAAGAATCAACCAAGGCAGGGTCCACCGGCTCACCATCCACATCATCAATAAGAAGGGCACTAGAGGAGGTCCCCACCGCCGCTAAACCAAGCATGCCCTGCTCATAATCAGCACACCTAGCCAGGAGCGCATCCCTCTCTCGAGCAAGAGACTCTACGGTCTCTCTCAAAGATCAAAAAGTCTCCCTCAGCAGTATCATCCTCTGAAGAAGCAAAAATGTCTGGGGCACCATGAGACTGCTTCTGTCCCTAAGAAGTACTCTGTTAACTTTACGCCTTGATTTTGATGATAACTAAACTTTATGTTAGTTTACTAATGCATTTAATTAGTGTGCCGATTAATAAGGATTATAATTTAGACTTAAAGATTGACTTAAAGTCTAAGGTCAAAATGGATGCATATTAATTCCAAGTTTGAGCCATGTGCCAAAATAGAGCAATTGCACCCATTCAAACTTCAAACAAATGATTTGCATTCGAAGAGATTAAAGGTGCTCAAAAGAAGATTTCATTAAGTGTGTGTAAAGACTTAATGAAATTGACTTGAATTTGAAGAGATTGAAGGTGTTCAAAAAGAGAATTCATCATTATCACAAAGTCTCTATAAAGAATTCAAAAGAAGACTTCATCAGGGCTATAAAGATTCAATAAAGTTTATGCGTATTGGAAGTGCTCAAAAGTAGACTTCATCAAACTTCTAAAGATTCAATGAAGTTATCCTGAAAAAGATATCGGCATCATGTATATGAAGTTCGACATGGATCAGAAAAAGGTTAGCAGCAAATGGAAAGAGTTCGGTAATGAAGAAGAGAAGTTTGGCATTAATGAAAAGAAGTTTGGCAGCTCGGCAATAAAGAAAATATGGTTATCAAAAGAAAATTTCAATCCAAAACTTGAATTGATGTTATTCTTGAAGAATAACTCTGGTTTGAAAATCAACATATCCCAAAGAAAAGATCCCTTAAACATCACTAGATTATTTGAAGCTAGACTGGACAAGGAATACATGAATGAGGATTTCTGGGTGATGGGTCGATACATAAACTTGATGTGTCGATACATGGAGACAGTAGACAAAATCTGAAAAATGCAAGCTTGATGTGTTGACATATGAAGCCAAGTGTCGACACATGTGGACTAACTGTTATATTTTTAAACGTTATATTGAACTGGGTATGCATTTAATGAGCTCCCAACTACCTCCAGTGGGTAAAATCAGTTCAGGGCCATATATACAAGCCTCCAAATACATTTATGGACAAGAAATACAACATTCACTGATTGATTGAGCTAAAAATTCTCTTTGTCTTCAAGTTAGTATTTAGTGAGCTATTCAATTCCCATCTACTCTTCATAGAGAATTTGTATTTCATTTGTATATCTTTCATATACTTGTAAGTGAGAGTTGGAGTGTTCTCTTGTAAAAGAAAAACACTTGTAAGTTAAAGTGGATCTTGGACAAAATCACTTAGTGGCTGGAAGAACTTGGGAAGAAGTTCTTGTGTAAAAGTGAGTTGAGCACTTTGAAAATCAGCATTTATTTTATAATTGGAGATTACATAATGGAAGAAGACTTCAAAGGGATCTTGGGGTGAGGATGTAGACCACAAGTTATGGTTGAACCTCAGTAATTCTTGGAATGCTTTCTTGTGTTCTGTTTTTATCTCATTATTGCATATATCGTGAATTATTGTTCCATTGATTAGATCAACTTTAATTAATCTTAATTGCCTTAATTTTTGAAAACCCAAATTCACCCCCCCTCTTGGGTTGCTTTTGGGGCCAACATACTCAAGGGCAGACTATCCTGTATCAATAAGGCCACTGCTAGCCATATCTCCAGAGAAGCCACCTCTGCGGTCTTGACCTTCAATCGATCCTGTAATCCCTGTATCAGTCTTTGATTCTGTAGCCTGTGATGACACCGCTGAATAATCATGGTTGTCAAGAAGTTTGTATATCTCACGGGGGGTAGAGATGTCTCGATAAGCAAATCCCTAACCTTACTATATCCCAACACATACCGGTGAAACCAGTAGTGATAATTCTCATTCTCAGTAGGCTCGTGAGAAAATGGCCCGTCATCATTCGCGTGAGGAAGCAAAGACCTCCACATGCCCATAACCCTTTTCTACCAATGCTTTTGAGATCACTGCCCCAAAATCCAAAACTAAACTCAGCTACCGATACCAGATAAGGGATGTCCTGGCTCCTGCCAAATTGCAACAAGACTCAGATCCCAAAAAAAGGGGAAATACCTCGCAAACCTACCAGAGACACAAAGGCCCCCTCGGAAGTCCGCACTCTTAAGCAATACCTGCCAATCAACCTTGTATGCTACCTGACCGTGTTGGACCTTCTACACTGAAGATAGGTGGCCAATGCCATAATAGTCCGTGGAAACCTCTCGTCATCCATGGTAACTCTTTTAGACCTCACCAGGGAATGTATATAATCAAGCTTGGGATACCATGTATGCTGAAACAAAGAAGTGGCAACACAAATGTCCAATCACCCAAAGTTGAAAAACTGTGGCACACCCCTAAAAACTAACATCAGTACCCTGCTAGAGTTGAGAAACGCTGATATATGTCTCTTCTACAACCATAGGAGCATATGATCGGCCTTTGCGAATCCCGACAAGCAATATGCATAGTCGACAGTCAATCAGGCCATCCTCTCTGGGGAACACCAGGAGACTCAAGAGGAGCAAAGCCAAGGCCACCATACGAGAAACTGACCAATCTTGGGGAGAATGCCAATCACATGGATGAGCTGCCAAGCCTTTCACAAACTCAAAATGGGAAACCAGAAACTCCATCAGAACACAAGAAAACTACGGTAGAAAGCTAGAAGTAAAAATCGCCCGTCGGAGCCCAAGATGAGTCGAGGCAACTGAGATACAACCATCGGGGAAGGTGGGTCCAACGATGCCAACCGAGTCATCCCAAAAGCCAAGAAGAAATCTATACTCATGGGGAGTAGAAGTCAACTCATAGTCCCTGAAGCATAAAAGACCCAAGTCCAGCTGCCAGAAAGGAACTACTGCCTCTATGAATCCTGAAATGAGTTGCACCGATAGGAGTGAAGCAATACAACCAAAGGCCCGATAGAAGATGTCCCGCTTATCTGAAGGGTACCCAACATACCAAGCCCTCAGTAGGCTCAAGATAGTGTCTGCCATCCTCAAAATCAAATTAAGGTAAAAGCATCAACATACGGTATATGCTGTTGAAAAGAAAAGAGGTATAGAAAAAGAAAAAGAAAGGAAAGAAAAGAACGATGCAAGTCTCGTTCCCCTGCCCTTGGCAAAGTTTACTCTGTCATATTTCTTAGTTTTCAAGTTTTCTAAAAAAAAACGAACACGAGAGAGTATTTCAAAAAATCAATTCCTAAGGTTTTCAAACATTTTCCAAAAAATCTATCTCGAAGTCAAATCTAAAAGTTTTATTCAAAGTCATTTTCCAAGGATTTTTAAACTTTTCCTTCAAAAATTTTATTCAAAGTCCATTGTCAAAGGTTTTTCTAAGTTTTTCCTCTAAAAAGTTTTATTCTAAGACCTCTGAGTTTTTAGGGGTCTTTTCTGCCAAAAAGGCCACATCCTTAAAAGTTTTATCTTTTTTTCCTTCAAAAATATTTTATTTTAAAAATTTTAACTCTTTTCCTCATTTTAAAAGATTTCGATAGAGTCCCATTTGTAAATAGTTCCTATAACGCCCAAAACTTTACAATAGAGCACAAACTATGCACCCCACGGTACCACAAGCACATGTCATGAACGAATTTTCTAACGAATGCTTCCCTTTTCCAAAAATCCAAAGGTTTTCAAAATTTTTGCAAAAACTTTCAATAATACTTCAAATATTTTCTAAAATTTTTTTTATATTTTTCTAAATATCAAACACAAACAATTCAATCAAATTTCAATTTTTCATATTTTTGAAGCATTTTTCTATTTTTTAAAAAATCAAAATTTCAAAAAGTTTTCAGAAAATCACGAAATTTGCCACGATTGTTCAACATATTTTTCTATGGTACATGGCGCAAAAATCTGGCAAGAAAACCCAACACCCAAAGTTGTAGTAGCAAATCCCCAAATCATGCAGAAACCGTTTTTACATAAACATGCAAAACTACTCAAACTCAATCAAATGGGCATCAAAATGCAGAACCAATACCACCAGACAGAGTGTTCAAAACGTATCAAAACATTAGTTTTGACTGTTTACACAACTCAAACGGAGTTCAACATATCAAGATCAACACAAAATAAAAAACTCAACTCTTGGAGTTCTCTAGCGAAATCTTCTTCTTCGGTGGTAATTTCGGCGACGGTGACTACTTCCGGTAACTCTCTGGCTTCTCCTAAACTCACACCTTTAATGCCCAAGAGTCCTTCTTTGTAAAAACCTTGAGAAAAGCTCTCAACCCTTTCAAAATTTCACAAACCTGCAAGCCTTGAATGAGAGGTTGTTCTGGTTTTTAATTCTCAAGCCTAGTGCCATTGGCAGTGGCGCCAAGGCAATTTTAAGCTTGGCACCACTAGGAGTCCAGTTTTAGGCAATTTTTCCCTTTTGCTTGCCAAAATCAGATTTTAAATGTCCCCTTAGGCTAATCTATAATTTTCAAGCTTCTTTTTTCAAAATCTTCCAATTCTAATCCCTTCGATCATCTCGCGGTCAATATGAGATCCTTACTTTATAGTTTTCTACCTTCGACAAGCAAAGACAGAAAAAGAGCGGCAGCTGTAAACACCTCATTTTTTGCTCACTCGGTAATCTCCAGCCCGACTGGACTCACATTCAAATCAACACGGACACATTCAAGCCTAAACCGGCTATCTAGACCCAATCAAGTTAATAAATTGCTTGGCGGGCCCACCAAGCCCAATAGAGGCAAAATAACCAAAATACTGTTAGGCATTGCTCGGTCCAATTCATGTTAGACGGTAAGTCCATATTTCAACCTCAATCCCAGTTCCAATTCCATCCCAGACCAATCAAGCTCTATACGACACGTCTTTCGAGAAATTAATTCCTCAGACAGTAAGTCCATTCCACACGGCACATTTACTAAGAAAGCACAAAATCCCTCGAAACGATAAGTCCTTTCACAACAGTCGACCGGGATGAAACCTAAGTCCTTGAGATGGTAGAGCAATTCACTTTTAGCGCCTGCTAGCTCGACAACGTAGAATGTTCGTTATTCAACACGTCTTTTGAGAAAGTTGATCCCTTAGGTGGTAAGACCATCTAACAGCTTCCCGAGATCAGGCAGTCTCCAGAATGAATGCCCATCGTCAGAGTGACGGAAATATTCACAAACATCGCAACCATTAGAATGACTAAAACACTCGCAAACAGGTCAACATTGGGAATGTCAACAATTCCCCTATGTCACAGGACCGAACATGCCTTTTGGCCGTGATAAGTTTATCGGAGGATGGGATACCTTTGGAAACCAACTTGTTACACACTGTCAGAATAATGAAAACACTCAAAACCCAAGTCAACACCAGTGCTTGCTAACCAATTCTGGTGAAAAATAACCAAACTAACCCTTGGGCACAACCGGCACGCTTTTTGAAAAAGTTCCTAAGACCTCAGAGTGGTAAGTCCATCTTTCTAAAATTATCCTAAAGATGATCTAGCTCGTTCTAGTGCCTTCCAATCAAAATGACCATTTTACGCCTAGATCTCCAATTGCCTCCGGGAACCACACTGGCTTTGGGTATCAAACCAGTTACCTTTCGAGGATGCTTCTAATAGTGCTCCTAACTTTCCAGTAACTTTCTGAATTATTCTGAGTCCATTCCGGCAAACCGAGTGTAAAATGACCGTTTTGCACCTAGTGGGCCGGTCACCTTTTCCAATCACATTGGCTCTGAGTATTAAATTGAAAATCCCTCAGAACATTCTCAATAATATGTCTAACCTTCAAGTCTTCTCACAGATCACTCCGGGTCAATTCCAACGTTTTGCTAGTTCAAATGACTATTTTGCCCCTAGTGGGCCGGTTAGTTTTTTCAACTACTTCGGCTCTGGTCATCAAGCCAGTTACCTCTAGGACACTTTTTAGGGGTTCCTGTGCATTCCCGGTCGAGTTTGGTTACTCAAAACCTTCTAAATCATTCCCAGACTTTTCAAAGTCATTCCAAACCAAAATTGCATGGTAGTTACTAGGATAGGCGCTCAGACCTTTTGCCTTGCGTCACAAGGGTAAAAAATCTGCTTCTTACTACCTTAAAACATTTCCTAAGTGGTTGGTGCCACTAGCACCACTACAACAGGTGCTAGTCATTATTTTACTGGCCTATAAATACAGGCCACCCCTTTGCATATTCTGGGTTTGTAAAATTACTCTAGAAACTCTATTTATCTAAAAACAGAGCTTGAATTTCCTCAAAACCCTAATTCTTTCAAGCCTCCTCAAACTCTAGCCTCTATACACTCAAACCTTAGCCTCCATACAATCTATACACTCAAATCGTTGCCTTCAAGCATCCATTGAAGATCAAGTGCTGCAGATCCAAGGCCCTCAAAGTCCAAGCAAAGTCCATCATCAAAGCATCAAAGTAAAGAGAAGACAAGGTAGGTTTCTATTTGAATTATGCAATTCCCCTCTCTCTTTTCTTCCTTGTAACCCAGTTGGGTTTTCTTCTATTTTAACCCCTATCTTTTACCTCCTCTTCTTGCATGTTTGAAATAATGGATATCTCAATTCATGCCTAGGAAGGCCTTGGAGGGAATCACCGTGTCGGGGATTCTCTTTGAGTACGACCTAAGACGGTGTGGGTCTGGCCCCCTTGGTTATGTGATGAAGCCTAACCTTATATGTTCATATCCCTATTGCATTGTTGCTATCATAATAATGTGTTCAAAGATATTTTCAAACTTGTATTAAAAGTTGCTTTCAAAACTTGCATTCAAAATATTTTCTTTCAAAGCTGTTTTCAAAAATACAACCCTAAATAATTCTAACCATTTCATGGTTAGGGTTGGTTTAGAAAAGTGTTATATTCAATATGACCATCAAGGTCTAAATTTGAGTTCAAGTCTTAAATTGTTTTCAAGAAATCACAACTCTAAGGTGATTCTAGCCATTCCATGGTTAGAGTTGTTTTAGGTGAGTGTTACAGTTAAAGAGGCCATCAAAGTCCATATTAGGTTTTCAAACTCTAATTGTTTTCAAAATCACAACCCTAAAATGGTTTTAGTCTTTCATGTGTGGAATCATTTTAGAAAAGTGAGATATTCATAAGACTTTCAAAAGTCTACATTCATTCATTTCTAAAATAAGTTTTGCAAATCCACTTCCTAAAGATTCTTCTCAAAGATTTACTTTCTAAAAGCTCTTTGTCTTCAAATCCAAGTCCAAACCCTAGAGTCCATGTTTAGAAAATCCTAGTTTTCTTATATAAAATCATAGTTTTCTATTTGCATCAAAATCATAGATTTCCAAAATCATCTTTTATATGAAATTGTAGATTTCCTAATTTAAAAGTCATATAAAATGATAGATTTTCAAAACTAAAACTTTTTAATTTCATGTCAAATCAAATATTTCCTAATTCCAATTTTTTCTAATTTCAAAACCTTCAATTCCCAATACTTTCTCAAAACAAAACTTTTCTTTTTCTATTAAAATCCAATCTTTCCAATTCAAAATGCATTGTATAAACTCTAGATCCTAGGATTGCTTAAATCCTAAGTTATCTCAATCTTAGGTCAAACCTTTTCAAACTTAACTTTCCAAATTCAATTCTTCTTAAACCAAATATTTTCAAATTTCAATTTTTCAAAGTCTAAATTCAAACATTTCCTAAATCAAATCTTTTCTAAAGTATAAACTTTCCTAAAATCAAACTTTCCTAATTCGACACTTTTCTAAAATCAAACCTTTCTATTTCAATTGCATAGTTAAACCCTAGGTTACATAGACTCTAGGAGGCCAAAATCCTAGTTCAACTTCTGACCTTAAGTTAGGAAACTTCAACTATTTTCTAAACTAAGATGATTTTCAAACTCTAATTCAAGCGAAAATAATTTCAAAGTTCAATTCAATCTTTCCAAAATAAGTCCAAGTTCTACTTCAAAGTTTGATTTCAAATCAAAGTTCAATTTTCAAATCTTCCAATCAAAGTTCAAACAAGAACCTTTTCAAGTTAAACTTTCTAAAGGTCCCAAAGTGTCTTTTCAAATTAAACAAGGCCCCAAAGGGTCTTTTCAAATCAAACAAGACCCCAAAGTATCTATTTTCAATTAGACCCCGAGTCTAAACTACGACTGAACTGATTCATGTCAAAAGAATACGTAGGCAACCCTCATGGGTGCAATCACAACCTTTTTCAAAATTTTGATTCTCTTTTTCAAAATCTTTCTCTAAGTTCAAAATTTTCTCATACACTTGCATATCATGTATCACATCATCCCTAAAGTGATGGCACAAACTTCTTTTCAAAATTCTTAAAGTGGATATAATTGGACATTAGATAATCGAAAATTCTAAATGAGTGAACATAAGGTGAAAAAACATGTAAGTACTGCAAGGGTGGAATATGGTGATGGCCTAGTATATCTTCCCAATATGTAACTAACCTCAGAACCTAGAATCATTATTTTCAAAAGACAAAAAACGGAATTATTTTCAAAAAGGACTTAAATCTTTTCAAAGGTTGCCAAACAACTTGTTTTTTCCAAAGAAAACCCTCTGTTGAGGAAGTTTTCAAAAACCTTTTCATAAATCCTAAATTTAATATTTGGTTGCACTTAGTTTTAGGTGATCTAACTCACCTTAACAAAGTTAGGTAGCGACTCTAAATCGTTTTCCAAAAGCCCTTATTCAAGTCAATTTTCAAATCAAACTTAGTCTCATTCGTCCTTCTAGAAGAATAAGTTCTAACGAGAAAGTATCGTGTGTTTTTCACATATTATCTCGATGGTATGAAAAACCGGAGCGCGACAAATGTAAAAAAATATCCCTTCATGAAAATTGCCATTACAATTGAATACAAAACATTTCTAATTACATAATGCAATATTATGTGATTTAACATATCATATCTTTCAAGATAAATTGAGTAAAAAATGAATATTGTTTAAGCCATTTTAGGCATAACAACTGGCTCTTGAATATAAAATTAAATAAAAAGATAACAGCTAAATTTTTAAAATAAACGAAAAATTATTGCAAATCAAAGTAAAAGATTTGTGGTGAAAGTTTTAATGATCTAAAGATGTGGGGAAAAAAACAAACCAACTAAGTTAGCTAAATTGGCCAAGGCTCTCGGTCTCTCTTTGAAAACTCAAAAGTTCGACTCGTACTAAGTACAAGAGTGGGCTACGAGAAATTTATCACTTGTGAATATCTAGTCCCAACATAGATAACTAGCACACCCCTGACCGCTGAACCATTTCAACTTTATGACACTTCATGTAAGCATAGTTAGTAAAATACGGAACAACAAAATAATAGTACGTAATATGTACGGCTATAATACAATTTTTTTAAAAAATACAATAACAAAATTTAGCATAAAAATACGATAACGTAAAAAATACGAATATATAATTATTCGGATATCATATGAACATTAATTAAAAAGTAGTAATTAATAAGCAATTTCTTCTTATATATGTTAGTAAGTAGTATTTTTGTCTTGTACATATCAATTTTTTAAAACATATTATTAACAAACAACTAAATTAAAGTGATAGATAAATATATATATATTTTTTGAATACTTGATATAAGAATGGGTTAATTTATCATTTTTAATTTTTAATTAATCTTGAGTGTTAATAAGAAGTTATAGAAAAGTATGTTTAATAATTTAAATATCTCAAATATTAAAAAAATATTATAAATATATATGACATGATACTAGTAAAGATACATAAATCATAAGTTATACAAATGCTTTCTATAGTTAACAAAGTCGAATAAATTTAATAGTCAATAATTGTACTATTACAATTATATATCTAGTATATAATTAATAATATGCTAAAATTATATTAAATTATATCTAATTTTTAATAAAGTTTTTTCAAAAATATAATACGTAAAATGTTTAATACGTTTACTATATAGTTCAACTAAAAAAAATGTGTATTTTTTATTAGATTTCAGATATGAACGAAAAATGAAAATTTTATTTTTTATTTATATGTATATACAGATAATATATGTGAATAGTATGAGTACTATGCAGCTAAAAAAAATAACAAACATAAAACATCATTGGGTTCTTAACAAACTTTTAAAAAAATTTAAGAACAAAGTCGAGTATTCCATAAACTTTATGCTTAAATGTCACCAGCAATTCTTAACAACAAAAGAAGCTCCTCATATCTTCTACTATGTGTTGGATAATTGAGATGAAGAAATGAAATTAAAATATTTTGGTGGGGGTCGGGAAAAGTTGCAGCAAAGCTCACGTAATGAAAATTTAGTAAACCTAATGCTAAAAGAATCCCAATATTATCATGATGTTTCCTCATTCTTTTAGCATAAAATACTCATATTGAACCATAAAGCACATAACAAGAAATTCTAAGCTACATTGATCATGTTAGTGACAATTGGAAAAAAAGAATGTTGAAATATTATTTAAGCTTTGAAAAATCTAATCATTTAATATTTTGATATTCCTTTGATTTAATTTTTGTTTAATTAAATGGTATTTGGAGCACTAAGATTGTAGCAGTTTTAATAATTTATAACCGTTAAAAATTCTACCCATGGTACTACTCATGTCTAAGCAACTAGACCAAGAACTGAAAAATGATAAAGCCAATATTGGTTAGTACTAGGTGTTACAACCGGTATTAGTCAGTATTGATTGTACCTTGACCGGTATAGAACTCACCTTCGTTGCTACCGTTTTATGACCCGTTTTATGAACCGTACCAATTGGAATAGCACGGTATTATAACTATGATATCAACCTAATATTAAGTGCTATCAATCTAATATTAAGTACCCTGCACAACGACCGATGTTAGAAAGTAGTAAGCAGCCATTTGTTTTCCTTCTGCATAATTAATCTCTTTAGGGGAAATTTTTTTTTTCTTTGAATCTTGTTTTATGACCAAACTAATCTTTATTAGGGGCGGAGAGGCTAAGGATTGGGACCTCTTGCGTTTTTAAAATTATTTGAGGTCTTATAATATTTTGTACTTATGATAAGAAGTAGTGTATTGCCCGTAAAATATAGAAAAAAATTTCCTTAACTCTCTTACAAAACCTCTTCTTGAATTTCTTTTGTTATGTTTGGAACTTAAATTTATCAAGTAAAAAGAAAAGAAAAAGAATATGAGTGGAAAAAGAAAAAAATTTAGAGATTTCAAATTTTTACTTATTTTCTTTTTATATTATTTGATTCTCTATTTTCTCTAACAACCAAATATAAAATATAATTTCATATTATTTTTTTTTTACTAAATCCTTAATCCAAACATAACGTTAGTCTTCAAGCCTTTCATTGCCTCCAAAATACTAACTTTTGAGATCTTTAATGCTGAAAATGTTGTTTCACAATTATTCCTCTTATTAAAAACAATTTTCCATAGTTGAGCAGAGATTCAATTGAAAGAGTTTATGATGAAACCAAAAAAATTCACCCAATCTATTAAATCAGATTAGAAGATCACACCATTCGATTAGGGAATAAGTTACCAAACCCTCAAGTCAACATATTGTAAATTCAAATGTGGTTTAGTCTCAAGCCATGATCTTGAATTGAAGAATGAAAGGATTTTTTCGTCAACAGATTTTTATCAAAATTTTTCCTTTTTGCGTACTAGAAATTTGCGTTCACACTAACAGACTTTTTTCTTTTAAAAAAGGAGAATGGTCATGTTGTAGAATGACTTGAGTGTAAAAAAATTAGCAAAAAAATTTGTTTAAAAAATATCATGAGAGAGAGAGACTTTTATACAAATCCTAAATATATTTATGAAAAAATTCAGAAAATTCAATTGTTGTGTTGTGTAATTGTCAGTCATATAAAATCTAACCTATTAACTTGGTTTGGAAAATGGCTAACAAAATTCCTTTTTGGAGAAGTTAAAAATAATTGAACAATTATATGCAGACTATAATGAAATGAATTGTTCTAATAATTCGAATTGCGCCACCCTAATAGGTATTACTTGTATGACAATGTTTTATTGGAAAGGAAAGCAAATGCAAATGAATTTTAGATTCCTCCATTAATTATCATTTTAATTTCTCCATTAATTGTCATTTCTTTTCTTTCTTTTTTTTTCTGGAGAGAATACAGTGAATAGTGGCCTAAGTTTGACGCAATCTGGTTGAAATATTTATGTATAAAAAATTCATGTATTAGGTAATATAGCTAATATGTTTAATTGATTCTTATCATTGGATGAGATTTTTCATGTGCGCAGATACGTACAGCGAACCTCAAATATGAACACCAAAAGGTATACACGAATCAAAAAAGGGTGATAATGCATCGACCTCCCTAAGGTCGAAAGCATTTCAAAGATTAAGTACCCATTTGGAAATAATTTTTTTGATTAAATAAGATACTTAAAAAAGACATAGAAAATAAGTTGACTTAAAAAAAACTTGGTTGGGATGTTTGGTACTAGCTTAAAGCTTTTTTTTAGCTTTTTTTATACAAAAATGATCAAACGACTCTCAAAGTAAATTTGATTGTATATTTGTGATGTTTTGTAAAGCTAATAAAAATTTCAACATTAATCATTGTAGTATACTAATTTATTTTCAGAATTCTCAAAATTTCTATTATAGTAGAATAAGCAAAAAAAAGTTTAAATTTTTTTTGCCTTTTGCTTATTAGCCTAAAAAAAGTAAAAAAAGCTAACTTATTATAAGCTAAAAAAAACTTACTACTAAACACCAAGTGCTTATTTTAACCAAAAAGTTAAAAAAATACTCAAAATAAGTTGTTCTCAAACGGGCCCTAAGCTAGACAAGCTTAATTAAAGAGAATTGAAAGAAAGAGGTCTATTATGTCTCTCAATAATCCGTCTTTTTTTCTTCTTTACATTAGCTTATTTATAAGCCTTCGTGAAGTTGCTCTTTTAATCCCATCATCTATGGATTTATCTTTCCTTAGTCCGAGGTAAAGTTGGACTACTCCCTTAGGATCCTTTCTTTGATCGGATTGGGTTCCTTTAGCTTTGAGACCTTTCATGACCCTTAGGTTTGTCTTTATAGGTAGTAGCCTTGCTGTCTTGCAGGTCGGACTTGTCCTTCATGGCAGGCTCAATTATTTTAAAGAGATCAGACCTTTATGCCCACAATTGCCCCTAACCCTTATTCCTTGTTTGTCGGACTTGGGGATAAGGGTTTGTGTTTGGCCGACTATAATAGTCTTTTCCACTTCTGACTGATTAGATCGTGATTCATCACTTAAGGACGCATGTGCCACGCGTTGCCTGGCAATTCATTCGTGCAATTAAAGAGGCAGAAGTGTTTTAGAGGTTGTTGAGGACTGCGAAATTTTTCTGGACTTGGCTATAGTGCATATGCATAATGCCAAAAAAATTTTGATTTGATTAGCAGAAACTAATCTAGGTAATTAGTATTATGCCTTCGAGATCTCTCTAATTCGATCTCGAACAACAACAAGTATGATCTTTGAAAACCTTCTAATGAGTACGACTCAACTGCTTGAACGTAACCTTCGGACTGTTATTGTTGTTGACTCCATGCCTTGATTTTGATGATTACAAAATATGTGTTAGTTATCTAATGGCCCTACTTAGTGCGCAGATTATGTAGTGTCTTAATCTCAATAGGATTATGACTTGAAGCATGTCACATTGGAACATATTGAAGAAGTTGTGTGTTGAGAAGCATATCAAGAAGAATTGGAGTTTAATGAGTATGATGGGTTGACACATTCAACAAGTTCATGTTTACAATCTCGTCTCGAAGAGATTAAAAATGCTCAAAGGCAATGAAGACTAGTTGAAAAGAAATTACAAGACTTGAAGCTCTATTAAAGATTATGTTGAAGTATTGAGTGAATGGAAGAACCTACATTGATTGAAGAGCCATAGAAGCAATCAAATTGAAATGATTTTATCTTGAAGAGATTGAAGTGTTTAAAAAAGAATAGAAGATCAATTGAAGAGATCACAAGACTTGGAAGCTCTTTTGAAGATTTTAGTGAAGTCTTGGATTAATGGAAGAAGTGATGTTGATTGAAGAACCCCACAAGTAATTAAAGTGGATTAATTTCATCTCAAAGAGATTGAAGGTATTCTTGGAAACCAACATGCCTCGAAGAAGTCATTTCAAAACTTAAAAGTCTTAATTGGATAATCCATCAAGAGCTTGAAGACTTTGAAAAAGATTGAAATAGTTTTGCAAAAGTTAAGGTCCTGAGCTAAAAAGAGTCGACCCCTCTAGCTCAGGCATCGAAACATTAAGGCAGAGGTCATAGCCGAAAGTTTGTCTAGAAAAAGAGTCGACCTCTCTAACTCAAGAGTCAACACATTGGTTTACAATGCAAAGTTTTGAAGAAGGTTCAAAAAGAGTTGACTCCTCGTTTCTCAAGAGTTGACACCTTTGGACATGTCTTGATGAAGTTTGGTTAAAAGCTAAAAGAGTCGACTCCTAGTTCTTCAGGGTTGACACATTTGAACAAAGCCTTGGTGAAGTCAGACAAAACTCTAAAAGAGTCGACCCCTATTTCTCAAAAATCGACACATTGGGACAAAGAGCTAAAGAAGATGAGAGCAAACAAAAAAAGTCAATCCCTTCAGAAAAAGAGTCGACTCCTTGATAGTAACGACTAGTTTTTTTAAAATACTCCCATCCACCACCAATAGAAAGAATCAATGTAAGGCTATAAATTTATGATCCCCACAATATTTACAAACAAGTATGAAAGATCATAAGTGCAGAATCAAAGATTGAAGCTGAGATTTTCTGAGCCCTAACTGCTACATCCATTTTATTGAGTGATAGCAGTTGATTACTGAATCTACACTTGCTTATCTACTCTTTGAGAGAGTTACCCATTGTATAATCTTTGTATATTTCACTTGGGAGGGTTTATAAACCTGTGAGTTTGAGTGTTCTTATTAAAAATACTTGTAAGTTTAAGCAAAATTTGGACAAAATCACTCGGAAGGCCTGAGAGCTTGAAAATTACTCTTGTAAAGAGTGAGCTGGGCACTTGGCAACTAGCACTTGCTGTGTAAAGGACTTTTGCATAGTGGAAGAGCTTTCAAGGGGGTTTTGAAAGTGAGGACGTAGGTCACACGTTGTGACTAAACCTCGATAAATTTGGTGTTCATTTTTGTGCTCTGTTTTTCATTCTAGTATCTCATTACTTGCTTGCATTGCACTTACACTATTTGATTTGCAGTTCCTTTGGTTTTTAGATTGTATTATTGTGTGAATAATTTTGAAAAATCTAATTCACCCCCTCTTGGGTTCCATATTTGGATAAACAATTGGTATCAGAGCTAGTGCTCTATTTCAAAGGTTTAATATCCTTAGAGTTGATCCGTGGTAACCATTATTGGAAGCTCTTTATGTGAGGGTCAATCCACCAATAGACCTCTCATCTTTAATGGGATTAACTATAATTATTGGAAGAATA
>CM065388.1:41915000-42040000 GCA_033060915.1 Euryodendron excelsum | reverse complement strand
AACAAACATATATTCTTAATTCTAACTTATTTACTTTCCCTTTCAGCACGTGTGTTGGACTCCCCCACATCCAAACATGTCATAGACTAGGCTTGCGCTTATTCTACAGTTCTATGGAAGTAATAGGTACTGACTTAAATGGTACCAAGTTTAGAATGTATGCTGCTGTTTCAAGTGTATGGCCCCAAAACGAATTAAGAAAATCTAAATAACTCATTATAGATCTGACCATATCCATAAGAGTTCTATTCTTTCTTTCTGCTACACCATTCTATTGTGGCATACCTGGTGCAGACAACTGAGACTCAATTCCCTCATCTGATAAGTAATCCACAAATTCTTCCAAGAGGCACTCGCCACCACGATTAGATCGTAAAGTATTGATACATTTACCATGACGCTTTTTCGTTTTTGCCATAAATACTCTGAATTTCTCAAAACATTTAGACTTATGGCGCATCAAATAAATATAGACATACCTTGAGTAAACATTGATGAAAGTAATGAAATACTTAAAACCATCTCTGGCCTAGATATTCATAGGGTCACACAAATCAGAGTGAACCAATTCTAATACCTCATTTGACCTATTGACTTTGGCTGCAAAGGGCCACTTGGTCATCTTACCTTCCAAGCAAGATTCACAGACTGGCAGTACCTCCACTTCCAATGAACCTAATGGCCTATCCTTAACCAGTCTGAAAATTCATCTCAGATTAATATGACCTAGGCATAGGTGCCAAATATAGGTTTGGTTAATTTTTGATGGTTGCTTTCTCTTACATGGTAATGTATTAGTGTTATTCAATTCATTTAGTTGTGTAGGAGAGTTATGATTAACAATATAAAGACCATCCACCAATGTAACATATAAAATGTTTATTTAACTTAATAACAACAGAGTTACTAAAATAAATAGAATATCCATTATCAACCAATCTAGAAATTGAAAGCAAATTCTTTCTAATGGAATATACATAAAGAGAATATTTTAATACTAAATTTTATCTCTACCAAAAGAAATACTAATATCTTCTACTATAACCGCTGACACTCTTGTGTTGTCTCCTAAAAAGATGTAAATTTCTCTATCACTAAGCTGACGGGTTTGGTGGAACCCCTGCAAAGAATTGCATATATGATTAGTGGCTCCCGTATCTACACACCATGTACCAGTAGATAACACCGCTAAACATGTTTCAACTACTAGTGAATGAGATTTACCTTTGTTGTTCTGTTTGGTTAGATAAATCAGACATTATACTTCCAGTGCCCCGACTGCTTGCAAACAAAATACTTGCCTTTGGGCTTTTTCACTCCTCCTTGAGGCCCATGCGGTACCTGAGGAACTACTTTATGTTTTTTAACCTTTTTCTGCTTCTTCTTGCCTTTTGGTTTAGAAGTAGAACCTTTCTCAGTAACAAGAGCAACAACTAGCTTCTTAATAAGGCTATCATCTGCTTAAAACTCTTTAAGAAGCTCTGCCATTAAATAAGAGAACTTATTCATGTTGTAGTTCAAGTAGAACTGCTTAAAAGAATCAGACAACAACTGGAGAATGATATTAACTTGGGTTTCCCCATCAATTTCAGCTTCAAGGATCTCTAACTCATTCAGAAGACTCGTCATCTTCAAAACATGATCCCTTACTAGGGTCCCTTCAACCATAGTCGTGTTCATTAGGTCTCCCATGGCAACTAGCCTAGCAACACGATTCTAATTCCCAAATATGTCTTTGAGGCTCTTCATCATGTCATCGGCAGTAAGCATAACCTGATGCTGATGTTGCAGAACATTCGACATAGAAACCAAAATGTAACACCGCGACATCTCATCATCCTTTATCCACTTTTGGTAAGCCTGAGTTTCCTCATCGGTTATCCCCTCATCAGGTTTCGGTGGACAGACCTCAGTCAGCACAAACTTGTACTCTTTAATATTCAGCACAATATCCAAATTTCTTTTCTAGTCAATATAGTCTGGTTCAATTAGTTTGTTTTCTTTAAAAATACAGCAAGTGGATTAAAAGCCATTTTAATCCTGAGAATCACATATTATAACAAAATATGATAAGCAATAATAAACTTAGAATTCAATCATTAAAATATGGTTCATTCTACCAATATTTTAAAAGAATCTGCCAGCAGCCTAGTACACCGTAAATAGCATGCCTCGATAGGAGGTCGTCTACTATTCAACATTTATCTAGATAGGTCAATACTTATTAACTTTACTACCTAAACAAGTGACTATGCCAAGTAAAATTAAATAACTAACTTAGCTTTGGTCCTATAAATAATAGCAGTGAGTCAAATGGTGAGAATACTATTATTTATAGCTAAGTGTATACCATTACTAAATTTTAGACCTATTGTTCGGTAATGAGTTACTCAAATGGAGAGTTAAACCAATGCTAACAACTACTAGAGTTTATACTCAGTGAGTCTGTAACTTATTCCATCCAATTGGGAGGTTTGTACTAAAATCAATAAATAGAATAAATTACTTTACTTATAAACTAGTAATGGAGATCATGGGATTTATGCGTAATAAATTCCGTCACCCACTTAGATATTTAATACATGAGGGATGTCATGTGTTTAATTATCCAATAAATATAATATTTCAATATTGGTGACTTATATATGTGCAACAAATAAACTTTCAAATTCTCTTAATTTAGAAAAAAATATTTAAATTAAAACATGAGAATTAATTTTACTCTCTAGTTGAACATTTATAAACCAAAATAGAAAATTTAAATTTATATAATTAAAACACAACTTAAAGGTCATTTATCTATTATCTGTGTTCTCCCATGCTAATGACATAACAACAAGAACATAAAAAATAATAATCATAAACAAACAAGATAAACAAGATTTAATCGAGATCTTGGCTATTATGGTCAAGAAATCACTCCAAAGTGATGAAGAGTCCAACCACATCATGATATCACCAAGAATCCTTATTTGCCACTTCACTGACGCATAAGGGTTCAGGGGCAGTGCCCCTGATGATGGGGATCGACCTGCCCGATCTTAGGACTGTTCCTCACGTCTTTAGGGTTTTTTCAATTTTCTGCCCCAGTTCTTGCGCTACTACTGTTCCTCCATCTTCTTCGATTACAATAAATTGTATTCTTCATAACAGTAGAGTTACAGAAAACAAGAAATCAACATCTCCAAAACAGTGGATTTCCATACTACAAAAAATCAAAATCTCCAAAACAGTGGAGTTCCCAATTGCTAAGGATTGTAGAATTTTTCACGACTTGGCTATATTGCATACGCATAATATCAAAAATTCTAATCTGATTAGCATAACCTAATTTACGTGATTAGAATCTTACGTTCGAGATCTCTCTAGTTTGATCCCGAATAACAAGCAACAGCAACAAGTATGAATCAATTACTCTAACTCAAGCCTTACTCTAGAAAGAGTGGGCTTACAATTGCTAGGGTTTTTCTTCCTCACAAAAATGTGTATCTTTCAATTATAGGGAAGTGTAACCCTAGTTGCTCTTACAGTGTGTATATATAGAGGCTATAACAAGGATCATAAAATTAGTATAACTAGGGTTTCCAACGCAAATAAGAATTCCTAATCCAACCAGGATTAATCCCTATTTATATAAATTATAATTTATACCACTAAAGAATTATAATTGCATTCCCTGTCATACTAGGAGTTATATTTCAAGCTCCATATTTAGATACTTATTTATCTCCCCACGTTAATATTACAGATATCTGTCTATTACATTAAATTACTGACAATCAAATTTAATAGATTTATTTAATTCTTTGAGACCTTTCACTTAACTTGTTTGATATGTCGGATTCATAATCCAGCTGCAGGGTTTGATATAATCAAAATTTATAAACTTCCTCAAGAAGATATCATCAATCCCTATACCGGGACATAGATTCCATTAATAATTAATATTCATCATACACGTAATGTTATTGTCCAATTCACTGAGTTTATTGACCCACAAATATTCTCACTCTTTTGTGAATCAAAACAATAAACACTACATGCACGTGTCTATTTATTATATTAGAATTAAGAGCATAAGCAATAATCATGAAGTGTTAATTATTTTATATAATCAGTATAAAAATAATCACCTCAACACGGTCTTGTTCAATATACATAAAGTGTACTAGTGCAAGAAGTTGGAACTATATCGTTCCATATAGTCAAGACAGACCTATTAAAACCTTGTGCTACAGTCCTACTGATGGTGTGTCTAGTTCCATCTAAGACTGTAAATGATAAGCTTAAATTCCATAAGAACTGATAATTTAATCTTCCGTATGTAAGCCGTACTCTACACACGAAATCATCTAATATATAGAATAAGAGACACACATACATAATTATTAAATAAATAACACAATGCAAACATTGCTCACACAGATTTTTATTAAAATGGAATAACTAATTTATTAATAAATACTAAAGCCATTACACAACGCATGTCTTTTAGTATAAATCCCTAACATAGAAGACTTGGCCATATCAGTATGAGCATTTTTTCAAAGATTTCCAAAAATGATTTGGTTAATGGAATCCCCAACTCAAATTTGAAAAGGACAGGGTCTGTGATGCTTGTCAAATAGGGAAGCAAATAAGAGTCTCTTTTAAATTCAAAAATCTGATTTCTACAACTAGGCCATTTTAACTATTGCATATGGATCTTTTTGGACCAACTAAGACTCTAAGTCTAGGTGGTAAGAAATATGCTCTAGTTATTGTTGATGATTACTCAAGGTTCATTTGGACTTTCTTTCTTGCTCACATAGATGAAATAACTGTCTTCTTCACAAAGTTTTGTAGAAAGGTTAAAAATGAAATGGGATTTATAATTACAACAATAAGAACTGACCATGAATGTAAGTTTGATTGCAAACCTTTTGAAGTTTATTGTGATGAAAATAGTTTTGAACACAATTTTTCTATACCTAGAATTCCTCAACAGAATGGGGATGTTGAGAGGAAAAATAGGACTTTAGAAGAAATGGAACGAACCATGCTTTGTGAAAATAATTTGCCAAAATTTTTTTAGGTAGAAGCTATTAACACAGTTTGTTATGTTTCAAATAGAGTTTTGGTTAGAAAATCTTTAAATAAAACCACATATAAGTTTTGCAAAGATAAGAAGCCAAATGTTTCATACTTTAAAGCTTTTGGGTACAAGTGTTTTGTGTTGAATAACAACAAAGACAACATTGGTAAGTTTTATACTAAATCTAAGGAAGGTGTCTTTCTTGAATATTCCACTCATAGCAAGGCCTATAGAATTTTCCATGAAAGAACCTTAGTTGTTGAAAAATCAGTACATGTTACCTTTGATGAACTGACCTCCTTGCCTAGAAAAGTTGTGAGTAATGATGTAGATGATGTGGAGCAAAGCTTAGACAATCTCAACATCAATCATAACACAAGTGAAGCCACACAAAAGTAAAAAGATGAGCAAGATATTCCTTTAAGCAATAAAACGTGAATAAAGGGCTGCCAAAGGAATGAAAGTTTGTTCACAACCATCCAACAGAGAAAATACTAGGTGATCCATCACAAAGGGTAAGAACAAGATCATCTCTCAGAAATGTATGTAATTATCTTGCTTTTCTTTCACAAATTAAACCAAAATGTTTTTAAGATGCTGAAAATGATGAGTGTTGGATAATGGCTATGCAAGAAGAGTTAAATCAACTTGAGAAGAATGAGATTTGGAACATTGTTCCTAGACCTGTAGATCATCTAGTTGTTGAAACCAAATGAGTTTTTAAAAACAAAATGGATGAATTTGAAACTATAGTTAGAAACAAGGCCAAACTTGTAGCCCGATGCTATAATCAAGAAGAAGGAATTAATTTTGACAAGACTTATGCACCTGTAGCTAGATCAGAAGCTATTAGATTGTTGCTTGCTTTTTCATATTTTAAAATTTCAAATTTTATAAATAGATGTGAAAAGTGCATTTTTAAATGGCTTTATTTAAGAAGAAGTGTATGTGAAGCAACCTCATGGTTTTGAAAATCTAAACTTTTCAAATTATGTTTTCAAACTTACAAAAGTACTTCATGGTTTGAAATAGGCCCTAAAGGCTTAGTATGAAACGTTAAGCAAATTTTTTTATTGAAAATGATTTTACAAGAAGAAAGGTTGATACCACACATTTTATAAAGATTAGAAGCCATGATATGCTTATTATGCAAATCTATGTGGATGACATTATATTTGGCTCTACTAATGAGAAGCTTTGCAAGGAAATTGCTAAGTATATATAAGGTGAGTTTCAGATGAGCATGATGGGAGAACTTAACTAATTCCTTGGACTTTGAATTAAATAATCAAAGAAAGGAATTTTCATTAACCAAGCTAAGTACATCAAAGATTTACTCAAAAAGTTTGGAATAAAAGATGCAAAACCACTGTGTACTTTTATGAATACTTCAACTAAGCTTGGTAGTGATGAAAAAGATATTTTTGTGGATACCAAGCATCATAGAAGTATGATTGCCTCATTGCTTTACTTAACTACTAATAGGCCTAATATCATGTTTAGTGTATGTTTATGTGCTAGATTTCAATCTAATCCTAAGGAATCACATGTCGTTGTTGTTAAAAGGATATTTAGATATCTCAAGCACACACCTAACCTAGGTTTGTGGTACCCTAAGAGGACTTCATTAAGTCTTATATGTTATTCAGATACTGATTATGCTGGGAGTAAGGTTAATAGAAAAAGCACTAGTGGCTCTTGTCAATTTCTTACTAATATGCTTGTTTCATGGTCTAACAAAAAGCAAAACTCAGTTGCACTCTCCACAACTAAGGCTGAGTATATTGCAGCTGGAAGCTGTTGTACTCAAGTCCTCTGGATTAAACACCAGTTGAAAGATTTTGGACTTACCTTTGAACACATTCCCAAAAGGTGTGATAACACAAGTGCCATCGATTTTACCAAAAACCTTATTCAACACTCTTGCACAAAGTACATTGAAATTAGATATCATTTTATTCGTGATCAAGTACAAAAAGTGATATTATACTGGACTTTATGAGCACTGAACATTAATTAGCTGACATCTTCACAAACCCTTGAATGAGCAATCCAATAGCTTGATTGATTATGGTATTGTGTACATCTGATTTTGCATTTGAATAGTTTGAAAATGAATTAGATGCTTATTTGGTGCATTGCATTGTATCAGTGATTTTCTGCATTTCATAAGAAAAAGGTCGACCCATGCCTTCAAGGAGTCGATCCCTGTATTCTGGAAATGGCTTCTGGTGGCTTTTGTTGTAACAAGTCGACCCTTTTTACTTAAAGAATTGACCCATTTTAACAGAAAGCTCAGACAACATTTACGCAGAAAATGAGTCGACCCATTGAAGACAGGAGTCAACCCATTTGCATGATTACTCAGCATCTATATAAACCCCTTGTTTTCGTCCAAATCAGAAAAATCTTCCCTCTCTCGATCAACCGTTGTCTCAACTGCCATACTCACTGAAAATCCCTCCTCCAACCTCTATAAAACCTAGATTTAAACCACTTTAATCATTTCTCAACCACTCTCAACCACCATTGCAACTTCCAATGGCTCCCAAAACCTCAATGCCGAAGAAAGGTGAAAAAACCCTAGTGGAGTCGACTCCCAAATCTAAGGGAGAAAAGAAGAGGAAGGACAAGAGAGTCTTTCAAGGTATCAAAAAAGAGAAAAGGAAAGCAAATTGTGGAGGAAGAAGAAGATTTTCTTGAGGGCAACAATCCAATCTAGATAAGTATACTCAAGATTTTTCTTCAAAAGTTATTTTGAATGGTAGATGCTTTGATTATGCATTCTTTGCCAAGGAGAAGTTTACTTTTGAATCTAAACTAGAGAAACTTGTATAGAAGTCCATGACAATGCTAAAAGAAGATGTATACCCTGAGTTAGTTGCACAATTCTATGCTCATGTTGAAAAAAAGATAGGGGAAGTTAATATTTTGAGTTATGTTAAAGGAATATCAAATACACTCACTAAAGGAGTAATTTGTGAGATTTTGGGTATAAGTGTTGGTGGAGAAACAGGGCAGGAGAACATTGATAGTTGTAGAGGCCTATCTCTTCTGATGATAGTCTCCAACCCATTACTAATGAACTCCCACTAAAATTGAGACTTGTCCACCATTTTGTGTGCCACATTCTTATTCCTAAGGGTGGAAAATTTAAATACATCTCTAAAAGAGAATTGTTTTTCATGTGGGCATATTTGGCTGACTTTATTTTGAACTATATCATTAAGGCAACAAGGACAAAGGTTAGTTTGCCTTATGGAATGTTTTTGACAAGGGTGTTCTAACATTTTAAGGTTGACTTGTCCAATGAAAAAAAAAAGAACTCCTGATCCCAATTTAGATAAGTACAACTAGAAAGTCTTATCTAGAATGAGGTATTTCTTTGAAACCCACACCAAGAAATGGATCGTAAAGAAAGAAAGAGGTAGTGGTGGTGGTAGTACAACACCAAGGGGAAGGTCATTTGAAAGAAGTGAAACCTCTAGGACGCCGAGGGAACTTTTTTCCATGGGCATTGTGCCTAATAATTCTGTGCAGATAGCAATGATAATGGAAATGGTAAAAGAAATGAAGAAGTACCAAGGGGAGATGTTTACCAAAATTGATAAGAAGGTGGAGAATGGTGCAATTAGGTTATTATTTGTTGAAAAGAAAGTTAGGGAGTTGAGTAAAGCTTTTGTGTCTGAGGGAAACAAGCTAAGAGAGGAAGTCTTTAATGACATTGGTTTTTCAACTGAGCACATTGGGAAATAGATCAAGCAAATAGTTGGAGATGAGTACAAGCTCCTCTACCATGAAGCAACAAAATTTGCAGAGGAGGACTCTAGCACTGATGAAGTGGATGAATCTAGTAAAAGAGTTAACACCTTACCTTATCAATCTCAGCCATCTCCAACAGCACCATCAAATCCCTCTAGCCAAACCACTCCAAGGCCATCAGCAAGCACTCGCAAGTATGGCTTGAGACAAAGAAACCCAACCAAGTTCTTCAACAAAGCAGATGACCCTATTGATCTCTCCCAAACCCAATCTCCAAAAGCTAAATGAGCACTCTTACATTTGTATTTGCATTTACATTTACATTTGCACTTTTTGAATAATATTTTTTAATAGGATGGTGTGTCATCCTTTAAGACAAATATGCTTGTAATATTTTGTGGATGCTTTTAGTTTTTGAACTCTATAGATGCCTATTATTATAAATGCTTTAGTTGCTTCATATTTTGCTTACATTTACTTTGGTTGCTTTGATGAGCAGATTAATGCCATGGTTGCTTTGCTTGCTAACCTAACAATAGTTTTATTCATGTTTTAAGATTATTTGCTATTGTACCTGTCTTTAACTTCTATATATTTCACTCTTTTTGATGAGTTAACAAAAAGGGGGAGAAAGTATTGATATGAAAAGATGAGTTTGATACAAAAAGGGGGAGAAAGAATTGTGATATGAATGGATAATGAAATAAGGGGGAGAAAGAAAATGCATTGCGGGGAGAAAATTTTTGAAAAGACTTTATGTGAATTTATATGTGAATAATTGTCTTATTTTTTAGATGCTTGATTGGCTTTAATTATGGATGAGCAGATCTGACATAGTAGTGCTACACTGCATAAGAAAGGGGGAGCAAAGGCATTTATGCTCTAAATCTTTGAATGTGTTGATTACTTTGCTCTAAACCTTTATGTTTGCTCTGAATCACGAAAATACTTTTGCTCTGAACTTGAAAATTGTTTTGAGGTATAAAGTAATAAAGAAAGAGGGAGCAAATTTATGGTATGAAGCTTTCATTTTCAGAATTTCTCTGTTATTGCACATTATTAAAATCATTAGATTTCAAGCTTAATGTTCACATTGAGTAAAGTTTTGTCATCATTAAAAAGAGAGAGATTGTTGACTCCATGCCTTAATTTTGATGATTATAAAACATGTGTTAGTTATCTAATGGTCCTACTTAGTGTGCAGATTATGTAGTGCCTTAATCTCAATAGGATTATGACTTGAAGCTTGTCACATTGGAAGATATTAAAGAAGTTGTCTGTTGAGAAGCTTGTCAAGAAGAATTGAAGGTTGATGAGTATAATGGGTTGACACATTCAACACGTGCATGCTTACAATCTCATCTCGAAGAGATTGAAGATGCTCAAAGGTAATGAAAACCAGTTGAAAGGAAATTACAAGGCTTGGAAGCACCACTGAAGATTATGTTGAAGTCTTAAGTGAATGAAAGAACCTATATTGATTAAAGAGCCCTAGAAGCAATCAAATTGAAATGATTTCATCTTAAAGAGATTGAAGGTATTCAAAGAAGACTAGATGATCAGTTGAAGAGATCATAAACTTGGAAGATGTCTTGAAGAATTTAGTGAAGTCTTGGATCAATAGAAGAAGTGATTTGATTGAAGAACCCTACAAGTAATCAAAGTGGATTAATTTCATCTCAAAGAGATTGAAGGAGTTCTTGGAAACCAACATGCCTTGAAGAAGCCATAAAAGCCATAAAAGCCTTAATTGGATGATCCATCAAGAGCTTAAAGACTTTAAAGAAGATTGAAGAAGTCTTGCAAAAGTTAAGGTCCTGAGCTAAAGAGAGTCAACCCTTCCAGCTCAGGAGTCAACACATTGAGATAGAGGCCATGGACTAGAGTCTGCCCGGAAAAAGAGTCAACCCTTTCAGCTCCGGAGTCGACACATTGGTCTAGAATGCAAAGTCTTGAAGAAGGTCCGAAAAGGGTTGACTTCTTGTCTCTCAGTGGTTGACAGCTTTGGACAGAGCCTTAATAAAGTTTGGTCAAAAGCTAAAAAAGTCGACTCCTTGTTCTTCAGGGGTTGAAATATTTGAACAGATCCTTAGTGAAGTCAGACAAAACTCTAAAAGAGTCAACCCCTATTTCTCAAGGGTCGACACATTGCGACAGAGAGTTGAGAAAGATGAGAGCAGAACACAAAAGTTGACTCCTTCAAAAAAAGAGTTAACTCCTTGACTGTAACGGCTAGTTTTTTTACTGTTGCAACAGCTTAATTTTGCATTAAAAACACTCCTAACCACCACCAATGACAACAATCAATGTAACGCTATAAATACAAGATCCCCACAACATCTACAAACAAGTATGAAAGATTATAAATGCTGAATCAAAGATTGAGATTTTCTGAGCCCTAACTGCTACATCCATTTTATTGAGTGATTGGGGTTGATTGTTGAACTTACACTTGCTTATCTACTTTTTGAGAGAGTTACCCATTGTATAATCTTTGTATATTTCACTTGGGAGGATTTGTAAACTTGTGAGTTTGAGTGTTCTTGTTAAAAACACTTGTAAATTTGAGTGAAGCTTGGACAAAATCACTTGAAGGGTTTGGGAGCTTGGAAATAGCTCTTGTAAGGAGTGAGCTAGGTACTTGGCAACTAGCACCTACTATGCAAAGGACTTTTACATAGTGGAAGAGCTTTCAAGGGGGTCTTAGAAGTGAGGACGTAGGTTGCACGTTGTGACCAAACCTTGGTAAATCTGGTGTTTATATTTGTGCTTTGTTCATTGCTTTCTTGCATTGCACTTACACTATTTGATTTACAGTTGTTTTGAGTTATTAGTCTTTAGATTGCATTATTGTATGAATAATTTTGAAAAACTCAATTCACCCCCCTCTTGAATTGCATATTTGAGCTAACAGTTGTATCCCTCGTACAGGCCTCACTCTAGAAAGAATGAGCTCACTGCTGCTAGGGTTTTTTTTTTTTTTTTTTCTCACAAAAACGTGCATTTGAGATTATGAGTTTGTATTATATAGAGATTAAAGCATGGACCATATGATCAGTACGATTATTCTTCTTACGCAAATAAGAATTTCTAATCCAATCATGATTAATCCCTATTTACGTAAATTATAATTTATACTACTAAAATATTAAAATTACACTCCTTGTCATACTAGGAATTATATTTTGAGCTTTATATTATTAAATACTTATTTATCCCTCTATTTTAAGATCCTAGATACCTATCTATTAAATTAAATTACTAACAATTTAAATTTAATCAACTTATTCAATTCTTTGAGACCTTCCACTTAATTTATTTGATATGTCAGATTCATAATCTACCTGTACAGTTTGACATAATCAAAACTTATAAGCTTCCTCAAGAGGTATCATCAATTCCTACACCGGGATGTGGATTCCATCGCCTAATTCACTGAATTTATTGACTCATAAAGAATCTCACTTTTTTGTGAATCAAAATAATAAACACTACATGCACGTGTCTAATAATTATATTAAGATTAATAGTATAAGAGCTCATAATAATTATGAAGTAATAATTATATGAAGTATTATTTATCTCTTCTTTCCTTCCTTTGGGTCATCTTTTGATTTTTCATTCTCCTTTTAGGGTCTACAGCAGATGGGTAAGTGTATGCAACATTTCATCTTCTAGTCGGAGAGGTTAAGGTTGGGAAAGTCAAAGAAAGGAAAGCTTAAAGAGAAGCTATTTGAGTTTAATGCTGTTTTTTCTAAGCAACAGGAAGAGGCCTTGTGTTCTTCCAGCGAGCTAAAGAAAAGTGATGAGGCTTTGGGTTCGGCCTTTACCAACTTGGATAAGAGGAATCAGGAAGTGCTGAAGAAGGATGAGGAGATCCTTCTTCAGCTAAAAGGGAGGCTAACTTCAAGAAGAGATTTATTGAGGCTGGGGAGGATTATACTCGCCAGATCTTTGCGCTAACCAAAACACTTTTCAAGGATGGCTAGGTGTTAGGCTTAGAGAAAATGAAAATCCATAAGTCTTCTCCCTTAGGGACCAACATCCCATAGCCTCTTCTTAGTGAGCCTATCCTAGAAGAGATGGTGGGTGTGGTTCTTGCTGCTACTATTGCCTCCATTGACCTGACGCTGACTGATGATCCCCCAACCTCTACTCCTTTAGGGACTCATACTGACATTGCAGTTGCTCCATCTTCTAAAGCTGCCGCAACTGTTGAGATCCCTTCCACTGGGACTTAGTCTTTTTTTGTAAGCACTCCATTTTTACCAGCTCGGAAATCACTGGCCTGACCAGACTCATATTCAAATTGACACAGACACATTCAAGCCCAGGCCGGCTTCTCAGTCTCAATTCAATCAATCAACCGCTTTGCAAGCCCGCCTGCCAGGACCAATAGAAGCAAAATGATCAAAATGTTGTTGGGGCATTGCTCTGTCCAAATCCATTTGGCATATTTTATTAAAGACTATTTCAACCTCAATTCCAATTACAATTCCAATTCCAGTCCAATTCAATCAAACTCAATCTGGCCCATCTTTTAGATGATAAATCCATCCAACACGACATGTTTATCGAGAAAACTCCTCATAATGGTAAGTCCCTTTAAACCGATCGATTGGGAAAGAACCCAAGTCCCTGAGATGGTAGAGCGGTTCACCTCTGACGCCTACTAGCCTGCCAACATAGAATGTCAGCTATTCGGCACACCAATTAGGAAAGTATCTAAGGCCCTGAGACGATAAGACCATTCAGTAACTTCCCAAGATTAGGTAGTCTCTGGAATGAACATGCACTGCCACAGTGGTGAAAACACTCACAAGCTTCGCAACCGTCAGAGTGGTGGAAATACTCGTAAACAGGTTGACATTGGGAATTGCCAACAAACCCCCTACGTCACGGGACCAAACACGCCTCTTAGCCAAGGCATATTTACCAAATGATGGGATACGTTGGGAAACCAACTCACTACACACCGTCAGAGTAGGGGAAACTCTTAAAACTCGGGTCAACACTAGTGCCTGCTAACCCCCTTTGGTGAAAATGACCAAACTGCCCCTTGGGACTAACCGACATGCTTCTTGAGAAAATATGTAAGTCCTTAGAATGGTAAGTATACCCTTTTAGGATTGTCCAATGATAATCTGGCACATTCAAGTGCCTTCCAATCACTTTCGGATTGATTTCAAGAACATGCGGTCAAAATGACCATTTTGCTCCTGGGCATCCGTTTGTCTCCAAGAACTACACCGACTTTAGGTAGCAAACCAGTTATCTTCTAGGAATACTTTTAACAGTATTCCCAAACCTCTAGCACACTTTCGGACCATTCCGAGTCCATTCCAGAATACCCGATGCAAAATGACCATTTTGCCCCTGTTGGTCAGTTCACCCTTTCCAACCACATCAGCTTCAGTTATCACTCCAATTACCTATAAGACACCCTTTTAGGGATTCATGTCCATCTCCGCCCTCCGGATCATTCTCGAACTTTCCGAAGTCACTCCTAGTCGAGCTAAGCTAAAAATTGTATGGTAATCACTAAGACAGGCGCCCAAATCTTCTGCCTTGCGTCCTAAGGGTCAAAAGATCTGTTTTTTGTCACCTTAAAACTTTTCTAATTGGCTCGCACCACTAATAGTGGCGCTAAGCTAAAAGCTGGCTTGGCGCCACTACAATAGGCACTAGAGCCAACTTCAATTGCCTATAAATACAGACCACCCTTACGTAAAAAGGATCCAAAAACTCAGTCCAAAAAAGCTACCTTACTAAAAATAGGCTTCAAAAACCTAGTTCTTTCAAGCCTCCTTCAAGCCCTGGCCTTTCTACACTCCATAAACACAAACCCTAGCTTTTATACACTATATACACTCAAATACATGCTTCAAAGCATCAATTGAAGATCAAGTGCTACATATTCAAAGCTCTTAAGGGGAAGCAATCAAAGAAAAGAGAAGACAAGGTAGGTTTTCGATTTAGTTTATGCAATCCCCCTCTCTCTCTTCTCTCTCCTAACTCACTTGGGTTTTCTTCTATTCTAATTCCCATCTTCTACCACCTATTCTTATGTGCTTGAAACAAGGGACTTCCCAATTCATGCCTAGGAAGACTTATTAAGGGTTACCGTGCTAGGGGCTTTCTTCAAGTTTGACCTAAGACGGTGTAGGTTTAGCCCTCTTGATTATGTTGTGAAGTCTAACATTGTATGTTCACACCTTATTGCATTATGGTTGTCATGTTCATGCATTGCATTCAATATTGCATTTTCAAAGTTGTTTTCAAACTTACATCAAAATTCTACTTCAAAACTCGCATTCAAAACCTCCTTCTTTCAAATTTGTTTTCAAAACCACAACCCTAAGATGATTCTAACCATTCCATAGTTAGGTCTATTTTAGGAAAGTGTTATATTTAAAGTGACCATCAAAGTCTAAAGTTTAGGTTCAAACTATAAAAATTGTTTTTTCAATAAATCACAAGTTTATAGTGATTCTAGTCATTCCATGGTTAGGATTGCTTTCGGAAGGTATTACATTTAATGGGATCATTAAGGTCTAAATCTTGTTTTCAAACCTTAGTTGTTTTCAAAATCACAACCCTAGAATGGTTTTAATATTTTCATGGTTAGAATTATTTTAGGAAAGTGAGATATTCAAGAGACTTGCAAAAGTCCATATTCAAATCTTTCCAAAATAGTTCTTCAAAATCCACTTCCTAAAAACTCTTTTCAAAGATCTACTTTTTAAAACTCTTTTTCTTGAAGTCCAAGTCAAAACCCTAGAATCCGTGATTAGGAAACCCTAATCTCTTTCCTAAAATCATGAGTTTCTATTTGGCTCAAATCACAACTTTCCCAAACCTTTTTTCTACACAAAATCATATATTTTCAAATTCAAGATTTTCAAAACTAAAGCTTTCTAATTTTGAGTCAAATCAAATCAAATATTTCAATTTTGAAAACTAAATCAAATCCTCAGTTTTTTAAAATAAAATCTAATATTTTATTTTAGGAAATAAAAATCAAATCTTTCCTAAATTCAAACTTTCAAACCTTTCCTAGTTTTGAACCTTTCCAAATTTTGACTTTTCAAATTTCAAAACTTTCAAATCTTTTCAAATTTCAAATCTTTCTAAGTTCAAATCTTTCTAAATTGAATCTTTTCAAAAATCAATTCTTTCCTAAAATGCAAACTTTTCAAAAATAAAGCTTTCTTAATATGGTACCTTCCTAATTCAAAGCTTTCCTAAGCTCAAGCTTTTCAAATTCTAACTTTTCAACTTCTTCCAAATCAAGTCAAATATTTTCCAACCTTTTCAAATCAAGTGTTTCTAAATTAAATCAAATCTTTTCAAAGTCAATTCTTTCCTAAAATGGAACTTTCCACATTCGAAACTTTTTTATATTGGAACTTTCTAAAATCAAATTTTCTAGAATTAAACTTTTTAAGCTCATATCAAGTCTTTCCTATTCAATTGCATGCTCCAACCACAAGTTGTCTAAACCCTAGGTTGCGTAAACTTCAGGAGGCTAAAAACCCAAGTTCAATCCCTAACTCTAAGTTAGAAAACTCCAACTCATATCAAGATGATTTCAAAGTTCAATTCTAACTTTTTATAATTCAAGTCCAAGTTCTATTTCAAAGTTTAATATCAATTTCAAGTTAAAATTGCAAAATCAACTCCACGTTCTATTTCAAATCAAGGTCAATTTCAAATTAAAGTTCAATTTTCAATCTTTAAATTAAAGCTCAGATCAAATCTTTTCAAGTCAAACTTTTCAAAGACCTTAAAGTGTCTATTTTCAATCGAACTCCTAGTCTGAACTACGACTGACTTGATTCCCAATAAAAGGATACGTAGGCAACCCTCATGGGTGCAATTACAAGGTTTTTTAAAATTTCAATTCTCTTTTTCAAAATCTCTTTTCAAACTATTTTTATGCATTTGCATATTATGCAACATATCATCCCTAAAATGATGGTTCGAACTTTAAAATTCTTGAAGTGGATATAATTGAACATTTGTTAATTGGAGATTCTAAATGAGCAAACCTCAGGTAGAAAGACATGTAGGTACCACAAAGGTGGGATAGGGTGATATCTTAGTGCATCTTACCTATACATAACTAACCCCCGGAGCATAGATCACTGTTTATGAGAGACCAAAACAGATTTATTTTTTAAAAACGGCTTAAATCTTTCCATAGGTTGCCAAACAACTTGTTTTTTCCCCAAAAAAAACCCTTTATTGAGGAAATTTTGAAAACCTTTTTCAAAAATCCTAAGATTAGTCTTCTGGCTTTCCTTAGTTTAGGTGACTTAACTCACCTTAACAAAGTTAGGTGATGACTCTGTCGCGCCCGATTTTTCGCACTCGAGAAAAATACACACAAGTGGAAAAACATGGTACTCTCTCGTTAGAACTCATTCTCCTAGGTTTGAATTGAAAATTAATTTTGAATAAGGGCTTTTTGGAGAAAATTTGGAGTCGCCTCCTAACTTGATTAATGTGAGTTAGGTCACCTAAAACTAAGCACAATCTAAAAATTACACTTAGGGTTTTTGAAAAAAATTTTAAAACTTACTCAAGAGGGGGTTTTTAAGAAAATAGGTTGTTTTGCAACCTTTGAAAATATCTAAGCCCTTTTTTTACAAATAACTCAATTTTGGTATTTGAAAACAGTGATTCTAGGTTTAGAGGCTGGTTGTGTGTAGGAAAGACGCACTAAGCCATCACCCTACCCCGTCTTTGCGGTACCTACATGTGTATTCATCTTGGGTTCACTCATTTGGAATCTTTGATTAATAAATGTTCAATATTATCTATTTTGAAAAGAATTTTGAAAAGAAGTTGACATGATGCATGATATGCAAGTGCAAGAAAAAGATTTGATTTTGAAAGGAGATTTGAAAAAAACTTGATTTGATTTTGGAAATAGATTTGAAAAGATAGATTTGATTTAAAAAAAAAAGATTTTTAGAAATTGAAAAGAGATTATGGAATTGGAGATTTGAAAATGTAATTTAGAATTAGAAACTTGAAATAGATTATGGAATTAGAAGCTTGAAAAAGGTTATGACCGCACTCATAAGGGTTGCCTACGTATCCCCTTTTGGGAATCAGGTTAGTCGTAGTTCGGACAAGAGTCCGATTGAAAACAAACACTTTTTGGTATTTGAAAAGTTTGGTTTGAAAAAATTTGAAAAAAAATTTAATTTGAGAAAGAGTCTGATTTAAAAAAGAGTTTTGACTTGAACTTGGAATAGTAAATTTGAAATCGAGATTTTAATTGAAATTGAACTTAGACTTGAAAAAGGGTTTGAACTTTGAAAGAAAACATGAACTTGATTTGGAAGGAAGAAGTAGAGTTTTGAAAACATTTTTGAAGTTGGAATTTGGAAAACGATCTTGGTTTGGAGAAGAGTTTTAGAGAAGGATGGAAGCTTCCTAACTTTAGGGTTAGGGTTGAACTAGGGTTTAGGTCTCCTAGGGTTTAGGTTACCTAAGGTTGAAACATGCAATTGGATTGGAAGGACATGATTTGAACTTAAAAAGTTAGATTTTAGAAAGATTGGTTTTAGAAAACTTATAGGAAATCAAAACATCAAGAGAGGAATTAGGGTTTCCTAATCATGAATTCTAAAGCTTGACTTGGATTCCAAGAAAAAGATATTTTGGAAAATAGATATTTTGAAGAGATTTTGGAAAGAGATCTTTTGAAGAGAGTTTTTAGACAATAGATTTGAAAAGAGGTTTTTAGAAAGTAGATTTGAAAAGAGATTTTGGAGAGAATTTTAAAAAAAATGTTTTGGAAAGTAAGTTTGAAAAGCAAGTTTGAAAAGCAATTTGGAAAGGGATTTGAATGTGGACTTTTGCAAGCTTCTTAAAATATCTCATTTTCCTAAAACGATTCTAACCATAGGAAGATTAGAACCACTCTAGGATTATGATTTTGAAAACAAGAAGGATTTGAAATTATAGATTACGATAGTCACATTAATTATAACACTTTCCTAAAGTAACTCTAACCATGAAAGGGCTAAAACCACCTTAAAATTGTGATTTTAACAAAATTGATTTTAGGGTTTATACCCAAAAATTATGTAACACTTTTCTAAAACAATCTTAACCATGGAGTGGTTAGAATCATCTTAAGATTGTGAATTTTGAAAACAAGTTTGAAAGGGAATATTTTTAATGCAAGTTTTGTAAAAGATTTTGATGCAAGTTTTGAAAACAAGTTTAGAAAACGATTTTGAAGAGATGTATGAGTATGATATGCACAATGCAAGTAGGGTCGTATACATACAAGGTTTAGGTTTCACCATATAATCAAGGGGGCCGAATCCATATGGTCTAAGGTTGAATCAGAAGAAATCTCTCGACACGGTGACTTTCAACTATTCTTCCTACACATAAATCGAGGAAACCCTTGTTTCAAGCATGCAAGAAAGCAGGGAAGAAGATAGGGGATTAAAATAGAAGAAAATCCAAGTAGGTTAGGAGAAAGAAGATAGATGGGCGAATTGCATAAACGTAAATAGAAAACCAACCTTTTATCTTCTTGCTTTGTTTGCCTTATTTGCTTTGTTTCGCTTTGATCAGCAAGAGGTTTGAGATTATAGTACCTTAAATCTTCAATGGTCGGCTTAGAGGCTTGTATAAGAGTGTATTGAGTGTATGTATGCTAGGGTTAAAGTATATGGGGGCTAGGGTCTGAAGAAGCCTAAGAATGCTAGGGTTTGGAGAGAGTTCGAGGCATGTATATCGAGAGACAGAGCTTTTGGAGTTAGATTGCCAACCTTTTTCATGCAGAGGGAGGCTCTGTATTTATAGACAAAAGATTGATTTGATGCTAGCCACTTAGGAAACTCTTAAGGTCAGCAAACAACATATCTTTCAAGCCTTAATACACAAGACAAAAGATTTGGGCGCTTGTATTAGTGACTACCATGCAATTTATAGCTTAGCTCCACTAAGAATGACTCCAGAAACTCTAAGAATGTTTTGGAAGGCCAAAAATTTTCTGGAAGGCCGGAAATGGGTAAAAACCCTTGAAATAGTGTCCCAAGGGTAACGAACTTGAAAAACAAGCTCGAAATTGTCAACCAAGTTATTAGGGGCAAAACGGTCAACTAGACCAGAAAGCCAACGGAATGGACTCGGAATGACTCATGAGAGGACTTGAGGGTTGGAAACACTATCTAGAGTGTTCCAAGGGAGCATTGGTTTAATACCCAGAGCCAGTGTAATTGGAAAAGACGACCTGCCCACCCAGGGCAAAACGATCATTTTGCACCGGTTTTGCCAGAGTTGACTCAGATTGATGCAAAAAGGTATTAGAATATTAGGGATACTATTATAAGCATTCTCGGGAGGTAACCGGTTTGATACCAACGCCGTTGTAGTTCCCAGAGGCGCTTGAATGACTAGGGGCAAAATGGTCATTTCAACCGAATGATCTTGGAATTGGTTCGGAACCAACTGGAAGGCACTTAAACATGCCGAATCGTCTTTGGGACGATCATGGAAGGGTGAACTTACCGCTTTGAGGACTTGGGTACTTTTTCGAGAAGCGAGCTAAAAAAGGCCCAAGGGGCAGCTTGGTCATTTTTCACCAGAGTGGGCTAGCAGGCACTGGTGTTGACCTGGGTTTTGAGTGCTTCAGCCATTTTGACGGTCTATGACAATTTGGTTTCCAAATGTATCTCATCCTTTGGTAAACGTGTCACGGCCAAGAGGCGTGTTCGATCCCGTGACATAAAGAGTTTGTTGGCAATTCTCAATGTCGACTTGTTTACGAGTGCTTCTGCCACTCTAACGGTTGCGATATTTATGAGTGTTTCCGCCACTCTGACGGTTCACGTTCATTCTGGAGATTTCTTGATCTCGAGAAGCTATTAGGTGGACTTATCGTCTGAGGAATCAACTTTCTCGAAAGATGTGCCGAATAACGGACATTCTTCATTGGCGGGCTAACAAATGCCAAAGGTGGACCGTTCTACCATCTCAGGGACTTGGGTTCCATCCTGGTCGACGGGTTTGAAGGGACTTACCATTCCGAAGAGTTTTCTAAAAAAACATGCTAGATTGGATGGTATTATTGCATGAGGGATCAACTTTCTCGAAAGGTGTGCCAGATTTGAATTGAATTGGAATTGAACTTGAAATTGAATTTGAGATTAAAATGGGGACTTACCGTCTCTAAGAAGACATACCAATTGGAATTGGACCGAGCAATGCCACAAGGGCATTTTGGTCATTTTGCCTGTATTAGGCCCAACGGGCGCGCGATGCGATTGATTAATTGGATTGAGTTTGAAAAGTTGATTTTGAACTTGAATATGTCTCTGTCAACTTGAATATGAGTCTGGTTGGATTAGAGATTGCCAAGCAGGCAAAAATTGGGTGCTTATAGCTGCCCCTCTTTTTCTGTCTTTACTCTTCGAAGCTAGAAAACGATAAAGTAAGAGTCTCATGTTGACTGCGAGGCGATCGGAAGGACGAACTTTGAAAATTTTGTGAAGATTTGAGCTTGAAAATGGAAATCTAGCCCAAGGGGGCGTTTGAAATCACGTTTTGGTAGGAAAAAGCAAAGCTGCCTAGAACTTGACACTGGCGCAACTAGGAGTGACGCCTGGCTTAAATTTGCCTTAGCGCCAAGCTTGAGATTAAAACCAGCAACATTTCATATTCGAAGCTTTACAAGTTTTGGAAGATTTTTAGAAAATTTGAGAGCCATTGCAAGAGGATTGACTTGGACATTGAAGGAGTGACATTTGGGGACCTCGGAGAGTTGCTGGAGGTAGTCACCGTCGCTAGAAAAGTCATCAGAGAAAAAGATTTCACCAGAAAACTCCAAGAGGTGAGTTTTTGGTTTTATATTGATCTTGATGTATATAACTCCGTTTGAGTCGTGCAAATAGTCAAAATCGATACTTTGATGCGTTTTGAGTACTTTGATGGAGTTACTTTTGCATTTTAATGCTTATTTGATTGAATTTAAGCGATTTTACATGTTTATGTAAAGTGAGTTTTTGTAAGAATTGGAAATTTATTCCTACAGTTTTGGATATTGAGTTTTCTAGCTAGATTTTTATATTGTGTGCTTTAGAAAATGTGTTTAATAACTGTATGAAGTTTCGTGATTTTTTTAAAACTTTTTGAATTTTTTATTTTTTTGAAAGATAGAAAAATACTTTAAAAAATAGAGAAAATTAGGAAGTTGATGAAATTATTAGAGTTTAATATTTAAAAAAATATGAAAACATTTTAGAAAATATTTGAAATGATTTTGAGAAATTCTGTGACAATTTGAAGACAAAGTGAACTTTTGAAAATAGCAAGATATTTTTAAAATTTTAAAAACCTTGAAAATGTGCACGGGTGTTAGTGCCATATGATTGTGATGTTGCGAAGTGTATGATTTGTGTTTTATTGCTTGTGCTTTGGGTGTCATAGGGACTATTTATAAATGAAACTCTGCCAAAATTTTGAAAATTCAAGGAGAGAGTTAGAAAAATCTTTTTGAAATGAAATTTTTTTAAAGGGAAAAGATATAAAACCTTTAGGGGATGGGCCTTTTTGGCAAAGAAGGCACCTAGAAACTCGAGGGCCCTAAAACTAATGGGAGAAAAACTTATGAAGAAAATTTTAAGAATGGAATTTCAAATGAAAACTTTTGGAGGAAACACTTAGGAAAATTTTGAAAATGGATTTTGAAATTGAAAACCTTGGAATTTGATGAGAACTTTTTTTTGTAGAGAATTGATTTTTGAACAAGAGATCTTGAAGGAAAAGGATTTTTGGAAAGTCTTGAAACTTAATTGGAATTGAAATCTTTTGGAGGAGGGAACTTGAGATAGACTTTAATTGAAAATTTTTTACTTTGAAATGAATATTTGAATTTGGAGTAAAAACCATTTTAAAATTTAGACTAAATGTGTAGAAAATTAGCTTTGACTTGAAATTGACTTTTCCAAGGCAAAAATGTTTGGAAAATATTTTTTGACTTGAAATGAAAATTTTAAAGACAAAATGTATAGAAAAATTCATTTTGACTCGAAATTTGACCTTTGAAGACAAAAATGTGTAGAAAATACATTTTGACCTGAAACTTGACTTTTAAAAATCAAAATGTATAGAAAATTCATTTTGACTTATCATTTGAAATCTTTTTCATTTTTCTCTTTTCTTCTTTTTTCCTTCTTTTTATTTCTTTTACCTTTTGGAGCTATACTTACCATATGTTGATATTCTTACCTTGATCTTTAGCCTGGCAAACGCGATTTTGAGTCGGTAAAGAGCTTCGCATGATAGCTATCCTCTAGATGAGCAGGACATCCTTCGCCGGTCCTTTGGCCGGGTGGCTTTACTCCTATCGGTGCAGCTTATTTCAGAATTCATGGAGGTAGTGATTCCTTTTTGGCAACCTAACTTGTCTCTTTTTTGTTTTGAGGAGTGCGAGCTTACCCCCACTCCCCACGAGTATGGTTTTCTCCTTGATTTTTGAGATGACTCTACTGACATTGTGGGACCTATCTTCCTTGACGGTTGTATCATGGTTGTCCCATCCCAGCTTGGACTCCAGCACACAGTTCTTCCGTCTACCTTTCTACCCCAGTTTCCTTGTGTTCCAATGGAGTTCCTATTTTCCCACTTTGAGTTTGCGACATGTATGAGGGCTTATTTGGGTGATTGGCATATTTCTCAAGACTGGTTTGTTTCTTGCATGGTTGCTCTAGCTCTACTTCTTCTAAACTTCTTAATGTTTCCACCAGGAGATGACTTGGTTGATTGCCGATTATGTGCATTGCTTGCTAGGGTTCGTGAAGGGCATTCCTATGCTCCTATGGTTGTGGGAGAGACCTTTGTGAGCCTTACTAGATTTCAGTAGAGGGTTGATGCTCACTTTCAGGGATGTGTTGCGCTCTTCCTGCTTTAGGAGATCGGACACTTATTTGTTACTCCTTTATTCCAGCATACATGGTATCCCGAGCTTGACCATGTATGCTCCTTGGTGAGATCTCAGAGATCTATTGCGGATGACGAGAGGTTTCCACGGACTACTACAGCCTGGGCTTACTACCTTCAGAGTATGAGATCAGGCATGGTCAGGTGGTATTCAAGATTGGTTGGTAAGTATTGCTTGAGTGTTCGACCTTCCGTGAAGGCCTTCGTGCCCTTAACAGGCTTATGGGGCATTACCCCCTTCTTAGGGATTCGAGTTTTGCGACAACTTAGTAGGAGCCAGGATATCCCCTATTTGGCATCCGCGGCTGAGTTTGCCCTTGTCTTTGAGGTGTCGATCCCGAGAGCAATGGTAGAGAGAGTCATGGATACATAGAGATCTTTGTTTCCTTACATGGATGATGACGGTCCATTTTCTAGCACGCCCCTTGAGACTAAGAACTACCATTATTGGCTCCGATGACATGTGTTAGGTCCTAACAGGCTTAGAGATCTACTCTTTGAGACTCCGTTGCCCCCCTATGGGGTACACAGACTTCTTGACAGCTATGATTGTTTAGGGACGTCGTTACAGGTGACAAAACTGAAGATTGATACAGGTATTGCATAATAGTTTGAGGGCAAGAGACATTGAGGTAGTTTCCTTAGAGATGCAGCTAGCAACGGCGAGATCAACACACAATAGCCTACCCTTGAGTGCTTCATGGGGACATAAGTGGTCACGAGGTGCCCTAGACGTTTCTAGTCCCCCGAAGGATGATATTGTTGATATCCAATCCTTACAAGAGATCGTGGAGTCCCTTACTCGAGAAAGGGATATGCTTCTGGCCAGATGTGCAGACTATGAGCAGGGCCGACTTGGATCATCGATAGTTGGTGCTTCTTCGAGTGTTCCTCTTATGGATGGCGAGCTGGTTGATCCCTCCCTAGTTGAATCCTCTTCTGATGATGATGGATAACGATATATTTTTGCCCCCCGCTCCTAGATTTATTGATTCCTGCATTTATACAGAGACAGATTTCATTTTAGTATTATCTACTTTTTGCTTTATGGACTTATAGCCTTTCATATTTTTGAGACGCTTTTCCTGCATGGTTAGTATAAAGAGTAAGCTTGAGAAAATTTAAATGAAAATTACTTCTTTTTGTTTGATACTCTGACTGACTTATTGCCCTGAAAGGGGAACCTTTGTTTCTTTTAACCTTAACTTGACTAATCTGAAGAATACTTTTCGAGACACCTTCTGATTTTCTCACTGCTGTTTTCATACTCATAACTTTTGGGAATGTCACGCCTCAGATTATTCTTCTTCTAGGACTGTTCACGCCTCGGGCTAATCTTGAGAATACTTTTCGAGTAACCTTTTGACTGACCTTTTTTTTTTTTTTGTTGCTATTTTTACTATTGGCACCCATGAGGGTTTTCACCAGTCCCAGTTCTGTCATTTTTGCACTAAGGCGCCTTTGCAAGTTTTCACCAAGGTCGACAGTTTTGTATCTTGCCACATCCCCCTACTCTTTTACCTACGGTGCCCTTTCGGGTTTTCACCGCATCCTTCAGAATGTGCTTTTTTTTTTTTTTTTGGTGTTATTTTTACTACTGGCACTCGTGAGGGTTTTCAACTGTCCCAGCTTGGTCATTTTTGCACCAAGGCACCTTTGCAGGTTTTCACCAAGGTCGACAGTTTTATATCTTGCCACATCCCTACTCTTTTACCTACGGCGCCCTTTCAAGTTTTCGCCGCATCCTCGGGAATGTGCTTATTTTCTCTCTTCTCCCTCTTTCTTTCCTTAGCCAGGTCTCTGGTTTATGTTGAGAAACTTTGAAACGTTGCTTGTGCCATCTCCCAACTTTCTTTGCCGAGATCGTATTTTGGTAAGCTCATTTAGACTAAGCAATTTGATTTAGATTTGAGAGGACTTTATGGTTTTTGATCAGGGTTTTCATTTTTGAAAGAAAAGGAAAGGCTCAAACGTACCATTCTACTTTGCTTTTGATACTAGTGATCTTTGTTGATGATTTTTGGTCTACTAGCACTTTTTCTGCGTATTTTCATATTGCTTTTGGTACCTTGACCCTTTTTTTTTTATTTATGTAGTGCTTTACTTTGACCTAGCATGATCATCAAGTTAGGAGATTTTTTTGAAAGAAAGTAACCAGCTCTAAGGGGTTTGGCAAAGGTTGCTTTTGACTGTGTGGGAGGTGAAACGAGGGCCTCTCGTCATTTCAAAATTAAATTGCTTAGTTCATAGAGTTTCACCATTGAAATTTGACCATGTCCAATTGATTAGCTAAGATAAAGGAAAGTAAGTTTTATTACTTTCGAACAGAAACCAGAGGTCTAGTTTTCGGAATCATATGTAGTAATGTTTGACAGCATCTGAATTCAATGGACTAGGGAATTCCTGACCATCCATTTCTTCCAAAATAAGAGCTCCCCCAGACAGGACTTTCTTTATCACGAACGACCCTTCATAATTTGGAGCGAATTTTCCTTATGCTGCTTCCTGATGAGGAAATATATTTTTTAGTACCAAATCTCCCAGTTGGAATGATAGAGGCCATACCTTCTTATCAAATATCCTAGCCATTCGTCTTCTGAAGCACTGAGCGTGATAAACTGCAGCTAACCGCTTCTCATCTTATAGGTAGAGTTGAACATATCAATCTTTGATCCATTCTGCTTCATCCAACTTGGTTTTCATTAAAACCCTTGAGGAAGGAATCTCAATTTCAATGGGGATGACTGCCTTTGTGCCGTAGACCAGCTCGAAGGAAGTACCTCCAATAAAAACCCTTATGGTAGTTCGGTAGGCCATCAATGCAAAAAGAAGTTTCTTGTGCCAATCTTTGTAGTTGTCAACCATCTTCCAGAGTATTCTCTTGATATTTTTGTAGGCTACTTCTACTACTCCGTTCATTTGAGGCCGATAGGTGACTGAATTCCGGTGAGTAATGCGAAACCTTTGGCACAATTTTGATACCAACTCATTATTTAGATTAGAGGCATTGTCAGTAATGAGTGATTCGAGAATCCCATATCAGCAAATGATTTGATTTTTTATAAACTTCTCAATGAACTTCTCAGTGACATGAGCATAGGAAACTGCTTCCACCCACTTAGTGAAGTAATCAATAGTAACCAAGATGAATTGGTGATCGTTGGAGGCTTTAAGAGTGATGGGGCCAATCATATTTATCCCCCACATAGAAAAAGGCCAAAGGGTTGACATGGAGTGGAGTTCCATAGGCGGTGCTTTGATCATATCCCCATGTATTTGGCACTTATGACACCAGAGAACATATCTAACACAATCTGACTCTATTGTTAACCAATAATACCCCGTTCGGAAGATCTTCTTGGCAAGCGTATGGCCATTTATGTGGGGGCTGCAAACTCCCTCGTGTACTTCTTCCATGATAATTTTGGCTTCGACGGCATCAACGCATTTCAAAGGTCCGAACCACGTCCTTCTGAAAAGTTCATTTTCAGCCATAAAGTAATGTCCTGCCAAACAACAAATGGTTTTGTTATCTCAATGTGAGGCTGCATTAGGGAAAGCTCTTGTTTAGATATACCTTTAGATGTTATAAAACCATGGTGGCCCATCGAGCTTAGCTGTTGTGTAAAGGCAATAGAAAGGGGTGTCTTTGGTAAGGATTTGGATAGGTGGTATTTTGGTACCCTTGTCAACCTTAATTGTTGCGGCTAATGTGGCTAGGGCATCAGCGAAGTTGTTCTCTGCTCGGGGTATATGGTGAAAATCTATGCTTCTAAATAGTTGACACAAATCCTTGATATGTTGGTGATATGGGGAGAGTTTGGCATCTTGGGTTTGGTATACATCCTTAGACTATTGAATAACTAGATATGAATCTCCGAAAATAGCCAATTCGTCGATCTTCATCTCCAATGCTAGCCTTAAGCCAAGGATACAAGCCTCATACTCGGCGATGTTATTGGTGTACAGTTATAATTGTAACTTAACCACAATGGGGTAATGATTGTCTGTTTCTGATACTACTACTGGCCAATTGTCGGCTCCCCTTTTGTTAGCAGCTCCGTCGAAATACATCCTCCACTCAGTTTTCGCCTGCCCTTCAATCATATCATCGATGCATAGTATATTCTCGTCGGGGAATTAAGGCTCCATAGATTGGTAATCATTAATAGGGTTCTCAACCAAATAATCAGCTATTACTTGCCCCTTGACTGCTTTACAGGTAGTAAATACAATATCGAACTCTGACAGGATCATGTGACATCGTGCGATTCTGCTAGACAGGCTTGGTTTCTCAAATATATACTTGAGGGGATCTATCTGAGAGATGAGGAAGGTGGTATGGTAGAGCATGTATTGTCGAAGCCTGTGGGCTGCCTAGGCTAACAAGCAGCAAGTTTTCTCAATATCAGAATACTTTATTTCATATGGCAGGAATACTTTATTTCTCGAACATGTAATAAATAGCTTGCTCTTTCCTCCCTGTTTCATTATGCTGTCCCAAAATACACCCCATAGAAGTATCCAAAATTGACATGTACATCAACAGAGGGCACCCCAGGGTAGGTGCTACCAAGACTGGAGGGTTCCGTAGATATTTTTTGATTCTCTCGAAAACCGTTGGACAATTATCATCCAATTCTTTTGGAACATCTTTCTTGAGGAGTTTGAAAATAGGTTCACACAGATGAGTCATTTGAGCAATGAACCTGCTGATGAAGTTTAATTTTTCCAAAAAGGACCGAATCTCTTTTTCCCCCCTCGAAGCGGGCCTTTCAACATTGGACTTGATTTTGGCAGGATCAATCTTTATCCCCTTTTCATTGGACTATAAACCCTAGCAACTTCTCTGAAGACACTCCGAACGTGCATTTGGTAGGATTCATCTTGAGTTAGTATTTACGGAGACGGTCAAACACCTTCCGTAGGTTGAACAGGTGGTCTTTTCGTTGCTTGGACTTAACGATCATGTCATCCACATAAATTTTCACTTCCTGATACATCATATTATGAAATAAGGTTACCATGGCCTTTTAGTAGGTTGCCCCTGCATTACGAAGTCCGAATGGCATAACTTTATAATAATACACTCCCCAGGGGGTGATAAAGGCAGTCTTCTCTCGATCCTCTTCGGCTAACTTAATTTGGTTGTATCCTAAAAAGTCGTCTATGAAGGAAAACATTTCATGACCGGCCGCGTTGTCAACAAGAAAGTCTATGTGTGGGAGAGGAAAATCATCCTTTGGACTGGCCTTGTTGAGATCTCAAAAGTCGATGCACATCCGCACTTTGCCGTCTTTCTTGGGAACGAGGACAATATTAGCTAGCCATTGGGGATACTCTACTACTTGCAAAAATCCTGCTTGAAATTGTTTAATCATTTATTCTTTAATCTTTAAACTTCATTCTGGCTTCAATCTTCTCAACTTTTGCTTGAAGGGTTTCATCTGCGGATCTAAAGGCAATCTATGCTCCACGATGGATTCATCGAGTCCAGGCATGTCTTGATAAGACCAAGCAAATACATCCAGGTATGCACGTAATAATTCTAACAATTCTTTGCACTGCCATTGATCTAACCCCGTGCCAATTTTGAGTTCTTTCAGATCCCCTTTATCCCCCAGATTAACTATCTATGTCTCTTCAATGTTTGGGGTGTTACGGTTCTCATGTCTTTCTATTTGTTCTCGAATTTCCTATGGTATTTCTTTCGAATAATTCACATCTACTGTAATTCCCAGTTGTTGATAAGCAAACTCAGTGTTAAAGTCATTATTTGTCAAGTCTGGCATTCACTGGATTAGTTGAGTAAAGTGTCGGATGCAAGGGTCCCTGACATAGAAAATAGTACACAATGAATTAAACAAAAAGAAATATTTTTTGTTTTTCGAATGAACCCATCTTGAGTTATTCCAATATCAGCCGCCATGACAGGTGTTTCCTCTTGAATTTTCCTCTTCTTCAAACCTTTATCTGATGCAAACTCCCTTTTTCCCATATCTAACTGCTTGAATTGATCCAAAAGCTCTATGGTAGCTTTTTTGTTGACCCTCTTCTTCTGTGCTGCTTCTCTCCTTTCTTTTCGTGCAGGTTCATACCCCAGCCCAAAGATAGGTTTGGCCGACAGTGTCTCTATGATCTCGGGCCTTCCTTCTAAGTACTTCCCTAAGCCTTTTCTCGGATGGAATCCATTTGTTTTGAAGTAACGTGCTACCATCCGAGAGTTTCAGAAATATTTTGGCTCCATTTGATCTTCCTTTTGTTTGACAATTATATATTCGAATGACTGGATGCAGGAGGGCGATTCAGTGCTGGGTGAGATGAGTTAGCTTTATATATGGTAAATTCTTTCACAGCAAAAACAGAAATCAGTTTGGAGCCTATGATGAACTTGACTTTTTGATAAAGACTGGACGAGACTGCACCTGCCAAATGAATCCAAGGTCCTCCTAACAACAAGTTGTAGACAGCCAGAATATGCAAGACTTGAAACTTGATTGTGAAAGTTACTAGCCCTATCTCAACGGACATTTCAATTGCCCCCATAGTTTTTCTTCGAGAACTATCGAAGGCACGAATGACGGTATTGCTGTTACTCAAATAGGTTTCGTCCATTTTAAGCCTTTCTAGAGTAGAATATGGGCAAACATTGAAAGTTGACCCATTATCTATTAATACTTTGATCACCATTTTTCCTCTTATTTTTACAGCCACATGCAAAGCACGGGTGTGGCTCGTTCTGTCAGCAGGAATCTCGTCATCAGAGAAGGTAATGATATTCAGAGCCATGATGAGGCTCACCGTGTTATGTAGGTTATCCGGTGTGAAGTTTTCAGGCACATGAGCATCTTTGAGGATCCTCAGCAAAGCATCCCAGTGTACTTCAGAGGTGAGTAGCAAGCCTAACATCGAAATATAGGTCGAGGCTTTTCTAAGTTGTTCCATGATGTTGTTGTTAACCTTTCCCAAAACTTTGGTAAATTCTGATATCGCTTGATCTGTTGGTTGTTTGGAGCTTTCCTTCTATTTATCTTTTCCCTTCCTCTTTCTTTCCACTTTAACAAAAGTGTAGAGTCGCCCTGACCAGGTCATCCCTCCTATTTTTGCCACAGGCTCTCCAATACTTTTATCAGGTGGGTAATTCCATGAGACGCTATGAAGACTAGATATCGGCAATTGGGTTATAATGGGAAGACTAATCTTTGGTGAAGGATCGGTGAGGACGGGCAATGTAATGGGCATTGTCAGTTTCTTTGGTAAAACTAAGGGTAATATAGGTCGTATGGCTCCTTGGGTGTTGGCTTGAGGTTCAGGCCCAGCCATGGCGACCATGGGTTCAGGTTCAAGCAAAGGAGTGAGGAAAAGGTGGTAATAAGAAGGATTAAGTAAGGTTTCAATGGTTAGGTTCATATTAGATTGATGAGATTGTATGGTTAGGAGGGAATAGTCTCGGTATTCGGGTTTCTCTAGGGCATAAGCCGTCTCTTTTGGAATTATGACAGATGAGTTATGCGAGGTGCCTTTGCTAGAGTTCTTGCTGTCCAACGGTATATTCTCTTGCAACTTACGAATCATGACTTTGACTAACACGGAAGTGGTTGAACCAATATTCATTTTCCTTCCCTATAAAGATGAAATGAACACGAGTCGCATGTTAGTGTTTGATTTTAAAAACTTTATGCGATGCATGTCCTAAGGATGTCCCATCTTGAGAAGGAGGCTAAACATGATGAATTTGGCTCACTACTAAGAGAGGGATTTTGCCCCTGTATGCTGATACATTACCGTTTGGAATGGGAACATACGTTCATTCATTATTCATTCATGAATAAGGAAGTACATTGAAGTTTAGAGTTTAAATACAATGAAATTAAAATACATTGTAATAAGGAGAGAGGGAACAAGTTTCTTGGGACTTCCACCAATATTGGAGATTCTAAACTACTCTTAAGTTTTCGGATTCGCCTTTTTTGAATTTGATGTTGAGGGGGTCGTTGAGAGATCGTGTGTGATTGCCCCTTGTCTTCTTAGCAATCCTATCTCTGTGAGTATAGAGGGATTAGGGCTCCTCTTATGGAATAACTTGAAATGCATGCAATGAGTCCTTAAGGTTACGTGGGAACACTTAAGGTTTTTGTAGGTTTAATGCAAGAGAGAGCGAACTTAGTGTCACTCTCTTTGGGTTAATCATATGCATGACAATGCAGTGGCTTGAGTTACTTTGGAACTCTTGTCTTGACATGGAATATTGTATACATGCAAAGAGTATAAGGAGAGAATGCAATTATAAAGTAAATATGCATGCATGAACAGTTAGACAAACATTATAACAGTAACAGTAAGAGTACAGTCATTATAACAATAGGAATAAACAAATATAGAGGAAAGTAAAAGCAGCTGCCCTTTCCTCCATTGTTTTGAAATCAGTGCGTGTGTCTTAAATCTGGCAAATATTCGACTATGCATGGTTTCTACATGAGCATGAAGTTGAGGGTTAATTAATGCTTCCTAAGAAGGCTCGGTTCCCAAATCTTCAAACTTAGGCCTACTCCCCGAGGTGGTGCCATTATCGGTTGATGATCCGAGCGGGGGAACCATCAAGAGGTCGTAGGCGAAGAAACTAACACAGCATCTTATCCACAATCAATATACCGTTCCCTCTTTTAACTAGAAGAGATATATCAGGGTAGAGAATGCAAATATGCAAATGCTTGTGCACGTATAATGTGTGTGTGAAATTTTGAAAGTAGAGGAAATGGTCTAACAACTCTCATCCATCTTGTTCATTCCATATATTCATTCATACATGGCAGTTTATATAACATGAAACAAACAAAGGTCCACCTACAAAAATATGCAAAAGTTAATACTTTGAATGACAAACATGATGCAAGATTAAATAGTTGAATCTAATTGAATGCAAGCAATGATGTGTTTTTGAAGACAACTTGGAAAAACTTGATTTTGAAAGTTTTGAAGTGGATAGAATTGGACAAATTAATCAAAGACTCTAAATGGGTGAGGGTGAAGAAACATGACAATGGTCTAACCCTCTAAACATCTCCAGAGGAGTCGCCAGCTGTCGCGCTCTGATTTTTTGCACTCGAGGAAAATACACACAAGTGAAAAAACACGGTACCCTCTCATTAGAACTCATTCTCCTAGAAAAATGAGTGCCACTATGTTTGAATTGAAAATTGATTTTGACTAAGCGCTTTTTGGAGAAGATTTGGAGTTGCCACCTAACTTGATTAAGGGACTTGAATTGCTCCTGAAGTGCATACAAGTATCAACCCATATTGAAACAAACCGCTTTTTGTAATGGTGTAACAATGTCTCCCGAATGTATTTTAGGACACTCTCGAATCGTTGATACTCCTCGCGCATGACTTCCCACTTCTGCTGGTAAAACCATTGTGTCGATGAATTAATGAGCGAGTGTCATGACGCATAAAAACATTTCCACTTCAGACCAAGTATAGAAGCGCATTTCTTCATTACGCACTGCTTTATGTGCCAAAAACAAAGGACGTGACGTGCCAAGGAAAAATTTGTTTCAATGGCATTAATAAGCGCCAAATCTTGATCTGAAACAAACACCGGCGACAACGATACCTCCTTTTCAACGATCCACTTCTTTAAGATACCTAATACCCATGACATGTAAAGAGAAGGCTCTGACATGTGTCAAAAATTAAACAAAACTAAAAAAATAAAAATAAAACGCAGGTGGGATGTCGGGTTAAATGGGAGTAATTTAAACGGAGAGGGAAGTTCTGACATGTGTCAAAATTTAAATAAAACAAAAAAAATTGATAAAAAAATAATAAACAAAACTAATTAAAAAAAACAAAACTAATAAAAAAATTAAACTAAATAAAAATTAAACAAAACTATAAAATAATAAATAAATAAAGCAGGTGGGGTGATTTGGCTGAGTTGTAATTTCAAGGGAGAGAGATGGATACAAAAATAATTGTCGTGAAGGACAAGGGGTGTAAAGGAGGGGGGGGAGGTAATTTGCCTTCTTTTAATCACTTTTCCTGTTGTGTTTTAATAGATTAAAAAGAAATTTGAATCCTCTTCATTCTATGAATTAGAATAGAGATTTTCATTCCATAATTAATGACTTAGATGCAATCTTATCACATGTCTTATTAAAATTACATCGTTTTGTATTAAAATTTATTTCCTTATATATAACTATAAAATTATTTATTTTTAAATAAATTTTAAGTCAACTCATCTGAACTCTTTATTTTTCGGTTAGCTGATATGTCAACACCTCAATCAATAAAATAAAAATCTCCATTTAAATTTATGAAATGTAGATAATCAAAATCCATTAAAAAGTACTGGGTTACACAAAAAGAATCTTGATATTAGGATGAAGATAACTTTCGTTTAGGAATTTTATTTCTTATTCAGAGAGTTCACGGATTAAGTTAGATAACTCCCTTCAACTCATCCTTAATAACACAATCAGATTATGATTGTTATTTTGCATTTGATTATCACATATAAAATTACGAGAAGGTTTCGGGTAGCAAATTTAGTACAAAAACTGAGGATTAACATAAAATCACCGGTTCAGCAGTTATACCACTTCTCCTCCCAAAACTATATCACCCCGGCCCCAAATAAAAGTTATAACAAAGAGAAGAAAAATACTTCTACAATTATTCTTAATCAAAATCTTTTAAATATGTTACAAAAAAGGAGGTTAAGCAAATAATTTTATTCAGGGGAATGGTGTTTTTACTCATTTGCCGTGTAGAAGAACATAAGCTCAGAACAGAAACAATCAATGAAGAAAGCACATTCATACCCAAACATGAGCCAAACAAATTAATTAAGCTCAGATCGAACTTTCGTCATCTTCGCTGACTTCCCAACTGATCAGAAGCTAGATATCCCGAGGCTTCTTACTCAATGTAAAACATGATGAGCCATATATATATATATATATATATATGTATGTGTATACACTGACCTTTTGCCAAATATATATATATATATGGCTAATTCGTGCTTTCGAAGTTAAAAAATAATTAAAAAGAAGCACTTAATGAAACCAACCCATTTCAGATTCTGAATTTTCTAGAAGATTATTAGCACATTATACGCATATTGGTCTCTCTTCATTTGAAGTTGGGGTCTAGATACAAAAACACTCTTAAGATAAACAATTTGCTCCAGAAACAGGAGAGAGAGAGAGAGAGAGAGAGAGAGAGAGAGAGAGCGCTACGTTTGACGAACGACCCACTTTGCATCTTTGAGATCTACTACTACTGACTCCGAAATCGTAAAAGTTAATAATAAGGACAGAGTGGGCGGCTCTAACAGAAGAAGCCGACGTTGCCATTGTCAAAGTTGAGGGCGTAACTGAAGGGGTCATAATGGAAGCTGAACCTCTTCTGTTTCTGCTGCTTCTGCTGTCTCCTCTTCATGAATTGTCTCCGGATTTCAGCTCTGACCCTCCAAAACATACTTCTCAACTTCCTTTTCCCACCCAAGAACACCAAATTTCGATCACAATAAACCCCAACAATCACCACCTCCATTCTTGTTGCCATTGAAGACGCAAAACCCCTAATTGTAAGAGACGAATGAGGAATGAGAGAGTTAGAGAACCAAAACAGAGAGAACAACCACGTAGCGTGGGAACAGAGTGCTTCCCATATAAAGAGAGTGGGGCTGGGGGCCTTGGGTAATGGCGTGTAGTGCAAGCAGAGAGAGAGAGAGAGAGAGGGATGCTTTTACTTTTTTTGTAGGGAGTATTGACTACATAGACTCAAAGAGAGGGATGGGAGGCCTGGGGGAACGGGTGGAGCTGTAAATACTGTGGGCAGGGCAGCTCAGCTGCTCGTCCTGTCGCTGCTTCTGCTGCCTACGGCCATGTGTATCAGAAGGCATACGATGAATATACATACATATACATAGAGAGAGAGAGAGAGAGAGAGAGAGGGGGGGGGGGGGGGGGGGGGGGGGGGTGTTTTTGGTGTGTGTAACAGTGTAAGTATGCTGTGGCCGGTCACATGGGCGGATGGGCCGCTTGGTTTGAAAAAGTGAATTTGTACGTTAGATTGATGGATAGGTAGACACCACAGCAGTGACTGGATAGATTCCTAGCTTAGCTAGCTAGTGGCGAGGTTTTGCTTTTTTTTTTTTTTTTTGGGAGGATTTATGGTGAGAAGATCTTTATTTACTTTTTTTTTTTTTTGTTTTGTTTTCTTTATTATTCAATGGCAGTTCTATTGTCCAAACAATTCTATTTTCTGTTAGGTTTTTTTGTTTTTTCAATTGATAAAAATACTTTCTTAAAATATATATATGAAAAGATATTACTTTTTAAATTATCAAAATTTTGTATTCACAAGAACTAAGACTGCCTTGGCTATATCCCTATAAAAAAAATTAACTGCCTTGCCCAATAGATTTATCAACTTTATTTACCAATTTTGTAGGGTCTACGTACACTCATCTCTCTCATTGTCTCATGTGAGTGATCGTTATCTTAAAAGAAAGGGACCAGGCATACTCGAAAAGGAGTTGTGGATATAATTATAATAATTGTTAGATGTCAATTGGATCAACATATTGATCTAAACGAGCTTTTGGTAACTTTTTTACTTTGCCCTTTTTTAAAAAAATTTTAGCCTAATTTTATAACCAATGATAGGGTTTAGATTTATTGTTTTTCCATTCAGATAACTTTAGAAAAGCTTTCATTATTCCTTCATTGTGTGTGTGTGTGTGTGTGTTTTTTTTTTTATTTTGGAAAGAAACCAAATGTGCTTTTATCCCTTTTTTTTCTTTTCATTGATAACCAAATTAATTTTTTGTAACGGACAAGGCCATAGTGGTTTTTACGGAATTTAGCTCTTACGGGTTTTGTCTTAAAATTTAGTTTGATGCACTGATAGTGTACAATTATTTTACATAAGTAGTGCGTCAGAGTGTGACACGTGTCTTTTAGAATTTAAATATAATATAAATAAACAAAACTCGTAGACACATGTCGCATTCTAGTGTCCACTTGTGTAAAATAATTATACATTATCAATTCATCAAAATTAAACTCCTTGCATTAAATTTTTTTAGAATTTTGTTTTTCTTCTCTTATAAATTGTTTGTACTTCTAGAAAAGTTATCAAACAATGAAACAAAAAGTCTTTTGCCTTAATTCATATTATTACGGTGGATATCATAAGAAGGCAGTGAAGAATAAAATTAGTAGCAGATATTAGGGTTTGACTCATACTATGTTTGGAACTCGCATTTATCAAGAAAAATAAATAAATAGGAAAAACATAGAGAAAAGAAAATAAAATGAGAGATTTTAAATATTTATTTATTTTATTTTTTACGTTTTTTTCCTCACCAAAATTTTTATCTAAACACAGTGTTAGAGTTCACTCCATACTATTGAGCTAAATATCTGGGTTATTTGCTATAAAAGTTTATAATAAAAGAAAAAAAACTCTAATAATATTTTGGCAGGTAAAAAAGAGAAGAGAAGAGAAATACGAAAATTAAAGAAAGAAGAAGTTAAAGAAAGACTATTTATTTTGTCTTTGTTTGATTGATTGGAGAATTGGATGGAAAGGCAAAGAGAGATATGTTAAATGAGTCTGCTTGGTAAAGTTTATTTTAAATTATTTTTATTTAATTTTTTTGACTTATAAGTTAAAAAGATTAAATTTTTTAATTTTATAAATTAAAAATAAGTAAAAATTTTAAAAATTTAAAAAAATTTAACTTTTTTATTTATAAGTTTAAAAAATAAAATTAAAAAATCTTATCAAACGAGTTTTAAAGTGCTTACACTTTTTAATCTACTGTATTGTATCTTAATTCTCTTCAAAGTTTTTCTCCAAATATGTCAAAGAAATTATTTATTTTCTTTTTTAAAATTTTCTTTTTCATTATTTGTTTTTCCATTTCTCACCAGTCACCTCCCAAGCAAAGTATCGTAAATGTTTCCAGTTGCCTAGAACAGCTCAAATTCCGTATATTAAATGAAGGAAGGAAAGAGAGAGCATTAATCGCGGCCGCAGAGACAATGTCGGACCTCGACCGACGAGCCCTCTGTCCCACGCAGCAGAAGGGGGCAATTGGTAAACGGCTTGAGCCGTCTCCATCCCAATCCCCCAAAAGTTCCTTCTATTTACCCAACTACCCTCAAACGTTTATGATACAGTGTCATTTTTTGTCAACTCACTATTATTAGAAAATTTTTTATTTTAATTATCCTAAATATTAGGTCAATTAATCTAAAAATTAAATTAATCAACTTGAAATAGGAATATATGTTCACTGGTAATTGGTTATGTACACCACATCATCATACTAACGTGGTGTTTCAAATTTATTGAATAATTTCTCTTAGTCAATCACAGGTGATGGTCACTAGTCACTGCTCAATTGAGAATTACCCGCACTCGCAATTAAGGTGGTTAGCATCTAGCCAACATATGATCGTAAATTACAACTTAGGCTAGCATTTTTCTATCCCCAAATTCTATTGTTAGTATTTTTTACTTCCATTCTCATACTTCAAATATAAACATTGCCTTTAAAATCAAGATATATTATTTAACTAAGTTTTCTTAACCTTTATTATTAAGTTAGTTACTGTTTATTCGACAAGCCAAACAACAATGAAATATATTTGAATTCATAACAAAATAATTAAATTATAAATTTTTCTACCTACCTGCTTTTATGCAAAGTCTATTAAAAGCTCCATTGTTCTAGAGAGGGTTAGCACGAGCATAAAGGTCATCCTCGAGAACTGCAGGGTCACGAACAGGCAGGTACTAGTAGCTCCACCAGAAAAGGAAAGGCCAGAAACCAGTCATGCTGCCCCAACAGGAGGAAGTTCGGACCCGCATCGATCAAAGGAAGCAACCAAAGGAGAAAGACCCCCAATCCAGCTCAGACAAAGCCCCAAGATCAGTTACTATGCTCACCAACCGAAAAGGCACGAGCGACTTGTTGTTATTATAAAAGCAACTGTAGATAATGTATAAAATAAGTTACCGCCTCATGATGTCTCGTCAGGTAGGTGGTGGCTTAACAGTAAAGGTACTGTCATCCCGACTGAGCTAGGAGATTGGAAAAGCAAAACGCTCGAGAGGGGGCACCAGCAAAATACACGCATCGACTCTACTGACTGACTGCAAGGTGATTCGCCAACCGACGAAGGAAAGCCCTGTGATGATAGCCCAATCTAAAGGAGTGGGTCCCAACTCAAAGCCAACAAAATGGAAGGTCCCAGTCTCTCTGAACCACCTCTCGATAAATGCCAGCACAAGATGTCTGTTTAGGCAGTTAGCCTGTAATCCTATGAAAGCCCAGAACCTAATCTCAGCCAAGAAAGCACGATAGGATGAAACGGCCCGCTAGATGGTCACAAACACCTGATGAATAGCCCCTCTGAAAGCTGTGTGTATTGGCGGAGGGGGCAAATGCTGTCTAGAATTCACACTAGGATGATAGGCAAAATCCCCCAACAGTGGAATGTCTAGTACCTCCAAGTCGCCGAACTCAGCGTCTGTCTGTCTATGCTGGATAAAGGCTCTCCCGTAGCCAGTCACCTAATCACCAAGGCTCGGTACCTCCTCATCAACACCAATCTCCTCCTCAAAGGCCTGCTTAACCAGAGGGAAGGGGTCTACTGGAGGTTTACTCCCCCGTTCGCTTTGACTAGAAGATGCACGTCCAGCAGATCGCCGACTATCCTTGGATCGACTGGAACTGCTAACAGAATCTGTACAGGCCGCCTTTTCGGAGCGGCGTCTCCTCTCAGAACCGTCATCGCCCGCATCTGCCATCCTAAAAAGGTAAGTCAAGGTAAGAGGTATTAATATACGGTATACACAGATAAGAAATAAAAACAAAAGAAAAGAAAATAGTAAGAATGATAACCAAAGATAAAAATGACACAGCTGTTAGTAGATCTCGCTCTAGCTGATCCAAAAGGTTTTTAAAACTTAATTCTCGAAAAGTTTCTTAAATTCAACTTCTCAAAGGGTTTCTTAATCCTTTTCTCCAAATTTTTCAAAAGACTCTTTCCTCTAAAGATCCATTTTCAAAAGACTTTCTAATTCCCTTACAGTTCAAAATTAATTCTCGAAAGTCAAAAATGTTTTTCTTCCCAAAAATTCATTCTAGAAATCATAGTCTAAAAATCTCCAAAATCAAATCTCAGAGTTCCTCATTCTATCTCAAAGTTTTCTAATCTTGTGTTTATTCCAATCAATATTCCAGGTTTTCCAAAAAAATCCTCCCTTAAAAAGTTTTCAAGATTTCGATAAAAAAATTCATGTTCCAAAATTTCTGTCAAATTCCAAATCTTTTCGTTTGTCTTCAAAAATCCAGTCTCGTAAGTCAAAATAAATTTCCTACACATTTTTATTTTAAAATTCCACTTCTAAGTCAAAATGAATTTCCTACACATTTCGATCCTCCAACTTCAAGTCAAATCTCTAGGGTTTTTTTGTTTTTTTCCTTTAAAAAGATTTTATTCCAGAACTTTTTCAACTCTTTCCCTAATTTCAAAAAAATTTTGACAGACTTCCACTTAAAAATGGTCCCTACAACACCCACTACACCAGCACAAAAATTAAACCATACACCGCACAACGTCACAATCACATAACATCAATACCCACACACACTTTTTCAAATTTCTAAGCTTTTCAAAAGATTTTTTTTATTTTTCAATAAATCAATGGTTTTTAAAGTTATCCCAAATTTTCTCAAAATTATTTCAAATGTTTTCTAAAATATCCCTACATTTTTCTAAACATTAAACTCTAATAATTTCTCAATTTTCTCTATGTTTTCAAAAAATCAAAAATTTAAAAAGTTTACAAAAAATCACGAAACTTCACACGGTGGTTAAACACATTTTTCTAAGGCACACGATATAAAAATCTAGTCGAAAAACTCAATACCCAAAGCTGTAGGGATAAAACCCCAATTCTTGCAGAAACCCCTTCACATAATCACGTAAAATCACTCAAATTCAATCAAACAAGCACTAAAATGCAAAAATAATTTTGCTATAGTGTTCAAAACATATCAAAACATCAATTTCACTGTTCACATGGCTCAAACAGAATTCTACACATCAAAGTTTACATAAAATCAAAAACTCACCTTTTGGAGTTTTTTGGCAAAATCTTCTCTTCTGGCAACTTTTCCGGCGACGGCGTTTACTTCCGACAATCCCCTGTGGTCCCTAAGAAGCACTCCTCCAACGTCTAAGTCGTTCTCCTCGCAAAAGCTTCCACACTCTTAGAAACTCTTCCAATCCTTCAAGTGTTCGAACCAAAAATGTTTCTAGTTTTGTTCCCAAGCCTAGCGCCACTTCTAGTGGTGCCAATGCAATTTTAAGCCAGGCGCCACTGCTAGTGGCACCAGTTTCCAATTCTGGACAATCTTGCCCTTTTTCCCACCAAAACTCAATTTCAAAGGCCTTTTGAGCCCAATATCCATTTCCAAACTCCCGTCTTTGAAAATTTTAAAAGTCCATCCCTCCGACCGCCTCACAGTCAACATGGGACTCTTACTCTATCGTTTTCTGTCTTCAACAGACAAAGATAGAAAAAGATGAGCAGCTGTAAGCACTCCATTTTTGCTCGCTTGGCAGTCTCCAGTCCGTCCAGACTTGTATTCAAGTCAATATGGACATATTCTAATTTAAATCAATTTTTCAAGCCTAATCCCGTCAATTAATCGCTTCGCAGGCTTATTGGGCCCAAATAGAGGCAAAATGACTAAAGTGCCCTTAGGTCATTGATCGGTTCAATTATGGTGGGCACCTCTTCTCGAAGACGGTAAGTCCCATTTTCAAATCCAATTCCAGTCCAATTCCAATTCCAATTTCAAATTCACTCCGGCACGCGTTTTGAGCAAGTTGATTCCTCGCGGTGGTAAGTCCATCCTGTCTGGTATGTTTTCTGAGAGAACTCTCTAGAATGGTAAGTCCCTTCAAACCCATCAACCGGGACGAGACCCCAAGTTCCCGAGATGGTAGAACAGTCCACCTTTGGCGCCTGCTAGCCTGCCAATGAAGAAATTTCTATTTTGGCATACCTTTCGAGAAAGTTGATTCCTCAGGCGCTAAGTCCATCTAGCAGTTTCTCGAAATTAGGCAGTCTTTAGAATGATCGCGACCCGTTAGAGTAACGAAAATACTCGTAAACATCGCAACCGTCAAAGTGGCAATAACACTTGCAAACAAGTCGATATAGGCAATTTTCAACAAACCCCTATGTCACGGGACCGTCGTCAGAGTGACGGAAACACTCAAAACCCAGGTCAACACCAATGCCTGCTGGCCCACTTTGGTGAAAAATAATCAAACTGCCCCTAGGGTCATTTCCGGCGCGTTTATTGAGAAAGTACCTAAGTCCTCAAAATAATAAGTCCACCCTTCCAAGATTGTCTTAAAAACAATCTAACATGATTAGGTGTCTTCCAGTCAATTTCGGATTAATTCCAAGACCTTTCGGTCAAGATGACCATTTTGCCCCTAGGCATCCGAGCACCCCGGGAACCATACCGGCTCTGGGTATCAAACCGGTCACCTCCTAGAATATTCTAAGTAATGTTCCCAAGTCTTGAGTCTTCTTCCAGGATATTCCGAGTCCATCCCGGCAAGTTTCTAGCCTGATTGACCGTTTTGCCCCTAATGGCCCGGTCAACCCTTCCAACACATCCTATCATCATTCTTCAAGTCTATTACCCCCCGAGACGCTATTCTAAGGGTTCCTGTCCCTTTCCGACCTTTCGGGCCATTCATGGCCCTTTAAATCTTTCTCGAACCTTCCGGAGTTACTTTTAGTAAAGCCAGGCTAAAAATTGCATGGTAGTCACTAGTACAGGCGCCCAAATCTTCTGAAGATACTTTGCTTACCGACCTTAAAATGGCCTGATGCCACTCCTAGTGGCGCCAATGTAATCTTTGGCCTGGTGCCACTGCAGCAAATGCCAGTGCATTCCTCTATCTATAAATACAGAGTCTCTTACAGCGTGAAAAGGATCCGCAAACCCAGTCTAAAAACTCTTCTCTTCGATACACAGAGCTCGTAGCCTCCCCAAACCCTAGTCTTCTTTAGGTTTTCCAAAACCCTAGCCCCCATACATTCACATACACCCCTATATACTTCTATACTAGCCTCCAAAGCCTCCATTGAAGACTTAAAGTGCTGTAACCTCAAAGCTCCCAAAGATCAAAACAAGCTTCCGAAGACCGATGCAAAGCAAAGCAAAGATTGAAGTAAAGAAAGTAAGCGTAACAAAGCAAATAAAAGAAGATACAAGGTAGGCCTCTATTTACGTTTACACAATTTCCCCCTCTTTTTTCTCTCTCTGAACCCACTTGGGTTTTCTTCTATTTTAATCCACCATCTTTTACCCCCGCTTTCTTGCATGCTCGAAACAAGGGACTCCCCGGCTCATGTGTAGGATTAGGCTATTGAAAGTCACCTTATTGAGGGCTTTCTCTTAGTCTAACCGGAGACCACTAGGTTCAGCCCACCTGATTATGTGGTGAAACCTTTAACCTTGTATGTTCACGATCCTAACTTGCATTGTGTATATCATGATCATGCATCTCTCTAAAAATTGTTTTCAAACTTGTTTTCAAAACTTGCATCAAAACCGTTTTCAAAACTTGCATTAAAATTTTCTTCTTCGAAACTTATTTTCAAAATCACAACCCTAAGGTGATTCTAGCCTTTTCATGGTTAAGGTTGCTTTAGGAAAGTGTTACATTTAATATGACCAATATGGTTCATATTTTCAAATCCTTATTGTTTTCAAAACCACAATCCTAGAATGGTTTTAATCTTCTTATGGTTAGAATCAATTTTAAGAAAGTGAGATATTTTTAGAGGCTTGCGAAAGTCTGTCCCTTTCTAAATAGCTTTTCAAACTTACTTTCCAAAACATCTTTTTAAATCCCCTCCAGAAATCTCTTTTTACATCTACTTTTTAAAATCTCCTCTCTAATGTACTTTCTAAAAACTTTCTCCAATTTCTTTTTCAAAGTTGCTTCCTAAAAATGCTCTTTCTTAAAAAACTCTTTCCAAAAATCTTCTTTCTAAAACTCTCCTCAAGTTTACTTTCTAAAAACTTCTTTCTAAGTTTTCCTTCTAAAAATCTTTCTTTCTAAAAAGTTTTACTTTTCAAAATCTCTTTTCTTGGAGTCTAAGTTAAACCCTAGAGCCAATGATTAGGAAACCCTAATTTTCTTTCCTAAAACATGATTTTTAATCTTGCCTTAAAACGTAGGTTTCCAAAACCTCCTTTTTACATCAAAAACATCAATTTCCAAAACCTATTTTCTACATCAAATCATAGGCTTCAAAATCTAGGATTGTCAAAACTTCACCTTCCAATTCCACGCCAAATCCAATCTCCCTACTTAAGAAACTATATCCAATCATCCGTTTTTGAAAACAAAATCAAATCATCTCTTTCTTACAAACAAAATTCAATCTTTCGTTTTAGAAAATAGAAATCCAAATCTTTCTTAATCTCATACCTTCCTAAACCTTAAGTTTCCAAAACTTAAACTTTCAAATCTTTCCTTAAACTTTAAGCTTCTTAATCTTCCTAATTTCAACCTTACCTAATTCCAACCTTTCCAAATTTCAACTTCCCAAATCTAAATCTTTAAATCTTTCTTAAACTCAAACATTTCTTAATTTCAAGTATTTCCAAAACTTAACTTTGAATCTTTCTAAAATTTAAACCTTTCTAAATTTTAAATCTTTCTAAATTCAAAACTTTTTAAAGTCAAAACTTTCTAAATTCGAAACTTTCTTAAGTTAAAACTTTCTAAATTCTAAACTCTCCAAATTCTAAATCTTTCTTAAATCAAACTTTTCCTAATTAAAATCTTTCCAAAAATCAACTCTTTCTTAAAAATGAAACTTTTCAATTTCAAAACTTTCTAATTTTAATTATTTCCTAAGTTGAAACTTTTCAATTTTAAAACCTTCCTAATTCGAATCTTCCCTAAAAAGAAAACTTTCCTATTTCAAAACCTTCCTTAAGATGAAAACTTTCCTAAATCGAAACTTTCCTAAAATGAAAACCTTCCTAAAACGGAACTTTCCTATTCTAAAACTTTCCTAATTTGAACCTTTCTTAAATCCAATCTTTTCCTAATCTTTCGAATCCAACATTCGAGTCAAATCTTTCTTAATCTTAAGACCTCCCTAAATCCTATTTTTCTGAAGTCTAGATTTTCTAAATCTTAATCTCTCCAAAACAAATTCGAATCCTTATTCCAAGTTTTATCTTTTCAAATCAAAATCCAATCTTTTCAATTCCAAATTCTAATTTCCAATCTTCTATTCTAAGTTCAAATCAAACCCTTTTTCAAATCAAAATCTCTTTTTCCAAATCAAAATCTTCTATCGAACTCTTGTTCGAATTACGGCTAACCTGATTCCTCAAAAGGGATATATAAGCAACTCTCACGGGTGTGGTCATAACTTTTTTTTTCAAATCTCTAATTCCATTACTTTTTTTCAAATCTCCAATTCCATAACTTTTTTTCAAATCTCCAATTCCATAACTTTTTTTTCAAATCTCCAATTCCATAACTTTTTTTCAAATCTCCAATTCCATAACATTTTTTTAATCTTCAATTCTACAACTCTTCTTAAACTCCCAGTTTCATAATCCCTTTCAAGTTTCCAATTCTAAAAATCTATTTTCAAATCTCTATTTTCAATTTTTAAAACTTTCTTTCAAAATCAAATCTATCTTTTTAAATCTTTTTTCTAAAATCGAATCAAATTCTTTTCAAATCTATTCTCAAATCAAATCTTTTCTTGCACTTGCATATCATGCATCATTCTTTAAAAAATTATTTTCAAAAGTGGATAGTTTTGGACATATATTAATTGAAGACTTTACTGGTTAAATCTAGGGTGAATAGACATGTAGGTACCGTAAGGGCGGGGTAAGGTGATGGCTTAGTGCGTCTTCCCTATATGTAACCAACCTCCGAACTTAGAATCACTGCTTTCAAAGACCAAAATAGAGTTATTTTCAAAAAAGGGTTTAAATATTTTCCAAAGGTTACCAAACAACCTCTTTTCCTAAAACTCTCTCTTGAGGAAGTATTTTTAAAATCGTTTTCAAAAACCCTAAGTGTAGTCTTCGGATTGTGCTTAGTTTTTAGGTGACCTAACTCATCTTAATCAAGTTAGGTGGCAACTCCAAATTGTTTTTCAAAAACCCTTTATTCAAACCAATTTTCAATTCAAACCTAGTCGCACTCATTCTTCTAGGAGGATGAATTCTAACAAGAGAGTACAATATTTTTTCCGCTTGTGTGTGTATTCCTCGAGTGCGAAAAATTTAGGAGCGACACTCACCCTAAGACTTCTTTGAAGTCTTCTTCCACTATGCAATCTCCAATTACAAAGTAGGTGCTGATTTACAAAGTGCTTAGCTCACTTTTTCACAAGAACTTCTTCTCAAGTTTTTCCAATTACCAAGTGGTTTCGTCCAAGATCCACTTTAACTTACAAAAGTTTTTCTTTTATAAGAGAACTCTCAAACTCTCACTTACAAGTGTATGAAAGATATACAAATGAAATACAATCTCTTTATTAAGAGTGGATAAGAACATAATAGCTCACTTAATGCCAAAATGAAGACAAAAGGAATGTTCAGGTTTTTCTCAGCTTGATCAATCAGTGGATATTGTTTTTCTTCTCTCTCTTCTTGTATAAATGCAATTGGAAGCTTGTATATAAACCCCTGTAGTAATTTCGTACGTTGGTGATTGTTAGGGGCTTATTTAATACAAGTCCAGTATATTATAACGTTAGAAAAATTAGTCGTTAGTCCCTAGGTGTTGACACTTATTTTCATGTGTCGACACATTCAGCTTGCATTTTTCAGATGTTGTCCACTGTCTCCATGTGTTGACACATCAATTTCACGTGTTGACACTTGATCATGCTGTCTTCAAACTTGGCCTCTATCCTCATGTGTCGACATATTGCCCAGAAATCTTCATTCATCATTCCTTTGATCAAGTTCAGCTTCAACTATACTATAAGATCTTCAAATAGTCTTCTTTTTGGGGTATTATAATAGATTGAGATCTTCAAAGTATCAAAGTTATCTTTTATTCAATTTGGATTGAATTTATCTTTTAATAATTATCTCTTCTTTGTTATCAAGCTGCTAGAACTCCTTTTCATTAGTGTCGAGCTCTTCTTCCTTATTGCCGAGTTCTTTTCATCTACTGCTAAATGACTTTTTCATCCATATAGAGCTTCATATTTATGATACCTCATTGCCAAACTCTTTCTTTTTGCTACTAATCCTTCTTTTTTTTTTAAGATCACTTCAATGAATCTTTTATAAACTTAATGAAGTCTACTCTTGAACATCTTCAATTTCTTCGAACACATATCATTTTCATTGACTCTTCACATCCCAGATGAAGTATTCACTTGGATTTTTTGTAGAGATTTTGCAATTATGATAGATTCTCTTTTCAAACACCTTCAATCTCTTCAAAATGAAGTCAACTTTATTGAGTCTATTCACACTTGATGAAATCTTCTTTTTGAACATCTTCAATCTCTTCGAATGCAAATCATTTGATTAAAGTTAAAATAGGTGTCATCGCTCATATTTGGTGCATTGCATGACTCTTAGAGTGCATTGCTTGACTTGGCTAGTTGTGTATCCACTTTGACATGTATTAAACTTTAAGTAAAACCTTTAAGTCTAAATTTTAATCTTTATTAATCTGCACACTAAGTAAATGTATGAGTAAAATAACACAAGGCTTAGTTATCATCAAAATCAACATGAGAATCAACCTTGAGTCAACACATGCTTGGCGTCATTTTCATGCTTATCACCATTTTCTTAAAACCCCAACGATTTCTATTTCCATGTCATTCTCAAACTCCATATTCAAGTGTTTTTCTAAAGATGGCTCTAAGAGTTGGTTTCTTGAAGTATATGACTAAATCCTAGTTTCCAAACTTAACTGCCTTCTTTGCATTTCCATATAGCTCTCTTGAGTTTTTGCATAAAAATGATTTCAAAACTACCCTTTAAAAAGGTCTTTTCAAAATCTCTACTCTCTTAAGTTTTTGCCAAAAGTGGCTTTCAAAGTGTTGTATTTCATGTTGATTTTTAAAAGTTTTACTATCTTAAGTTGTGTGGTTGGAATGATCCCCATGAAACTCTTTCTTGAGTGGTATTCCTATAATGACCATAAAAATCCTAAACCCACTAGAGTGATTTTCTAATTCCCCCAAAAGTGGTTTCCAAAATAACCCTCTTCAAGAAGGATTCTCAAAAGTTCATTATTCTTAATTTGCATATAAATGGTTTTCCAAAACCACTTTTTATATGTTGGTTCACTCTCTTGAGTGGTTTCCAAACACATCCTTCCAAAAACAATGTCATACTCTCTTAAGTTTCCAAAATCAAGTCAAAAGTCTTTTTAAATATCACCATGCCCCCTTTCAAAGTGATTTCCCAAAAGTCTTTTAAACTTGTCTTGACCAAGATGGCTAGACACTTAACATTTCTAAAAACTATCTCTAAAATGTTTTCAAAACTCACATTCCTAAGGTGGTTTTAACCATCTCATGGTTAGGGTCTCTAAAGGAAAGTGATATATCAAATACAACCTTCAAGGTTGTTTATATTAGAGTTCTAAAACCCCAAGTGCTTTCCAAAGCTCTTTTTAAGAATGATTTTCAAGAGTCACAACCTTGAAGTAATCTTAAGCCTTATATGGTTGAGGTTGTTCAAGGAAGGTGATATATCAAGTAGGGTTCTACAACCCTAAAGCTCTAAAAACCTAAGGGGAAGTCTCTAGCATCTTTTCCAAAAATTGTTTTTAAAGTCATAGCCTTAAAGGAGCTTAGCTACTCATTAGTTATCCTCTCAAAGGTGATGAGATATTCAAGATACCTTTCATAAGATAGATAAAAATAGTTTTCAAATGCTTTTCAAAGACAAGTTGACAAGAACTTTTTCCAATCCAAACTCTATTTCTAAGATTTTCAAAACAAGAACATTCTAACACTCTCTTGAGTGATTTCAAAACATTTCAAAAACTTTCTTGAGTTACTTCCAAAACACTTCAAAAATTCCTGAAGTTCTATTTCAAAAACATTTTTCAAACTCTCTTGAGTTGTTTCAATACATTCCAAGAATCTTCCAAGTTCTATGTTCAAAGATATTTTCAAACCCTCAAGTTCTATTTTTAAGTCAAAAATCTTGAATCCAAAGTTTCAAAACCTTCCAAGACTTCCACAAGTTTATTTTCAATCGGGCCCTTGCCTGAACTACAAATGACCTGACTTTCGCCAAATAAGATATATAGGCAACCTAAAATGGTCCGGTCATAACCTTTTTTCCAAATCAAATGTCCATTTTCAAATTCTTTTTCAATCAAACTTCCTATTTCAAATCACACTTTAAAACTTTCCTATCTTCAAAGATCCTTCCAAACACATGCATCATGCATCATTCATCCAAAAAGTGATGACCAAACTCCGTTTTTAAAATTTTAAAGTGGATACAAGTGGACTATTAGTAACCGGTGATTCAAGTGAGTGAACTAAGAGTAATTAGACATGTAGGTACCGAAAGGGTGGGGTAAGGTGATAATCTTAAGATATCTTCGCTACGCATAACTAACCCACAGACTATAGATTTCTAGTTTTAAAGACCAACCGAGAGTCACATTTTCAAAAGGGCTTTAAAACATTTCAAAAGGTTTTTAAAAACCTCTTTTTCAAAAAATCTTCTTAAGAAGGACATTTTCAAAACCATTTCAAAAAACATAAGTTCAGTCTCCGGATTATACTTAGTTTTAGATGACCTAATACATCTTTAATTATGTTAGGTAGAGACTCCTACTTTCTAAAAAGCCCTTATTCAAAATAAATTACAAGTTTAAACCCCCGTCGCACTTGTCCTTTTAAAAGGGTAAGTTCTAACAGAGAGAGAACCGTGCTTTTCCCTAAGCCAATAGGACTTGGTTAAAAACTGGGGGATGACACTTAACATCAAGGGTCTTAATCTTAACAGATATGTCATGTAAGGATTGTAAAATTTCATATTGAGAAGAATTACCCATGCGTACATTCCTAGAAAGAGGTGGTGCTGTAGAACTTGAAGGTTGATCACGATAAGAGGATGGGGTAGACTCTTTCTTATGCACCCACTACTTGTTAACTTTCTTGAAACCCATCAAACCTAAAGTCCTTTGACCAAAAGATTATTCATTGTTGAAGGTTTCTTTAAATTCATTTTTCAAATCAACATCAAAATGCTTAAACTCCTTTGTTAGAATCATTCCATAGGAGAGAGTACTCACAGTTCTATCTTGACATTCTTTTATGCGATTCCGAAAGGAGAAAAGTTTCAAAATAAGTAACAAGTTCAAGTCTACCTTTTCTCTGAACAATGATATTTGTGATAATCCTATGGAAAACTTTCATCTCCAAAGACAATGTGTTGGCTACAGCCTAGTTGTCATTTTCTAGATTTAGATTTCCACAAATGGTTCTGACAACATCAAGCTTATTGAAACTAGGGTATCTTACCAATTTGTTATTCTCATATACCACATCATTGGAGTTTAGAACTTGAAGGACGTCACTGAGATTAACATAATAGTTTTTCCTTTGACAAAAGAGTTAATGGTGTTATTCTTATCAACCAAAAAATTGGTATAAAAGTGTCTCACCGAGGTTGGATAGATATCATCTTTTATTTCAGAATGGGTAACCAACCGATTTTTTCAAGCCACTTTTAAAAAGTAAACCCTTCATGCTTAAAGAATGCAAAGTTCACATTTCTCCCTTGAAGTACAGTTCTATCAGCAAAGAAGCTTTGTACCTTGCTCGGAGTTGTATGTCTTCAAAATATTTCACCTCTAATGAAGATGCTACAACATTTTTCCCTTTTCGACAATGGTATATGTCTTTTTGCACTTCGACGAACCACGGGTAGTGGGTTTTGGCACCCTTGAGCATGAGCCATGAGTGGGTTTGGTTCAATTGTGCTTTGCCACTGTTGGGTTTTGCTCTTTGTAGATGGAATTACAAAGAGAAGGTTGGCCCTAAAGTTTGCACAAGAGATCAAACCGAAGAAGATAGAATGGCAATTTCATTCGTGAGAAGCAATGCCGACCCAAAATTAGGAAAGTTTCCTTTTGGATTTTTTGGTGTGAGAGACGGAGTGGAGTGAGGGTTGGGTCTTCTCAAACAATAATTGTTTCCTTTGTTATTATTTTGAAAGATAACTGATCCTCCATAAGCTTGTGAATATTGAGTCATCTCCAATCATGTGCCTTGAGCATGCTCTATTAAGAAACCATTTTTCTTTTATTTCTTTAAAGCTCAAGCACACCTACAAAAACAAATCAGGTGCTAGCTTTTGGTACCCAAATCTTTTTGGGTTGTTTTAGGTTAGTATCGAACGCTTTGAATTTCACAGAATTTTTAGGAATTCATACCTTTTTCGTACTAGAATAAGTTTTTTTGCTAATAGAACAAGAATGAGCAACATGATCCCTTTTTTCACAATGATACTAGAAGACGTAGTTTTCACAAAAAAAAAATCTTTATAATATTTTTGCTTGTTGACATGATTAAAAGCTATTCTAACTTTCTCAAAAGCACATTTCTGTTTACCAAACATAATTTGCAAATTCTCTTTACCTTGAATAAACTTAGAAAGAGTAAGATTAAAATCATCAAGTTTCTTTGTCAAATCTCATTTTCAACCTGTAATTCATTTGAATCACTTTCTTTTGAAGAAATTTTTCTCTACTTCCTTTTTCAAAAAATCATTTTCCTTTTTTGAGACTTCTTTTTCAAGCGTAAGAGAAGTAATGCTCTGTTTAAGAACCTTATTTTTAGAACCAAGCTTTTCAAATTCATGATGCAATTCATCAAATGCATTTTATAATTCATCAAACGAAATATCATCATTAGTAGAACATACCTCATATTCTCCATAAGCCATTAGGCATAGATTAACGATCTATGAATCGTTAATTTTATTGTCTTCGGAGCTAGTTTCTTCACTGTCACTCTAAGACATCACTACAATTTTCTTTTTGGCCTTCCTATTTGATTTCTTAAGCATTAGGCATTCAACTTTTATATGACCTAGTTTTTTGCATTCATAGCATATGATAACCTTTTTTTAAGTTGGAGTCTCCTTATCGCATCACAATTTTTTGCACTCGAGAAAAAATACACACAAGTGGGAAAAACACGATACTCTCTCGTTACAACTCATCCTCCTAGAAGGACGAGTGCAACTAGATTTGAAATAGAAATTGATTTGACTAAAGGCTTTTGAAAAAAGTTTGGAGTCGCCACCTAACTTAGTTAAGGTGAGTTAAGTCACCTAAAACTAAGTGCAATCCGAAGATTAAAGTTAGGATTTTGAAAAGTGTTTTGAAAACTTTCCCGAGAAAGGGTTCTTAAGAAAACAAGTTGTTTGGAAACCTTTGGAATTATTTAAGCCCTTTTTGAAAATAACTCCATTTTGATCTTTGAAAACAGTGATTCTAGGTTTGAAGGTTGGTTACGTATAGGGAATACGCACTAAGCCATTACCCTACCCCGCCCTTTCGATACCTTCATGTCTATTCACCTTAGGTTCACTCATTTAGAATCTTCGATTAATAAAAGTTTAATTATATCCACTTTGAAATAATTTTGAAAAGAGATTTGACATGATGCATGATATACAAGTGCGAGAAAAGAATTTAATTTTAAAAAAAATTTGAAAAGAAAGATTTGAAGTTTGAAAGAACGTTTTAGAAATTGAAAACTTGAAATAAATTGTGGAACTAGAGATTTGAAAAAGGTTGTGACCGCACCCATGAGGGTTGCCTACATATCCCTTTTATCGGGAATCAGGTCAGTCGTAGTTCGGACAAGAGTCCGATTGAAAATAAACACTTTGAGGTTTTTGAAAAGGTTGATTTGAAAAGAGTTTAATTTGAAAAAGAGTTTGATTTGAACTTGGAATAGAAGATTTGAAATTGAACTTGGAATTGATTTGAAAAAGAAAGAGTTGAGTTTTGAAAACATTTTGATTTAGATTAAAATTGGAAAACCATCTTCATTTTGGAAAAGAGTTTTAGAAAGGACTTGAAGCTTCCTAAGAGTTAGAGTTAAACTAGGGTTTAGGTAACCTAAGATTGGAGCACGTAATCGAATTGGAAAGATTTGATTTAGACTTGAGATGTTTGATTTTAGAAAGTTGGATTTAGGAAAGGTTCGAATTAGGAAAGGCTCAAAATAGGAAAGTTAGATTTAAGAAAGATTTGGAAAGAGATTTGATTTGATTTAGAAACACTTGACTTGGAATGGTTGGAAAGATTTGACATTGAATATTTGATTTGAAGGAATTTAGAAAGTTAAGGTTTAGGAAAGATAAGATTTTAGAAATCTTTGAATTTAGGAAAGTTTCAAAATAGGAAAGTTTTATTTTAGAAAAGTGCCAAATTAGGAAAGATTTGAATTTAAGGAAGTTTCATTTTATGAAAGATTTGAATTTGGAAAGATTTGAATTTAGAAAAGTTTGAAATTAGGAAATGTTAGAATTAGGAAAGATTGGAATTAAGAAAGGTTTGATTCCTATTACCTAAAGTAAAATATTAGATTTTATTTCCAAAAATAGATGATTTGATTTGGTTTTCAAAGTTGGAGGATTTGATCTAATTTCCTAAATTATAGAATTGGAAAGGTTGAGTTTTGGAAATCTAAGATTTGAAAATCTATGATTTGGTGTAAAAAAGAGGTTTTGAAAATTTATGATTTGAAGCAAAATAGGAAGTCATGATTGTAAGGAAGAAACTAGGGTTTCTAAACAATGGATTCTAGGGCTTGACTTGAACTCCAAGTAAAAGAGTTTTTAGAAAGGAAATCTTTTGAAGAGTATTTTTAGGAAGGAAGTTTGAAAAGAATTTTTAGAAAGTAAAATTTTGAAGAGAGTTTTTTTTGGGAAGGAACTTAAAAAGCAATTTTGAAAAGAGGGTTGAATATGGACTCTTAAAAACCTTTTGAATATCTTACTTTCCTAAAATGATTTTAACCATGAAAAGATTAGAACCATTCTAAGTTGGTGGTTTTGAAAAAAACATGGATTTGAAATATGGACCAATATGTTCACATTGAACATCACACTTTCTTGAAACAATCCTAACCATGGAATGGTTAGAATCATCTTAAGATTGTAGTTTTTGATTAAAAAAAAAACAATTAAAGTTTACACCCCAAAATATGGACCTTGATGGTCACAATGAATATGACACTTTTCTAAAATAACCCTAATCATAGAATCGCTAGAATCACTTCAAGATTATAATTTTGGAAACAAGATTTTGAATGCAAGTTTTGAAAAAGAGTTTTGATGCAAGTTTCAAAAACAACTTTGAAAACAAGTTTTCAAATGGATATATGTATATGACATGCACAACGCAAAAACAATTGTGAGTATACAATGTTAGACTTTACCACATAATCAAGGGGGCTGCATCCACACGGTATATGGTTGAACTAGATGAAAGCCCCCGACACATTAACTTTCAACAATCCTTCCTAGGCATGAATCGGGGAATTTCTTGTTTCAAGTATGCAAGAAAGGTGTCGCGCCCAGATTTTTCGCACTCGAGGAATATACACATAAGTGGGAAAAATACTATACTCTCTCGTTAGAACTCATCCTTCTAAAAGAATGAGTGAGACTAAGTTTGAATGAAAAATTGATTTAAATAAAGGGCTTTTGTAAAACAATTCAGAGTCCCCACCTAACTTGATTAAAGTGAGTTAGGTCACCTAAAAACTAAGCATAATCCGAAAACTACACTTAGGGTTTTTAAAAACAATTTTGAAAATACTTCCTCAAGAGAGGGTTTTTAAGAAAACAGGTTGTTTGGTAACCTTTCGAAAATATTTAAGCCCTTTTTTGAAAATAACCCCATTTGGTCTTTGAAAACAGTGATTCTAAGTTCGAAGGTTGGTTACGTGTAGGGAAGGCGCACTAAGCCATCACCCTGCCCCGCCCTTGCAGTACCAATATGTCTATTCACCCTAGATTCACATATTAGAGTCTTCGATTAACAAATGTCTAAAACTATCCACTTTAGAAAAGAATGTTTAAAAATAAATTATCATGATGCATGATACGCAAGTGCAAGAAAAAAATTTTGGAAATAGATTTAAAAAGAACTTGATTTGATTTTAGAAAAGAGATTTGAAAAGATAGGTTTAAATTTAAAGAAAGTTTTAGAGATTGGAAATAGAGATTTGAAAAGAGATTTTTGGAATTGGAAATTTGAAAATAGAACATGGAATTGGAGATTTAAAAAGAGTTATAGAATTGGAGATTTGAAAAAAGTTATGGAATTGGAGATTTGAAAACAGTTATGCCTGCACCCATGAGGGTTGCCTACGTATCCTTTTTGAGGAAGGATTCAAATTAGGAAAGATTTGGATTTTGTTTCTAAGAAGAAGTGTTTTGATTTTGTTTCCGAAAATAGAAGATTGGATCTAACTTCCTAAATGAGGAGATTAGATTTGGTTTCCTAAAAAAAAGATTTGATCTGGCATGGAATTGGAAAGATGAAGTTTTGGAAATTCTAGATTTTGAAGACTATAGTTTTGATGTAGAAAATAGGATTTGGAAATCTAAAGTTTGAGGCCAAAATAGGGAATTGAAAATCATGTTTTTGGGAAAGAAAATTAGGATTTCCTAATTGTTGGCTCTAGGGCTTCACTTGGGCTCCAAGGTAAAGAGTTTTTGGAAAGAAGATTTTTGGAAATAGAGATTTTTTGAAGGAAATCTTAGAAAGGAGTTTTTAGGAAAGTGAATTTTGAAAAGAGAGTTTTTGGAAAAGGATTTTTGGAAAGAGTTTTTAGGAAAATGAATTTTGAAAAAAGCTTTTTTGAAAAGGAGTTTGAAAAGAGTTTTGGAAAATCTATAAAAGTATCTCACTTTCTTAAAGCGATTCTAACAATAAAAAGGTTAGAACCACTCTAAGATAGTGGTTTTGAAAACAACAAGGATTTGAAAATATAGACCATATTGGTCACTTTAAAAGTAACACTTTCCTAAAGCAACCCTAACCATGGAAAGGCTAAAATCACCCTAGGGTTGTGATTTTGAAAATAGGTTTTGAAGAAAAAAATTTAATGCAAGTTTGAAAATAATTTTAATGCAAGCTCTGAAAACAAGTTTGAAAACGAATTTTGGAGAGATATAAGATTATGATATGCACAATGCAAGTTGGGGTCATGAACATACAAGGTTAAAGGCTTCACCACATAACCAAGATGGCTGAACCCACGTGATCTCCGATTAGATTAAAAGATAGCCCTTGACACGGTGACTCTCAATAGCCTAATCCTACACATGGACCGAGAAGTCCCTTGTTTTAAGCATGCAAGAAGGGGGGGAAAAAGATGGGGGATTAAAATATAAGAAAATCCAAGTGGGTTCGGAGAGAGAAGAGAGAGGGGCAAGATGCGTAAACATAAAAAGAAAGCCTACCTTGCATCTTCTTTTATTTGCTTTGTTTCATTTGCTTTGTTTTTCTTGCTTTGCTTCGGTCTTTGCTTCAGTTTTTATCTTGATCTTCGAGAGCTCCAGATTGCAACACTTCAAGTCTTCAATAGAGGCTTTAGAGACTAGTGTTTGAGTGTATATGAGTGTATAGGAGTATATGAGAGCTAGGGTTTGTATGTGGGGGCTAGGGTTTGGAGAACTTAAAGAAGACTAAGGTTAGCAAATGAGGGTTTTCAGACAGAGTTTGTGGACCTTTTTCATACTGGAAGAGACTCTGTATTTATAGACAGAGGATTGACTTGGCGCCTGTTGTGGTGGCGCAAGGCAAAAGTTTACATTGGTGCCACTACTAGTGGCGCCAAAGACTTAGGAAAGTTTTAAGGTTGGTAAGCAACGTATCTTCAAAAGATTTGGGCACCTGTATTAGTGACTACCATGCAATTTTTAGCCTGGCTTCACTATGAGTGACTTCAAAAAGTTCGAGAATGATTTGAAGGGGTCGGGAATAGCCCGGAAGGCTGGAAAGGGACAAGAACAATTAGAACAGTGTCTCAAGGGTAATAGACTTGAAAAATGATGACGGGATGTGTTGGAAGGGTTGACTGTGCCATCAGGGGCAAAACAATTAATCGGGCCGGAAAGCCGCTAGGATGGACTCGAAATGTCCCAAAAGAAGACTCAAGGTTTGGGAACATTACTTAGAATGTCTCAGGAGGTTACCGGCTTGATACCCAGAGCCGGTGTGGTTAGAAAAAGTGACCGGGCCGCTAGGGGCAAAATAGTCATTTTGCACCGAATTTGCTGGAACTGACTCGGAATGATTCGGAAAGATGATGGGAGGTCGGGAATACTATAAGAAGCATTCACGGGAGGTTACCGGTTTGATGCCTAGAGCCGGTGTGGTTCCCCGGGCATTCGGATGCCTAGGGACAAAATAGTCATCTTGACCAGAATGTCTCGAAATTGGCCCGAAACTGACTAGAAGGCACCTTATCATGCCGAATTGTCTTCAAGATAATCTTGGAAAGGTGGACTTACCATTCTAAGGACCTAGGTACTATCTCGAGAAATGTGCCAGAAATGGCCCTAGGGGTAATTTGGTCATTTTTTACCAAAGTGGGCTAGCAGGCACCGGTGTTGACCTGGGTTTTGAGTGTTTCTGTCATTCTGATGGCGGTCCCATGATATAGGGGTTTGCTAGTAATTCCCTATATCGACCTGTTTACGAGTGCTTCCGCCACTCCAGCGATTGCAATGTTTACAATTATTTTCGTTACTCTAACGGGTCACAATCATTCTAGAGACTACCTAATCTCTAGAAGCTGCTAGGTGGACTTAGTGTCTGAGCAATCAACTTTCTCAAAAGGTGTGCCGAAACAGACATTTCTGCATTGGCCGAATAGCAGGCGCCAAAGGTGAACCGTTTTACCATCTCGGGGATTTGGGGTCTCGTCCTAGTCGACGGGTTTGAAGAGACTTACCATTCCGAAGACCTTCTTTGAAAACGTGCCGGACAGGATGGACTTACCGCCACGAGAAATCAACTTTCTCGAGTGTGCCAGATTTAATTGGAATTAGATTTGGAAAAGGGGACTTACCGCCTTCAAGAAGACGTGTCCATTGGAATTGGACCGAACAATGCCTCTAAGGGCATTTTGGTCATTTTGTCTTTATTTGGGCCCAAAAGGCCCGCAAAGCGATGGATTGACGGGATTAGACTTGAAATATTTATTTAGGTTGGAATACGTCTATATTGACTTGAATACAAGTCTGGACGGACTAGAGACTACTGAGCGGGCAAAAATGAGGTGCTTACAGCTGCCCCTCTTTTTTTTCCTTTGCTTAACAAAGACAGAAAACGATAGAGTAAGAGTCCCATGTTGATCGTGAGGCTGTCGGAGGGACAGACTTTGAAAATTTTCAAAAACGGGAGCTTGGAAATGGATATTGGGCCCTAAAGGCCTTTGAAATCGAGTTTTGGCGGGAAAAAGGGCAAAGCTGGCTGGAATTTGGAACTATCGCCACTAGCAATGGCGCCTTTGGTAAAATTGGCTTGGCGCCACTAGTGGCGCCAGGCCTGGGATAAAAAACTAGAAACATTTCTGGTTCGAACACTTGCGGGATTTGAAGGATTTTCGCAAAACTGAGAGGCATTGCGAGGAAACCGACTTAGACATTGAAGGAACACCTCTTAGAGCCCACGGGGGATTGCCGGAAGTAAAAACACTGTCACCGAAAAAGTCGCCGGAAGAAAAGATTTCGCTGGAGAACTCCAAGAGGTGAGTTTTTCAGTTTATGTGGATTTCGATGTATAGAATTCCGTTTGAACCATGTGAAAAGTGGAAATTGATGTTTCGATATGTTTTGAACACTGTGGTGAAGTTATTTTTGCATTTTGGTGCTTGTTTGATTGAATTTGAGTGATTTTACGTGATTATGTGAAGGGGTTTTTGCAGAAATTAGGGGTTTATCCCTACAGCTTTGGGCATTGAGCTTTTAGGCTAGATTTTTATACCGTGTGCCTTAGAAAAGTGTGTTTAACAACCGTGTGAAGTTTCGTGATTTTTTGAAAACTTTTTAATTTTTTGATTTTTTGAAAAATAGAAAAATAATTCAAAAAATTGGAAAAATTGAAAAAATTGAAAAATTATTAGAGTTTAGTGTTTAGAAAAATGTAAGAATATTTTAAAAAAACATTTGAAATGATTTTTGAGAAATTTTAGGATAGCTTTGAAAACCATTGATTAGTTGAAAAATAAAGCAAGTCTTTTGAGAACTTTAAAAATTTAAAAAGTGTGTGCGGGTGTTGGTGCTATGTGATTGTGATATTGTAGAGTACATGATTTGTCTTTTATGTTGATGTCATGGGTGTTGTAGGGACCATTTTTAAACGGAACTCTACCAAAATTTTCCGAAGTTAGAAAAGTTTTAGAATAAAATCTTTTTGAAGGAAAAAAGACAGAAAACCTTAGGGATTTAGAAAATTCATTTGGACTTGAAGTTGAAAAATCAAAATGTGTAGGAAATTCACTTTGACGTGTAGAAGTAGAAATTAAAAATCAAAATGTATAGAAAATTTATTTTGACTTAGAAGTGGAAAATTTTTTTTAAAAAAATAAAAATAAAAATGAGTAGGAAATTCATTTTGACTTATAAGACTGGATTTTTGAAGACAAACAAAAAGATTTGGAATTTGATAGAAATTTTGGAACGGGAATTTTTCATCGAAACCTTGAAAACTTTTTAAGGAAGAATTTTTGAAAAATCTGGAATATGGATTGGAATAGACACAAGATTAGAAAAGTTTTGAGATGGACTGAAGACTATGACTCCTAGAATGAATTTTTTTGGGAAGAAAAACATTCTAAAATTTGACTTTTGAGAATTCACTTTGAATTGCAAAGGAATTTAGAAAGCCTTTTGAAAATGGATTTTTAAAAAAAAAAAAAAATCTTTGGGAGGAAAGAGTTTTTTTGAAAAATTTGGAGGAACAAGGTTAGGAAACCCTTTGAGAAGCTGAATTTAAGAAACTTTTTGAGACCTGAATTAAAAAAACCTTTTGAAGTGGCTAGAGCAAATTCGACTGACAGCTGTGTTATTTTTTTATCTGTGGTTATCATTATCACTATATTTTTCTTTCTTTCTACTTTTATTTCCTTATCCGCATATAACGTATATTAACACTCCTTACCTTGGTTTACCCTTCCAGGATAGTTGATGCAGGTGATGATGGTTTCGATAGGAGATGCTACTCCAGGAAGGCAGCCTGGACAGATTCTACCAGTGGTTCCATTCGATCCAGGGGTAGCCGGTGATCTACTGGACAGGCATCGTCTAGTCAGAGTGGACGAGGGAGTAGGCCACCTGTTGACCCTTTTCCTCCGGTTGAGTAGGCCTTTGAGGAGGAGAATAGTGCAGAGGATGAGTTACCAGGTCTTGGTGATCAGGTGACTAGTTACGGGAGAGCCTCCGCTAGACATAGATAGACGGATGCTAATCTGGGCGACCTGGAGATACCAGATATTCCACTATTGCGAGATCTCACCTATCATCCCCGTGTGTATTCTAGACAGCATTTGCCTCCTCCACGCATTCACACAGCCTTCAGAGGGGTCGTCCATCAGGTGTTTGTGACCATGCAGCGGGTAGCTCCATCTTACCGTGCTTTGTTGGTTGAGATTGGGTTCGGGGCTTTCATGGGATTACAGGCTAGCTGCCTGAACCGACATCTAGTGTCAGCGCTTGTTGAGAGATGGTTTAGAGAGGTTAGGACTTTCCATTTTGTTGGCTTTGAGCTGGGTCTTACCCCCTTGAACTGGGCTATCATCACGGATCTTTCCTTCGTCGGTCGGCGGATCACTTTGCAGTCAGTCAGTAGAGACAATGCAAGCCTTCTGCTTGACTTGCCCCCTCTCGAGCGTTCTGCTTTCCCAATTTCCTGGCTTAGTCGGGATGACAGTACCTTTATTGTTGAGCCATCACCTGCCCGATGAGACATCATGAGGCGGCGACTTGTTTTATACATCATCTTCAGCTGCTTCTGCAATAACAACAAGTCGCTCATGCCTTTTCATTTGGTGAGCAAAGTAGCTAATCTTGGGGCTTTGTTTGAGCTGGATTGGGGGTCCTTTTCCTTTGGCTGCTTCCTGCGATCGATGCGAGTTCGGACCTCCTCTTATTGGGGCAGCATGACTGGTTTTTGGCCTTTTCTTGTCTGGTGGAACTACGAGTACCTGCCTGTTCGTCGCCCTGCAGTTATCGAGGATGACCTTTACCCTCGTGCTTTGAGGTGAGCTCGTGATCGGGTAGCCCAGCGATCGGAGATTACTGACTTCGTGACACTATGGGCAAACCTGGAGTTGATTGAGGCGAGGGACGTGACTTGGCGGCCCTTTATCGAGTCAGTTCATTATGAGACGGTGCGGTACTTGGTCCCATTGTCCCTGTCAAGGGCTGCTTTTCTCAGCGACGATTATTGGGAGTCCTATCTAGGAGATTGACACTGGCGGCAGTTTCATGAGGAGTTCCGATCAGCAGGAGATCCACCAGAGTATTTGTTTGGAGCTTTGGTGGCGGAAGTGCCTATTCCCTATCAAGAGCGCCAGCCGGGTGCCGGGTTCTTGCTTCCTCCAAATACGGACTACGCTGCACACTTCAGGGCTCATTCTGTCGGTGCCTTCACCCAGTTTGAGGTAGTAGTCGGCGGATATGCTATTGGCCATGAGGTAGTCGACTTGTGGCGCCGTGTCGAGGGATACGTGCCCCAGACTGAGTTTGCTGCTGTAAGGGACTAGAGGGATCGATACCAGACGAAGCGAGATCAGTACCAGGCAGAGGTTGCTTCCTTGACGGCTCGGTTAGTCCAGATGGGAGGTGGCAGGGTATGTCATCTTTTCCTTCCTTCTTTTTGCTTTTCTATTTCTTAGTTGTTCCTTCACGTTGCTATTTCAGTTATGTCTTCTTTACAAGATACTAGTGCTTCTAGTAGTTATCCACCTCCTCCGGATCCAAGTTTCGAAGATTTTGATCCCGAGGATATTGATTTTGATCTTTGACGAACCCTTTGTTGTAGACCCTGATCTTCTTTTGCCCCTATCCTGCAGATGTGTTTATGTTAGACATTTTTATTTTGTAAGTTTTGTACGAAGATGGATGTTTATGATAGTTAGATGCATGGACAGGCAAACATATTTATAATTATTATAGCTAAGTATATGATCAGATGCATGGATGACAATGTTGTATATTTACTACATGAGATAATATTGTATTAATGATTTCTGTTTCTACAGGGAGTTATGTATGCAAAGCTCATGCCGATTTTCTTTCTTTTTTTTTTTGAAATGCATGCACATACTAGAAATATACTAGCTAATAGAATGACAAGGGGTGCTGTCCAACTTGTTATCTTTGGAATGGCAACTCCTTCCTCTTTAGGAGACCTGGCCTCTCCTTTGGCTCAACCTTACCTTGAATAGATGATAGCACTTTGCACCTTTCTCAACTTCTTGACCGCCTCTGATTCTCTACCTCGGGGTTAGTGTATAAGGTTCTTAGGCTGAAACTCTCAACTCTCGAGGTTTTAGCAACAGCTTACCTGACATTTTAACAGAGCGATAAGTGGCCAGTCCTTCAATCTGAGGAGACTTTGCTTTAGGACCGTAATATAGGCTAGGTTACGGGGTTTTCAAAACAATGGGATATCTAGGCTCAAATTCGATGTTACCTTCAACAGGGTTTAGATCCATATCATCCTTGACTGTTTTTCTTCCAGTAGGGTTTGCATCATTTCTTAGCTTCAGCAGTGTGTTTAGCTTATTTAGATCAAACAATCTGTTTTCAATCAGAGTGGACTTTAATAGGGTTATAATGTAGGCCATGATTTTAGGGTTTTACAAGAGGGTAAAAGCTCAAACCTATTGTTTCTACTGGGCTTCTTTGTAACCCAGGATCACCTTTAGATTTCTTCCTTGCTCTTACTATATACCTCTCAGAGTGAAAATGACTCTTTTCTTTCGCCCTTTCTATATGTTTTTTGAGATAAACATGACTTTCTTCTCTTTCGGCCCTTCTATTATGCTTTTCAAGATGGCATAATCATAGTTTCTTCATGCCTTTCTGTAGAATTTTTACTCTTTCTCTTTTCTTTTCTTTTTTTTTTTTTTTTCAGCCTCTTGCCCCTTGGCAATTCTTTGCCTTCGCTTTTCTTTTTCTTTTCATCTCTTTTCTTTCCTTTTATGAAACGAACAATTCTACAATCCTTAGACATTTTCCTTGACAATTCAATCTAACCCATTGTGGGCGGTGATCCCTAGGTTGGGGTTTTCTCGAAAAAGATAAATGGCTCAACAGGTTTGGCAAGGGGTTGCTTTTGACTGTATAGGAAATGAAATGAGGGCCTATTGTCACTTTGAACTAGATTTCTTGATCTATAGAGCTTTCGATACTATCCTAGCACGATAGAGGATGGATTCCATTCCTAGAGTTTTCGATTATTGTCTGACCCAGTGTGGGGATGACGGTCTTGGATCGGGGCTGACAAGGAATATTTTGCTCGTGGTGAGGCACTAAGGGCTAAGCAAAGGGAATATAAACACATATGTTTCTTTTACATAGGGAAATGAAAGGTGGCTCCTCTTTATCTTGATAGTCAGGCCACTCATCGCCTAGCTTCGGTGTCTTGCAAGTGTTGTCTTTAGGTAGTTTCCTCACTCATCCCTATCCTCTCTCTCTTTGGAAAGCTGATCATTTGGCGAGTGGTTAACTCATGCTATCACCCTTTCAAGTCAAATCATTCCATAAGATAAACCATTGCCCTTATATAGGAAGTAGTCACCATTCACAAAAGAAAATAAGACAATAGTAATGAATAAAAAGACATAATCATTTTATTTTATCAATGAAAAGCATATTGTTCTGTTTTAAAGAAATAGAAATGTAAATATTAATTTTAAGGACGAAAGGTAAAGGGATAGAAAGAAAGTGGGTGAAAACACCCCTCTCTTGTATGCATTTGAAGGAAACCCACTTCAGTAAGGCCTTAGGACAATGCCCACATCTTCGAGACTCCATTCGTGATTTGGGTCCTTGGCCAAGGCAAGACAAGCAAAGGCTTCTTCTAGAGCTCCGGACATGTCTACAGTAATAGTGCAATTGGTAGCTTCATTGAACCCTTTGATGTCCTTGGTGGAAGGCTCTTTCGGAAATAGCATAGGTAACTTGCCTCCTTCCAACTCAAATGGCTCTGTTGGTGTCTTTGGCTCTTCTAACTCCCAGCCCAGGTCTTCATAGCCGCGTTCGATCACGGGCCAAGGATTCTCTAGTAAATGACATTCCGCCATGGCATACTTCGGATGTAGAAACACAGCACCCCATCCGTCCACAACTATGTTTTCAATAAGCTTTTCTTCCGGAAACATTGGCTCATCAACTGGTCAGTTAGAAGCATCAGGCATCTCATTAGGGTTATAGAAATAAATCGGGCATAATGGGAGATCCTCCTCCCAGTCATCCTCTTCATCGGTCTCCCAATCCACCTCGTAATCTTCAGCCATGGGCCCATCAAACTCTTCCTCGCCCTCCATTTCAACTAATATCATATGGACGGTGTGGTCCGATAGAAGGTTGGTGGTCACATTGGGAGTTGGAGCAGGTTTCACTGATTACAAATCAATGGTCTTATTGTCTATTAGGTCTTGAATTTTGTGCTTGAGAGAGAAGCAGCTTTCGGTGTTGTGCCCTTGGCCACCCGAATGGTATTCACAAGTGAGGGCGGCATTGAAGGTTGGGGTAACGGGTTTGGCAATGGGCGAGCAGGTATGGGCTTCAATATGTTGTTCTTCAGCAAGTTATGGTAGGCCTCAGTTTGGGTGCAGGCTAAGGTGTCAAAAGTACAGATGCGTCGAGCAGGTCTATTAAAGTTGGCTCATGCCCCAGTAGGGCCATAGTTAGGGGTTGGAACAGACATGGTTAAGGTGGGTAAGGGAACGACAGGGTGTGATTATAGCGGTGGATGGTGCCTGGCAGGATGGTAGACACCTCGCTCTCCTTCTTGATTATTCCCCTTGTAATAGCCATCCTTTTGGCTATGTTAACAGAACTTTCTCCAGTCTTGGTGTAGGGGTTCGTGATCCTCCCTGTCTTGAGACCGTGTTCTATCATCTCCCCTTGCATGATAAGTTCAGAGAAGCTTTTCCCCACGCTTATGCAGAGCTTTTCGTAGAATATACCTTTAAAAGTATGTACGAACAATTGCACGTACTCCTTCTCTTCCTGTGGGGGATTGACTTGTGCAGCGGCTTCTCTCCATTTTAGGGTATATCCCTTGAAGCTTTCCTTCTCACTTTTACTCATCGTCATCAAGGACCATCAATCGGAAGTGAGGCCGATGCTGTGACGGTATTGGGCTTTGAATGCATTGACTAACTCAATCCAAGTGGTGATCTTCCTCAGGTCTAGATGGGAGAACCATTATAGAGTAGACCTAGTGAGGCTGTGTTGGAATAACTGCATGAGAAGTTTCGAATCGTTGCCATGACCGCTCAGCTCTCCAGCATAACGATAAAGATGAGCAATAGGGTTACCAGTGCCATCGTACTTTTGGAAGTTAGACATTTTGAACCTAGCAAGTCTCGGATGGTCAGGAAAGAAACAGAGCTCGTCGTAAGAAGTGAAACCATAGGTGTCATGGCTATAGAGACTTCACAATAAATCCTCTAGCCCTTAGATTTTCAGGCTAAGAGGGTCTAGGGGAGTCCTTTTTACAACAGGTGAGAGCAGTATGGTCTCCTCCTCTTCAGCGTTGAATCCCTTGGCATCTTCCTTACTCCTCCCCGCATTGTCAGATTGAAGCACGATCCTTAAGTTAGCGGGTTCAAGGTCCTTGGACGAAGTCATGGATAACGATGGGACTGCAGCAGTATCCTTTATAGCCATAGTTTAAATGAGTTTGAGCATTTCATCCATTTTGGTCCTCATTTCGTTGACCTCTTCTCGAGAGACCTGAGATGATTCTTCAGGGTTGGCAGCCATTAGTGAGGCTCTTTGTCGGGTGATAATAGGGTCCTTAGGTGGATGTTGCCCCTTCTTGGGAGCAATGTTGACTTAGTGCAGGGTGATCTCTGTAAATAAAAAGGAAGAGATAGAAAGACAAAAACACAAATCGTAAGTCAATTTCTGGTTTTTAGAAAGCTTTATGCAAATGCATGTCCTAAGGTGTCCCTACTCGAGAGGGCAACTAATCATGATGTGTTGGCTCACTTTTGGAGACAGGGGGTTTACTCCCGTATACAAGCGCCTTACCAGGGACTAGGAATCTGAATTCATCATCTATTAGCGGAAAATAAGGAAACTTATTGAACAAAAGAAAAGAAGTACATTTTAACAGTGGGGGAAGGGGGGAGCATGCTTCTTTGGACTTCCACCTATCTAATTTTACAAAAGAAAACCTAAACTACTATTAAGTCTTTGGATTCGCCTTCTTTGGATTCGATGTTGAGGAGGTCGCTGTGAGACCTTGTTGATTGATTGCTCCTTGCCCTCTTGGCAACCCTATCTCTGTGAGCATAGAGGGATTGGGGCCCCTCTTATGAGATAAATTGATGTGCATGACATGAGTCCTTAGGGTTACATGGGAACCCTTAGAGTTTGGGTAGGTTTAATGCAAGGGAGAGTGACCTTGGTGTCACTCTCAATGGGTGGATCATATGCATAAGAATGCAGTGACTTGAGTTACTCTGGAACTCTTGTCTTGACATGGAATGTGAAATGCATGAATATGAATGCAAAGAGTATAAGGAAAGAGAATACAATGGTAAAGTAAACGTGCATGCATGAGCAGTTAGACATGCATTATAACAGTAAGAATACAGTCATTATAACAACTAGATTAAACAAGTATAAAGGAAAGTAAAAGCATTCGCCCTTTCCTCCATGGTTTTGAAAATGGTGCGGGTGTCTTAAATTCGGCAGAGGTTTGGCTATGCAAGGTGTCTATATGAGTATGAGGTTGAGGGTTTACTAATGCGTCCTAAAAAGCCTCAATTCCCAGATCTTCAAACCTAGGTCCACTCCCCGAGGTGGTGCCATGATCGGTTGGTGATCCGAGCGAAGGAACCATCAAGAGGCCGTAGGTGAAGAAATTGACATGACATCTTGCCCATAACCAATATATCGTTCCCCCTTCTAACTAGAAGAAACAGATCAGGGTAAAAATGCAAGTATGCAGAATGCAAGTACACGTGCAATGTGTGTGTGATTTTTGAAAGCGGAGGAAAGAGCCCAACAACTCTCATCCATCCAGTTCATCACATTCATGCATAACAGTTAATAAAATAATATTGTAAACAAAAAGCACACCTACAAAACAAAGACGCAAGACTTAGTATGTGAATGGCAAGCTTAATACAAGATAATATGTATGGAATTAAATGCATGTTTTTTTAGAAACAGCTTTGAAAACTTGACTTTGAAAATTGAAAGTGGATAAAATTGGACAAGTTAATCGAAGACTCTATATGGGTGAAGGGTAAAGAAACAAGACTATGGCCTAAACCTCTAAGTGTCCCCAGCGAAGTCGCCAGTTGTCGCGCCCAGATTTTTCGCACTCGAGGAATACACACACAAGCGGGAAAAATACTATACTCTCTCGTTAAAACTCATCCTTCCAAAAGAATGAGTGCAACTAAGTTTGAATGGAAAATTGATTTAAATAAATGGCTTTTGGAAAACAATTCGGAGTCGCCACCTAACTTGATTAAGGTGAGTTAGGTCACCTAAAAACTAAGCACAATCCGAGGACTACACTTAGGGTTTTTGAAAACGATTTTGAAAATACTTCATCAAGAGAGGGTTTTTAAGAAAACAGGTTGTTTGGCAACTTTTGGAAAATATTTAAGCCCTTTTTTGAAAAAAAAAACCCTATTTGGTCTTTGAAAACAGTGATTCTAAGTTCGGAGATTGGTTACGTGTAGAGAAAACGCACTAAGCCATAACCCTACCCCACCTTTGAGTTACCTACATGTCTATTCACCCTAGATTCACCTATTAGAGTCTTCAATTAACAAATATCCAAAACTATTCACTTTAGAAAAGAATTTTTAAAAAGAAATTATCATGATGCATGATATGCAAGTGCAAGAAAAAGACTTTAGAAATAGATTTGGAAAGAACTTGATTTGATTTTAGAAAAGAGATTTGAAAAGATAGGTTTGAATTTAAAGAAAGTTTTAGAGATTGGAAATGAAGATTTAAAAATAGATTTTTGGAATTAGAAATTTGAAAATAGATCATGGAATTGGAGATGTGAAAAGAGTTATGGAATTGGAGATTTGAAAAAAGTTATGACCGCACCCATGAGGGTTGCCTACGTATCTTTTTTGAGGAATCAGGTCAGTTGTAATTCAGACAAGAGTCCGATTGAAAATAGAAGGTTTGATTTGAAAAAGAGTTTGATTGGAAAAACGAGTTTGATTTGAACTTAGAATAGAAAATTGGAATTTGGAATTTGAAAAGATTAGATTTTGATTTGCAAAGATAGAACTTGGAAGAAGGATTTGGACTTGTTTTGGAAAGATTGAGATTTAGGAAACCTAGACTTAGGAAAGATAGGATTTAGGAAAGACTTGAGATTGGGAAAGATTTGACTTGACTTGGAAGATTAGAGAAAGATTAGATTTAGGAAATGTTCGAATTAGGAAAGTTTCATTTTAGAAAAGTTTTGAAATAGGAAAGGTTTTGTTTTAGGGAAGTTTTGAATTAGGAAAGAATTAAAATTGGAAAGTTTCATTTTAAGAAAGATTTGAAATTGGAATGTTTTGTTTTTAAGAAAGAGTTGATTTTGAAAAGATTTGAATTAGGAAAAGTTTGATTTAAGAAAGATTTGGAATTTTGAAAATTTAGAAATTAAAAAGTTTTAACTTAAGAAATAGAAAGTTTTAGACTTAGAAAGATTGGAAATTTAGAAAATTTTGGAATTTAGAAAGTTTAGGATTTTAGGAAGATTCAAAATTTGAGTTTTAGAAGTACTTGAAATTAGGAAAAGTTTGAGTCTAGGAAAGGTTTGAAAACTTAGATTTGGTAAGTTAAAATTTAGAAAGGTATGAAATTAGAATGATTCAGATTAGGAAAGGTTTGAAAGTTCAAGTTTTGGAAACTTAAGGTTTAGGAAAGTATGAGATTAGGAAGGATTTAAATTAGGAAAGATTTGGATTTTGTTTCTAAGAAGAAGTGTTTTGATTTTGTTTCCTAAAACGGAGGATTGGATCTAACTTCCTAAATGGGGAGATTAGATTTGGTTTCCTAAAAGAAAGATTTGATTTGGCATGGAATTGGAAAGATGAAGTTTTGGAAATCCTAGATTTTGAAGACAATAGTGTTGATGTAGAAAATAGGATTTGGAAACCTAAAGTTTGTGGCCAAAATAGGGAATTGGAAATCATGTTTTTGGAAAAGAAAATTAAGATTTCCTAATTGTTGGCTCAGGGCTTAACTTGGGCTCCAAGGTAAAGAGTTTTTGGAAAGAAGATTTTTGGAAAGAGAGATTTTTGGAAGGAAATCTTAGAAAGGAGTTTTTAGGAAAGTGAATTTTGAAAAGAGAGTTTTTGGAAAAAGGATTTTTGGAAAGAGCTTTTAGGAAGGAGATTTTTGGAAAGAGTTTTTAGGAAAGTGAATTTTGAAAAGAGCTTTTCTGCAAAGGAGTTTGAAAAGAATTTTGGAAAGTCCATAAAAATATCTCACTTTTTTGCAAAGGAGTTTGAAAATGAATTTTGGAGGAATGCAAGATCATGATATGCAATGCAAGTTGGGGTCGTGAACATATAAGGTTAAAGGCTTTATCACATAACCAAGGGGGCCGAATCCACGTGGTCTCTGGTTAGACTAAAAAAAAGCCCCTGACATGGTGACTTTCAATAGCCTAATCTTACACATGGATCGAGAAGTCCCTTATTTCAAACATGCAAGTAAGGGAGGGGGCAAGAAGATGAGGGATTAAAATATAAGAAAATCCAAGTGGGTTCGGAGAGAGAAGAGAGAGGGGGAAGATGCGTAAACATAAAAAGAAAGCCTACCTTGTGTCTTCTTTTATTTGCTTTGTTTTTCTTGCTTTGCTTCGATCTTCGCTTTAGTCTTCATCTTGATTTTCGTCTTGATCTTCGAGAGCTCCGGGTTGCAGCACTTCAAGTCTTCAATGAAGGCTTTAGAGGCTAGTGTTTGAGTGTATATGAGTGTATGGGAGTATATGAGAGCTAGGGTTTGTATATAGGGGCTAGGGTTTGGAAAACCTAAAGAAGACTAGGGTTAGCAAAGGCTACAAGCTCTGTATATCGAAGAGGAGGGTTTTCAGACAGAGTTTGCGAACCTCTTTCACGCTGGAAGGGGCTTTGTATTTATAAACAGATTGACCTGGCACCTGTTGTAGTGGCGCCAGGCAAAAGTTTGACTTGGCACCACTACTAGTGGCGCCAGCAACTTAGGAAAGTTTTAAGGTCGGCAAGCAACGTATCTTCAGAAGATTTAAGCGCCTGTACTAGTGACTACCATGCAATTTTAAGCCTGGCTTCACTAAGAGTGACTCCGAAAAGTCCAGAAATGATTTGAAAGGGCCGGGAATGGCCCGGAAGGCCAAAAAGGGACAAGAACCCTTAGAACAGTTTCTCGGGAGTAACAGACTTGAAAAATGATGACAGGATGTGTTGGAAGGGTTTACCGGGCCATCAGGGGCAAAACGATCAATCGAGCTAGAAAGCCGTCGGGATGGACTCGGAATGTCCTAGAAGAAGACTCGAGGTTTGGAAACATTAGTTAGAATGTCTCAGAAGGTTACCGGTTTGATACCCAAAGCCGGTGTGGTTCCTGGGGCATTCAGATGCCAAGGGACAAAATGGTCATCTTGACCGGAATGTCTCGGAATTGGCCCAAAACTGACTAGAAGGCACATAATCATGCCAAATCATCTTCAAGACAATCTTGGAAAACTGGACTTACCATTCTGAGAACTTAGATGCTGTCTTGAGAAACGTGCTGAAAATGGCCCTAGGGGCAATTTGGTCAGTTTTCACCGAAGTGGGCTAGCAAGCACCGATGTTAACCTGGGTTTTGAGTGTTTCCGTCACTCTGACGGTGGTCCCGTGATATAGGGTTTTGCTAGCAGTTCCCTATATCGACCTGTTTACGAGTGTTTTCGCCACTTTGGCGGTTGCAATGTTTACGAGTATTTTCGTTACTCTAGCGAGTCGCCATCATTCTAGAAACTGCCTAATCTCTGGAAGCTGCTAGGTGGACTTAGCCCCTAAGGAATCAACTTTCTCAGAAGGCGTGTCGAAACGGACATTTCTACATTGGTAGGCTAACAGGCGCCAAAGGTGGACTGTTCTACCATCTCGGGGACTTGGGGTCTCGTCTCGGTCGACGAGTTTGAAGGGACTTACCATTCCGAAGAGCTTCTTCGAAAACGTGTCGGATAAGATAGATTTATCACCTCGAGGAATCAACTTTCTCGAGTGTGCCGAATTTAATTGGAATTGGAATTGAAATTGGATTTGGAAAAAGGGACTTACTACCTTCGAGAAGACGTGCCCATTGGAATTGGACCGAACAATGTCCCCAAGGGTATTTTGGTCATTTTGCCTCTATTTGGGCCCAAAGGGCCCGCGAAGCGATGGATTGACGGGATTAGACTTGGAAAGTTGATTTAGATTAGAATACGTCCATATTGACTTGAATACAAGTCTTGACGGACTGGAGACTGCCGAGCGGGTAAAAATGGGATGCTTACAAAAGGGAGGTAGAAGATGAAGGATTAAAATAGAAGAAAACCCAAGTAGGTTAGGAGAAAGAAGGGAGAGGAGGGAATCACATAAACATAAATCAAGAGCTTACCTTATCTTCTTTTTGTTTTTCTTACTTTATTTGCTTTGCTTTACTCTGGCTTTGAGAGCTTCAACCTTGCAGCACTTGAGTCTTCAATGGCTTGCTTTGAGGCTGGCGTAAGAGTGTATGGAGTGTGTATAAGCTAGGGTTAAAGTGTATGGAGGCTAAGGCTAGAAGAGACTTGAAGGAATTAGGGTTTGGAGATGATTCGAACTCTATTTTCAGAGAGGCAGCATTTCTGGACTGAGATTCTAAACCCTTTTCACGCAGGGGGAGGGTTTGTATTTATAAGCAACTTAAACCGACCTAGCGCTTGTTGCAATGGCACCAGGCTTAAAATTACACAGCAGTAGCGCCAGCCACTTAGGGAAGTTTTTAAGGTGGCAAGAAATGTATCTTTCAACCCATGATATGCAAGACAAAAGATTTGGGTGCCTGTAGTAGTGCCTACTATGCAATTTTTTGCCTAATTCTACTAGGAGTGACTTCAGAAGGTCCAAAAATATTTCGGGAGACTGGGAATGATCTAGAAGGCCAAAAATGGATAGCAATCCATGAAATAATATTTTGGGGGTAACGGGCTTGAAAAATAATGTGGGGATTGTTGAAATGGTCAACTGAGCCATTAGGGGCAAAATAGTCAACTGAATATGGAAAACATCGGAATGGACTTGGAGCAAGCCGTGAGAAGACTTGAAGGTTGGAAGCACTATTGAGAGTGTTCCGAAGAGTCTCCGGTTTGATACCCAAAGCCGGTGTGGTTAGAAAAGGCGACTGGCCCACCAGGGACAAAACGGTTATTTTGCACCAAAATCGTCAGAATAGATTCGGAATGATCTGGAAAGGTGTTAAAAGGTCAGGAATACTATTAGAAGCATCCTCGGGAGGTTACTGGTTTGATACCCAAAGCCGGTGTGATTTTTAGAGGCAATCGGATGCCTAGGGGCAAAATGATCATTTTAACCGGATGGTCCCAGAATTGGTCTGAAACCGACTAAAAGGCATTCAAACATGCTGGATTGTCCTTGGGACAATATTGGAAAGGTGGATTTATCGCTCTGAGGATTTAGGTACTTTCTCGAGAAGCATGCTGAAAAATGCCCAAAGGGCAGTTTGATCATTTTTCATCGAAGTGGGCTAGCAGGCACTGGTGTTGACCCGGGTCTTGAGTGTTTCTGTCACTCTGATGGTGTGATGAGTTGGTTTCTAGAGGTATCTCATCCTTTGATAAACATGTCACGGCCAAGAGGCATGTTCAATCCCATGACATAGGGGGTTTATTGGCAATTCCTAATGTGGACCTGTTTATAAGTGTTTCCACCAATTTGACGGTTCCGATGTTTGCAAGTGTTTCTGCTACTCTGATAGTGTGTGTTCATTCCGGAGACTACCTAATCTCGGGAAGCTACTAGATGGACTTATCATCTGAGGAATCAACTTTCTCGAAAGACGTGTCGAATAACGGGCATTCTACATTGGCGGGCTAGTAGGCGTCAGAAGTGAACCGTTTTACCATCTCAGGGACTTGGGTTCCGACCCTCTCAACAAGTTTGAAGGGACTTACCATTCTGAGGAGTTTTTTCGAAGAACGTGCCGGACTGGATGGACTTACTGCTCGAGGGATCAACTTTCTCAAAAGGCGGACCGAATTTGATTTGGATTGGAATTGGATTTAAAATTGGATTTGAGATTGAAATAGGGACTTACCGTCTTCGGGAAAACGTGCTCATTGGAATTAAAACGAGCAATGCCACGAGGGCATTTTGATCATTTTGCCTCTGTTGGGCCCGCGAAGCAATTGATTGATTAGATTGAGTCTAAAAAATTAATTTTGACTTGAATGTGTCTGTGTCAGTTTGAATATGAGTCCAAATGGGCCTGAGATTGCCGAGCGGGCAAAAATAGGGTACTCATAGCTGCCCCTCTTTTTCTATCTTTGCTTAATGAAGGCAAAAAATGATAAAGTTAAGAGTATCAGGTTGACCGTGAGGCGATCGGAGGGATGAAATTTGAGAATTTTTTGAGACTAGAACTTGAAAATAGCAGGTTGGCCCAAGGGGGCATTTAAAATTGTGTTTTTGGTGAGAAAATGGAAAAAACTACCTAGAACTTAACTCTAGCGCCACTCCTGGTTTAAAATAACCTTGGCGCCACTGCCTGGGATTAAAAATAGCAACAGCTGCTTATCGAAGCTTACGGGTTTTAAAGGGTTGAGAGCCTTTTGTTGAGTTTTTGCAAGAAAAAACTATAAGACATTGAAAGAGTGAACTTGGGGACCTTGGAGGGGTTGCCGAAAGTAGTCATCGTCGCCAAAATAGTCGCCAGAGAAGAATATTTCGCCGAAAAACTCCAAGAGATGAGTTTTTTGTTTTATGTTGATTTTGAAGTATAGAACTCTCTTTGAGTCATGTAAATAGTCGAAACTGATGCTTTGATGTGCTTTGAACACTCTGGTGGAGTTAATTTTTGTGTTTTGATGCTCGTTTGATTGAATTTGGGTATTTTTGGATGGTTATGTAACGAGGGTTTTTGCAAAAATTGGGGATTTGCCCTTACAGCTTTGGATATTGAGTTTTCTAGCTAGATTTTTATACCATGTGCCTTAGAAAAATATCGTGAACAACTGTATGAAATTTCGTGAGTTTATGAAAACTTTTTGAATTTTTTATTTTTTGAAAAAATAGAAAAATAGTTTAAAAAAATAGATAAATTAAGATAATGGAAATATTTGAATTTAACCTTTACAAACATATGAGAATATTTTAGAAAATATTTGAAGTAGTTTTAAAAAAATTGCGATAACTTTGAAAGCTATTAGATTTTTTAAAATTAAAACATGTCTTTGAAAATTTGAAAATCTTGAAAATGTGTACAGATTCTTTTGTGTATGTTGGTATTATGTGATTGTGATATTGTGAAGTGCACTGTTTGTGACTTGTTGTAGTGTTGTGGGTGTTGTAGGAATTATTTATAAATGGAACTCCTGAAAATTCTTTAAAATTAAGAAAAAAGTTAGAAAATTTTTTGAAAAGAAATCTTTTTGAAGGGAAAAGATATAAAACCTTTAAGGGTGGGGTCTTTTTTGCAGAAAAGACCCCGAGAAACTCGAGAAGAAAATTTTTAAAGTAAAGAAAGAGTTGAAAATTTTGACAAAAAATTTATTTGAAAGAAAAAGAGGTGAAACCTTTGAATGTGAGGCCTTTTTGGCAGAGAAGGCCCCGAGAAACTCGGGAGTCCTAAAACTATTGATAGAAAAACTTAGAATTTTGAAAATGAAATTTTGAATAGAAATATTTCAGAAGATTTGAAAATGGATTTTGAAATCAGAAAACTTGGGAGTTGATAAAGATTTTGAAAAAGGAAAATTTCGAGGATTGAAACCTTGAGAATTTTTTAAAGATTGATTTTTGAATGAGACTTTTTGAAGGAAAAAATGTTTTAGAAAATCTTGAAACTTTATTGGAGTAGAAATCTTTTAAAAGGGAAGCTTGAGATGGATTTTGATGGAAATTTTTTGAGAGTTGATTTTTGCGAATGAACTTTTGATTTTAAATTAGAAACTATTTTGATTTGAAATTTGGACAAAACGTGTAGAAAATTCGCTTTGACTTAAAATTGTAAACATTTGAAGGTAACATGTTTAGAAAATTCCTTTTAACTTAAAACATGAAATTTTGAAAGACAAAATGTATAGAAAATTCATTTTGACTTGATACTTGAAATCCCTTGATCCTTTTTTTTTTTTTTTTTTTACCTACCTTTATCTTTTGAACTGTACTTACCCTATATTGACGTCCTTACCTTGATTTAACTTTCAAAATGGTTAACACAGGTGACGACGGTTCCAAGAGGAGACGTTGCTCTAGGAAGGGGGCTCGTAGAGATTCGGTGGGCAACTCCAGTCGTTCTCGAGGTAGCCAGAGATCTGCTAGCTGGGCATCTTCTAGCCAGAGTGGAAGGGGGAGTAGACCTCCAGTCGACCCTTTCCCTCCAGTCGAGTCAGTCTTTAAGGAGGAGATGGATGCTAAGGACGAGGTGTCGGGCCTCAGAGATCTGGTGACTGGTTACGGGTGGGCTTCCACTAAACACAGGCAGATAGATCTAGATCTTGGTGACTTGGAGGTGCCAGATATTCCTCCACTGGGGGATTTAGCTTATCATCCCAACGTGTACTCAAGGTAGCACTTGCCTTATCCCTGGGTACATACATCATTCAGAGGGGTCGTCCATCTTGTTTTCAGCACCATGTAACAGGCTACTCCTTCTTATCGTGCCTTCTTGGCAGAGATCAGGTTTGGAGCATTTATAAGATTATAGGCTAACCGCCTGAACAAACATTTGGTGCTTGCCTTGACTGAGAGGTGGTTCGGTGAGACGAGTACTTTCCACTTTGTAGGCTTCAAGTTAGGTCCTACTCTCTTGGATTGGGCCATCATTACGGGGCTTTCTTTTATCGGTCTACAGATCACTCTATAGCCAATTAGCAGGGCCAATGCATGTGCTTTGTTGGACTTGCCACCTCCTGAGCGTTTCGTTTTTCTAATTACTTGGCTTAGTCGGGATGAGAGTACCTTTGTTGTTAAGCCACCACCTACACGGTGAGATATCATGGGACGATGACTTGTTTGGTACATTATTTTTAGCTGTTTATGCAACAACAAGTCGATCATCCTTTTTCGATTGGTTAGCATAGTAGCTGATTTAGGAGCTTTATCTAAGTTGGACTGGGGGTCTTTTTCCTTTAGCTACTTCCTTCGATCCATGTGAGTCCGAACCACTTCTCACTGGGGTAGCATGACTAGTTTTTGGCCTTTTTTAGTCTGATGGAGCTACGAGTACTTACTGGTCCGCCGTTCTAAGGTTGTAGAGGTTGATCTTTATCCCCGAGCCTTGAGGTGGGCTTGCGATCTGGTGGCCCAGTGATCTGAGATTACTGACTTTATGACGATACGGGTGAACCTGGAACTGATTGAGGCGAGGGATGTGACTTGGTGACCCTTTGTTAAATCAGTTCATTACGAGGCAGTGAGGTATTTGGTCCCGATGTCCTTATCAAGGATTTCCTTTCTTAACAATGAGTCTCGGGAGTCCTATTTGGGAGACTGGTATTAGTGCCAGTTCCATGAGGAGTTTCAGTCAGCAGGGGATCTACCAAAGTACATGTTTGGAGCCTTGGTTGAAAGAGTTCCTATACAATATCAAAAGCGTCAGCCAGGTGTTGGTTTTCTACTTCCTCTAGAGACTGACTATACCACCTATTTTAGAGCTCATTCTATAGGTGCCTTCACTCAGTTTGAGGTGGTGGTCGAAGGTTACGCCGTCGACCAGAAGGTGGTTGACTTGTGTCGTCAAGTAGGAGGATACGTGCCCCAAGCCGAGTTTTTTGCTGTGAGGGATCAGAGGGACTGGTACCAGACTGAGAGGGACCAGTTCCAGATGGAGAGGGACCAGTTCCAGGCTGAGGTAACTACTTTGACCGCCCAATTGGCTCAGATGGGAGGCAACGGGGTATGTTATCTTTTCTCTCTCTTTGTTTTGATGTTGCTCAGTTATTCATTTGCCTTGTTGATTCTGGTTCTTTCTTCTTTGCATGATACTGGTGCTTCTAGTAGTCGACCGCCTCCACCGGAGCCAGGTTTCGGAGACTTTGACCCAGATATTGATTTTGACCTCTAACGGATGCCCTTTATTATGGACCTAACTTTTTTTCCTGTATCATTACCTGGACATGCATTTATTTTGTTTAGATAGTTTATTTGTACCTTTTAAACAAGATGACATTTACGATTCGGATAGTTAGATGTATGTATTAATGTATTAACAGGGATAGATGTTTATCATTTACGTAGCTAGATATATGGACAGATACATGTACAGGAATGATGATGGTGTATGTTTATGAAAGGTTCTAGAGATGATATTAAACTGTTTTGGTGACTTCTGTTTCTACAGGGGGCTATGTCCTATATATGCGAAGCTCATGCCGAAATTTTTACATAAATACATGCACATGTGAGGTGTCGCGCCCAGATTTTTCGCACTCGAGGAATACTCACACAAGCGGGAAAAATGCTGTACTCTCTCGTTAGAACTCACCCTCCTAGAAGAATGAGTGCGACTAGGTTTGAATTGAAAATTGGATTTTAATAAAGGGCTTTTGAAAAAGATTCGGAGTCGCCACCTAACTTAATTAAGGTGAGTTAGGTCACCTAAAAACTAAGCATAATCCGAAAACTACACTTAGGGTTTTTGAAAAACGATTTGAAAATATCTCCTCAAGAGAGGGTTTTTTAGGAAAACAGGTTGTTTGGCAACCTTTGGAAAACATTTAGCCCTTTTTTGAAAAATAACTCCTTTTGGTCTTTCGAAAACAGTGATCTAGGTTCGGAGGTTGGTTACGCGTAAGGAAGATGCACTAAGCTATCACCCTACCCCGCCCTTTCGGTACCTACATGTCAATCTACCCTAGATTCACCTATGAGAGTCTTTAATTAACCCATGTCCAATCCTATTCACTTTAGAAAAAACAATGTTTGAAAACTAATTTAGCATGATGCATGATATGCAAGTGCAAGATGAAAGAATTGGAAAATAGAAATTGATTTGAAAATAAATTGATTTGATTTGAAAATAGATTTGAAAAGATGGAATTGAAATTGTAAACTTTGAAAACTTGGAAATAGGAATTTGAAAATAGAAATTTTGAAATTGAATTTTGAAAATTGATTGGAATTTGAAATTTGGAAAGATTTTGGAAACCACACCCATGAGGGTGGAATTGAAAGTTTGAAAAGTGTTGTGACCGCACCTATGAAGGTTGCCTACGTATCCCTTTGGGGGAATCAGGTCAGTCGTAGTTCGGACAAGAGTCCGATTGAAAAGAGATTGATCTGAAGAGAGAGATTGGATTGGAAGAAAGAGATTGAATTGAAAATTGGATTTGATTCGAGATTAGAAGAGGAGATTAGAAATTGAAATTGAGAAGAAGATTGGACTTTGATTTGAAAAGATTGATTTTTGGAAAGACTTTGTTTTGGAAAGACGGAGGTTTAGGAAACCTAGATTTAGGAAAGGCTTGACTCGACTTGGAAGGTTTAGGAGATTAGGAAAGGTTGGATTTAGGAAATGTTTGAATTAGGAAATGTTCGATTTAGGAAAGTTTCGAATTATGAAAGTTTCATTTTTGGAAAGTTTTGAAATTAGGAAAGTTTTGAATTTAGAAATGTTTTGAAAAAGGGAAAAAGGGAAGTTTTGAAAATAAGAAAATTTCATTTTAGGAAAGGTTTGAAAAAGGAAAGTTTTCAACTTAGGAAGTGTTTGAATTAAGAAAGTTTCGACTTAAGAAAGTCTTAAATTAAGAAAGCTTTGAGTTTAGAATAGTCTTAGATTTGGAAAGATGTTGAAGTTTTAAGAAAGTTTAGAATTTAGAAAGTTTTTAGGTTTATAAAGATTTAACTTAAGAAGGTTTCAAATTTAGAAAGTTTTGAATTTGGAAAAATTAGAATTTTAGAAAGATTTGAAATTTGAAAAGTTTAGGATTTAGAATGTTTTAGAGTTTAGAAAGATTTAAGATTTTAGAAAATTTTAGAGTTTTAGAAAATCTTGAAAATTAAGAAAGGTTTGAATTTAGGAAAGGTTTAAAAGCTTGAATTTAGAAAGTTAAGATTTGGAAAAGGGGTTGAATTAGGAAAGGGTTGAATTAGGAAAGATTTGAAAGTTGAGTTTTAAAATTTAGGAAAGATTTTTATGTTCAAGTTTTGGGAACTTAAGGTTTAGGAAAGTGGAAGTTTAGGAAAAATTTAGATTTTGAAATTTAAGGAAAGATTTAAAGTTTAGGTTTAGGGAACTTATGGTTTAGGAAGGAATTGAATTAAGAAAGGTTTGGATTAGGAAGGGATTGGATTTGGTTTCTAAAAGAAAAGATTTGATTTTGTTTCCAAAAACGGAGGACGGGATCTAGTTTCCTAAACAGAGAGATTTGATTCGATTTCCTAAAGGAAAGATAGGATTTGACAAGGATTTGGAAAGGGAGATTCTAGAAACCCTAGTTTTGAAAAATTGTGGTTTTGACGTAGAAAAGAGGTTTTGGAAACATGTATAGTTTTGATGTAGAAAACGAGAGGTTTTGGAAACCTAGGTTTGGGGCAAAGTCTAAAAACCATGTTTTTAGGAAGAAAATTTAGGGTTTCCTAATTGTGGGTTCTAGGGCTTGACTTGGGCTCTAAGGAAAGGGATTTTTAGAAAGTGTGTTTTTAAAAACGTAGATTTTCTAGAAGGGAATCCTAGGGGGGAGTTTTTGGAAAGTGAATTTGGAGAGGGAGTTTTTAGAAAAAGATTTTAGGAAAGAGGAAGTTTTGGAAAGTGTGTTTTTAAAAACGTGTTTTTTGGAAAGAAGATCCTAGAGGAGAGTTTCTAGAAGAAAAATTTTGGGAAGAGAGTTTTTAGAAAGATTTTTGGAGAGAGTTTTTAGGAAGATGAATCTAGGGAGTGTTTTTAGAGGGTGAATTTTGAGGAAAATATTTTAGAGAGAGAATTTTAAAAAATAGATTTTGGAAGGGAGTTTTTGAAAACAATTTTGAAAAGGAGAGTTTTAGGAAAGTATGTTGAAAAAGAGATTTTAGGAAGAGATTTTTAAAGAGAGAGTTTAGAAGGAGTAAAAACATCTCACTTTCCTAAAGCAATTCTAGCCATAAGAGGGCTAGAACCATTTTAGGAAAGCGGTTTTGAAAACAACAAGATTTGAAAATATAGACCAAAAGGTCACTTTTAATGTAACACTTTCCTAAAGCAATCCTAGCCATGGAAAGGCTAGAATCACCCTAGGATTGTGATTTTAAAAACATGTTTTTGAAAAAGAGCTTTTGATGCAATTTTGAAAACAAGTTTGAAAACGATTTTTGAAAATAACTTTTTGAAAACGAATTTTGGAAGATGCAAGACTATGATATAATGCAATTTGGGGGTCGTGAACATACAAGGTTAAGGCTTCACCACATAATCAAGGGGGCCGGACCCACGTGGTCTCTGGTTAGACTAGAAGAAAGCCCCCGACACGGTGACTCTCCAACAGTCTAATCCTACACATGGACCGGGAGTCCCCTTGTTTCAAGCATGCAAACAAAAGGGGGGGAAAGAGATGGGGGATTAAAATAGAGAAAACCCAAGTGGGTTGGAGAGAGAAGAGAGAGGGGGGAAGTGCGGAAATTTAAATAGGGAGCCTACCTTGTTTCTTGTTTATTTGCGCGCCTTGCTTGTCTTCGGTCTTCGCTCTTCGTCTTGGTCTTCTTCTTCAGTCTTCAAGGGTTGTCTTCAAGCTTTAGATGGCAGCTCTTCAAGTCTTCAAAGGATGGTTGAAGGTTAGGGTATGAGTGTATGTGGGAGTGTATGAGTGTATAGGAGGCTAGGGTTTGTGTATAGTGGCTAGGGTTTGGAAAACCTACGGAGGCTAGGGTTTGTGTATAGTGGCTAGGGTTTTTAGGTTAAGTTTGCAGACCCCTTTCACGTTGAATGAGACTCTGTATTTATAGAAGTTGGACAAGCCTGGCGCCTGTTGCAGTGGCGCCAGGGCAAATTTTACACTGGCGCCACTAGCAGTGGCACCAGGCCATTTTTGGGCTTGGCGCCACTGCTAGTGGAGCCAGCCATTTAGGAAATAATTAAGGTCGGCAAGCAACGTATCTTTGACTAGATTTGGGCGCCTGTACTAGTGACTACCATGTAAACTTTAGCCTGGCTTCACTAGGAGTGACTCCAGAAAGTTCGGGAATGATTTGAAGGAGCTAGGAGTGACCCGGAAGGCCGGAAAGGAGCAGGCACACTCAAAATAATGTCCTGGAGGTATTTGACTTGAAAAATGAAGATAAGGTGAGTCGGAAAGGTTGACCGGGCCTTTAGGGGCAAAACGGTCAACCGGACCGAAAAACTACCGGGACAGACTCAGACTGTCCCAGAAGAAGACTTGAGATCTGGAAACATTATTTAGAATGTTCCTAGAGGTTGCCGGTTTGATTCCCAGAGCCAGCGTGGTCGAAAAAGGAGACCGGCCCTCTAAGGGCAAAACGGTCATTTTGTACCGGGTTGGTCGGAACTGACTCAGAATGATTCGGAAAGGTAAAGGAAGGTTGAGGATACTATAAAAAGTATTCTCAGAGGGTTACCAGTTTGATACCCAGAGCCGATGTGGTTCCCAGGGCATCCGGATGCCTAGGGGCAAAATGGTCATCTTGACCAAAAAGTCTCGAAAAAAGGTCCTAAGGGTAGTCTGGTCATTTTTCACCGAAGTGAGCTAACAGACACGAGTGTTGACCTAGGTTTTGAGTGTTTCCGCCACTCTAACGGTGTGAGTATTTCCGCTACTCGGACGGGGTTGATGATTTGTGAGTATTTCCGCTACTCGGACGGTTCTGTGAGTATTTCCGCTACTCTAACGGTTCTGTGAGTATTTCCGCTACCCTAACGGTTCTGTGAGTATTTCCGCTACCCTAACGGTTCTGTGAGTATTTCCGCTACCCTAACGGTTCTGTGAGTATTTCCGCTACTCTAACAGTTCTGTGAGTATTTCCGCTACTCTAACGGTTTTGTGAGTAGTTTTGCTACTCGGACCGTCTCGAGGAATAAACTGTCTTGAGAGAGGGATTGGAAAGGGGTCTTACGGTCTCCGAAGAGACGTGCCTGGATTGGAACCGTCTCGAGGAATAAACTGTCTTGAGAGAGGGATTGGAAAGGGGTCTTACCGTCTCTGAAGAGACGTGCCTGGATTAGAACCGTCTCGAGGAATAAACTGTCTTGAGAGAGGGATTGGAAAGGGGTCTTACCGTCTCCGAAGAGACGTGCCTGGGTTTTGAGTGTTTCCGCCACTTTAACGGTGTGAGTATTTCCGCTACTCTAACGGTTTTGTGAGTGTTTCCGCCACTCTGACAGTTTTGTGAGTAGTTTTGCTACTCGGACCGTCTCGAGGAATAAACTGTCTCAAGAGAGGGATTGGAATTGGAATAAGAAAGGACAATGCCCCTAAGGGCATTTTGGTCATTTTGCCTCTATTTGGGCCTGACAGGCCCGCGAAGTGATGGAAAGATGGAATTTGGACCTAGGGAATTGGATTCAATGGGAATATGCCCAAAATGACTTAAAAACAAGTCTGGACGGAGTGTAGACTGCCGAGCGGTCAAAAATGGGGTGCTTACATGAGGGATGTAACAGTTAATGCAAATGAATGGAGAGCTATCAAGTTCTGCATCCTTGAAATGGTGACTTCTTCCTTTTTAGGGGTTTGATCTCTCTTTTGGTTCAACCTTAGCTTAACTGGATGATAGCATTTTGTATCTTTCTCATCCTTTTGATTAACTCTGACTTTCTACCTTGGGTTAGTGTATAGGATCATTTGGCTTGAACTCTCGACTCTCAAGGCTTTAACAACAACTTACTTAACCTTTACGAGAGCGATGAGCAGCCAGTCTTTCAATCTGAGGAGACTTTGTTTCAAGACCGTAATGTAAGCTAAGTTATAAAGTTTTGAAACAACGGGATATGCAGGCTCAAATTTGATGTTGTTTTCATTAGGGTTTAGATCCACACTATTCTTAGTTGTTCTTCCAGCATGGTTTGGCTCTCTAGCATTTCTCTTCAATCTTGGCAACACATCTAGCTTATTTAGATCAAGCAATCTCCTTTTCAATCAGAGTGGACTTTAATAGGGTTGTAGTGTAGGTCATAGTTTTGGGTCTTTGTAAGAAAAAGGTAAAGGCTCAAACCTATTGCTTCTATTAGGCTTCCTTATCACCTAGGATCACCTTTAGATTTTCCTTTTTGCATGTGCTATATATTTCTCAAGAAGCCATGAAATGACTCTTTTTCTCTTCTGGCCTTTACTATATGCCCCCCCCCCCCATTTTTTATAAGACAAATACTTCTACAACTCTTATCTGTCATATCTTTTCCTTAGTGTTTCGTCGTAACCCATTATGGGCGGTGATTCCTAGGTTGGGGTTTTCTTGAAAAGAAAAGTAACCAGCTCAACAAGTTTGACAATGGTTGCTTTTGACTGTATGAGAAATGGAATGAGTGCCCCTCTTCATTTTGAACCAGATTGCTTGATCCATAGAGCCTTCATATTGCTTCAGCTTGATGAATGATGAGTGACATTCTTTGTCGAGACCTCAGTTATCTACCTGCCCCAGTGTGGGGGATGGCGTTGGATCAGGTTTGACAAGAAATCTTTGCTTTTTGTGAGGCACTAGTAGGTTGAACAAAGGGGTATTTTTTTTTTTCGAAAAAATGAAATATGGTTCCTCTTCCTTTTGATAGTCTAGCCAAACATCGCTTAGCTTTGGTGTCTTGCAAGTGCTTCTTTTAGGTAGTTTCCTCACTCATCCTTATCCTCTCTCTTTTCAGAACGTTGATCCTTCGGCAAGTGGTTAACTCATGTTATCATACCCTTCAAGTTAAGTCCTTCATAAGATAAACCATGCCCCTTGTGTAGAAAGCATTCACCATTCACAAGAAAAATATGAGATAACAGCAATGGAATGAAAAGACTATCATTTTATTATTGTAGTGACAAGCATATAGTTCTTTAAAAGAAATGGAAATGTAGACATTAATTTAAAGACAAAATATAAAGGGATAGAAAGAAAGTGGGTAAAAACACCCCTCTCTTGTACTCTTTTTGATAAGAATCCTTCTCAGTATGGTTTTAGGACCATGCCCACATTTTCGACACTCTATCTATGATTGCGGTCTCAGGCCAAGGTAAGGCAGGCAAAGACTTCTTCTAAGGCACTAGGTGGGTTAGTAGTGGTGGTGCATTTGTCAGCCTCATTAGCCTCCTTGTTGTCCTTTGCGGCAGGTTCTTCCATAAACAGGGTGGTTAGCTCGCCTCCCTCCAGCTTGAACAGCTCTATTTGTGCTTTTGGCTCTTCTAGTTCCTAGCCCATATCTTTATAATTAAACTCAGATGCGGGCTAGGGGTTTTCCAATAGGTGGCGCTTGGCTTCAACATACCTAGGGTGTAGAAACTCGTCATCACAACCATCAACAACCATGTCTTCGACAAGGTCCTCCTCCGTAAGTGTGGGCTCCTCAACCAACCAGTTTGACGAATCGGGGCCTTCATTAGGTTTGTAGAGATAGATCATGCATAGCAAGAATTCCTCCTCCCAATCACTCTCTTCGTTAGTCTCCCAATGTCCATCATAATTTTCGATCATGGCCTCTTCCACCCTATCATCATCTCCTATTTCCTCCAGTATCAGGTTAATGATGTGGTCTAATAGAGGATTGGTGTTATATTGGGAGCAGAGCAAGGGCTTACCAATTATATGTCGATGGTTTTAATATCTATTAGGTCTTAAATTTTGTGTTTGAAGGTGAAGCAATTTTCAATGTCATGCTCTTGTCCTCCCGAATGTTATTAACAAATTGCTGGGTCAAAGTTGAGTGGTAAGGGACTAGGCAGAGGTTAAGAGGGTATAAGTTTCAAGTATCCTACTGCTAAAAGGTCGTAATAGGCTGCAGTTTGTGTGAAAGCAAGTTTAGTAAAGAATCGGTCTTTTTCAGTTCCCCTTCTAGGTCGGAAAGGTGTCTTAGATGTCTTATAAGGCCGGGGGTTCGTTTCTGGCATGATACTATCAGGGTTGATGGCTTGGAGATCAAGGAAGTTTAGGGTTTTACATTTCAAAGTAAGATCATTTTCCGTATCATGGCCAGGTGAGTTAGAATAGGATTCACACAATAGATTATATGATTGGGGCACTCGGTTGAAGACAGGCTTGGGAGGTCTTAAAACAAGGTGGTTGGCTTGGCGAAGATGTCGACAATCCAATAGAATGTAATCTCAGTCTTTATCCTTGTTTCTTTTTGGTAGGATAGCATGCCCCTCATAGGTTTGGTCTTGAGGAGCCTCTGTCTACTCATTAGTTGTCATCTTTGCTTGGGATAAGAGCAAGAAGAGCATTGCTTTTAATTTGGTCGTCCTTTTCCCAAGTCCTATTACTTTTTCTAATATCTGGGTCTAGTTTTGTTTGAGGATCAAACTTGGTGACTCATTGAGCAGCTCCATTGAGGTCTTAAACCTAGGTGTAATCTCTGTGAAAGAAAAAGAAAGAAAAGAAAAGCAAGAACACAAGCCACAAGTTAGTTTTTGATATTTGGAAAGCTTTATGCAATGTATATCTTAAGGGTGTCCTTTCTTGAGAGGGAGACAAATCATGATAAATTTGGCTCACTTTTTGGACATAGGAGGTTTGCCCTTACATGCAGATACCTTACTATTTGAATGAGAACATATATTCATTCATTCATTCATTTATTGATAACAAAATAAAGAAGTACATTGAACTTAGGAGTTTTAAATACAACGGAATCAAAATACATTTTAATAAGGGAGAGGGAACACTTTCCTTGGGACTTCCACCTGTCTACTTTTACATTTGAGATCCTAAACTACTTTGAGTTTTCGGATTTACGTTCTTTGAGTTTGATGTTGAGGAGGTTGTTGAGAGACCTTATTTGATTACCCCTTGTCTTTTTGGCAACCCTATTTCCATGAGCATAGAGGGATTGGAGCCCCTCTTATGGAATGACTTGAAATACATGCAATGAGTCCTTAGGATTACATGGAAACCCTTAGGGTTTTGGATAGGTTTAATGCAAGGGAGAGTGATCTTGGCGTCACTCTCTATAGGTTGATCATATATATGAGAATGTAGTGACTTGAGTTACATTAAAACTCTTGTCTTGACATGAGATATTGAATGCATGGGCATATATGCATAGAGTAGAGAGAGAGAAAATATAATTATAAAGTAAACATGGATGCATGAGCAGTTATATAGGCATTGTAACAATAAGAATAAACAAGAATAAAGAAAAGTAAAGTAGTCGCCCATTCCTCCATAGTTTTGAAATTATTATGCATGTCTTAAATCCGGCAGAGGTTTGGCTATGCATGGTTTCTACATAAGCATAAGGTTGAGGGTTTACTAATGCTTCCTAGAAGGCTCGATTCCCAGATCTTCAAACCTAGGCCCACTCCCCGAGATGGTTTTATTATCGATTGGTAATCCGAGCGAAGGAACCATCAAGAGGCCGTAGGCTAAGAAACTGACACAGCATCTTGCCCACAACCAATATATTATTCCCCTTTCTAACTAGAAGGGACATATGCAAGTAAAGAATACAAGTATGCAAATGCTTGTGCACGTGCAATGGGTGTGTGAAATTTTGAAAAGTGGAGGAAAGGGCCCAACAACTCCCATCCATCCTGTCCATTTCATACATTCATGGCATACAAGGTAATTAATATGACATAAAATAAAAATGTGAACAAATGTCCATCTACAAAAATAAAGATGCAAAAAGTCAGTACTTGAATGACAAACTTAATGTAAGATAAAATGATTGAGTATGAATAGAATGCATGCTATGACATGTTTTTGAAAATAACTTTGAAATTTTGATTTTGAAAGTTTGAAGTGGATAGAATTGGAAAAATTAATTAGAGACTCCAAATAAGTGAGGGTGAAGAGACATGAGTATGGCCTAACCCTCTAAGCTTCCCTAGTGGAGTCGCCAGTTGTCATACCCTAATTTTTCGCATTTGAGGAAAAATACGCACAAATAGAAAAGCACGATACTCTCTCGTTAGAATTCATCCTTCTAGAAGGACGAGTGTAACTAGCTTTGAAATAGAAATTGATTTGACTAAGGACTTTTGAAAAAAGGTTAGAGTCGCCACCTAACTTGGTTAAGATGAGTTAAGTCACCTAAAACTAAGTACAATCCGAAGATTAAACTTTGAGTTTTTGAAAAGAGCTTTGAAAACTTCATCGAGAGAGGATTTTTAAGAAAACAGGTTGTTTGGCAACCTTTGGAAAGATTTATGCCCTTTTTGAAAATAACTCTTTTTTGGTCTTTAAAAATAATGATTCTAGGTTCGGAGGTTGGTTACGTGTAGGGAAGACGCACTAAGCCATCACCCTACCTCGCCCTTTCGATTCCCACATGTCTATTCACCCTAGGTTCACTCATTTAGAATCTTTCAATTAATAAAAGTCCAATTATATCTACTTTGAAAAGAATTTTAACATGATGCATGATATGCAAGTGCGAGAAAAGAATTTGATTTTGAAAATAAATTTGAAAAGAAAGATTTGAAGTTTGAAAGAAAGTTTTAAAAATTGAAAATTTGAAATAGATTGTGGAATTGAAGATTTGAAAAAGGTTGTGACCGCACCCATAAGGATTGCCTACGTATTCCTTTGTTGAAAATCAGGTCAGTCATAGTTCGAACAAGAGTCCGATTGAAAATAAACACTTAGAGGTTTCTGAAAAGTTTAATTTGAAAATGTTTGACTTGAAAAGGTTTGATTTGAAAAAGAGTTTGATTTAAACTTGGAATAGAAGATTTGAAATTGAACTTAGAATTGATTTGACAAAGAAAGAGTTAAGTTTTGAAAACATTTTGATTTAGATTGAAATTGGAAAACCATCTTCGTTTTGGAAAAGAGTTTTAAAAAGAAGTTGAAGCTTCCTAACTTTAGGGTTAGGGTTGAACTAGGGTTTAGGTATCCTAGGGTTTAGGTAACCTAAGATTAGAGCACGTAATTGAATTAGAAAGATTTGATTCAAACTTGAGAGGTTTGATTTTAAAAAGTTGGATTTAGGAAAGGCTCGAATTAGGAAAGTTAGATTTAAAAAAGATTGGGAAAGAGATTTGATTTCATTTAGAAACACTTGACTTGGAATGGTTGAAAAGATTTGACTTTGATTATTTGATTTGAAGGAATTTAGAAAGTTAAGGTTTAGAAAAAATTAGATTTTAGAAATCTTTGAATTTAGGAAAGTTTTAAAATAAGAAAGTTCCATTTTAGGAAAGTACCAAATTAAGAAAGTTTCATTTTAGGAAAGTGCCAAATTAGGAAAGATTTGAATTTAAGGAAGTTTTATTTTAGGAAAGATTTGAATTTAGAGAAGTTTGAAATTAGAAAAAGTTAGAATTAGGAAAGGTTGAAATTAGGGAAGGTTTGATTCCTATTTCCTAAAGTAGAATATTAGATTTTATTTCCAAAAATAGGTGATTTGATTTGGTTTCCAAAGTTGGAGGATTTGATCTAGTTTCCTAAATTAGAAGATTGGATTTGACATAGAATTAGAAACGTTGAGTTTTGAAAATCTAGGATTTGGAAATCTATGTTTTGGTATAGAAAAAGAGGTTTTGGAAATTTATGATTTGAAGCAAATAGGAAGTCATGATTTGAAGGAAGAAACTAGGTTTTTTAACCATGGATTCTAGGGCTTGACTTGGACACCAAACAAAAGAGTTTTTGGAAAAGAAATCTTATGAAGAGAATTTTTAGGAAGGAAGTTCAAAGAGCGTTTTTAGAAAGTAAACTTTTGAAGAGAGTTTTTTTTTTTTTTTTTGGAAAGGAACTTAAAAATCAATTTTGGAAAGGGGGTTGAATGTGGACTCTTAAAAACCTTTTGAATATCTCACTTTCCTAAAACGATTCTAACCATGAAAAGATTAGAACCTTCTAAGTTGGTGGTTTTGAAAACAATATGAATTTGAAATATGGACCAATATGATCACATTGAATATCACACTTTCCTAAAATAACTCTAATCATGAAATGGCTAGAATCATCTTAAGATTGTGATTTTTAATAAAAACAATTAGGGTTTACATCCCAAAATATGGACCTTGATAGTCACAATGAATATGACACTTTTCTAAAACAACCCTAACCATAGAATGGCTAGAATCACTTCAAGATTGTGATTTTGAAAACAAGATTTTGAATATAAGTTTTGAAAAAGAGTTTTGATCCAAGTTTGAAAAACAACTTTGAAAACAAGTTTTGAATGGATATAAAAATATCACATACACAATGTAAAAGGGTCGTGAGCAAACAAGGTTAGATTTCATCACATAATCAAGGGGGCCGAATCCACACAGTCTAAGGTTGATTTAGAAGAAAGCCCTTGACACGGTGACTTTCAACAGTCCTTCATAGCCATGAATCGGGGAATCTCTTGTTTCAAGTATGCAAGAAAGGGAGGTAGAATATGGGGGATTAAAATAGAAGAAAATATAAGTGGGTTAGGAGGAAGAAGAGAGAGGGGAGAATTACATAAATGTAAATCCAGAGCCTACCTTGTCTTCTTCTTGTTTTGCTTACTTTATTTGCTTTGCTATACTTGGGCTTCGAGAGCTTCAACCTTGTAGCACTTGAGTCTTCAATGGCTTACTTTGAGGCTCGCGTAAGAGTGTATGAAGTGTATATAAGCTAGGGTTAAAGTGTATGGAGGCTAGGGCTTGAAGAGACTTGAAGAAATTAGGGTTTAGAGAGGATTTGAACTCTATTTTCAGAGAGGCAACGTTTCTGGACTGAGATTTCGAACCCTTTTCACGCAGGGGCCTGTATTTATAGGCAATTTAAACCGACCTAGTGCCTGTTGTAGTGACGCCGAGCTTGAAATTACATGGGCGCCATTTAAGGAAGTTTTTAGGGTAGCAAGAAACGTATCTTTCGACCCTTGATACGCAAGGCAAAAGATTTGAACACCTGTACTAGTGATTACCATGCAATTTTTGGCTTGGTTTCACTAAGAGTGACTCCGGAAGGTCCAAAAATATTTCGGGAGGCTGAGAATGATCCGGAAGGCCGTAAATGGATAGCAACCCTTGAAATAGTGTCTCAAGGGTCACAGACTAGAAAAAAAATGTTGGGATTGTTGAAATGGTCGACTGAGCCATTAGGGGCAAAACACCTAAATGGACTCAGAGCGACCCATGAGAAGACTTAAAGGTTGAAAACACTATTGAGAGTGTTTTGAAGAGTTTCTGGTTTAATAACCAAAGCTGGTGTGATTGGAAAAGGCGACTGGCCCACCAGGGATGAAACGGTCATTTTGCACCGAACTCATTGGAATAGGCTCAGAATGATCCAGAAACGTGTTAGAAGGTCGAAAATAATATTAGAATCATCCTCAAGAGGTTACCGGTATAATACCCTGAGCTAGTGTGATTTCCAGAAGTAATCGAATGCATAGGAGAAAAATGGTCATTTTGATCGAATAGTCCCGGAATTGTTTCGGAACCGACTAGAAGGTATTCAAACATGCTGGATTGTCCTTGGGACAATCTTGGAAAAGTGAACTTACCACTCTGAGAACTTAGGTACTTTCTCGAGAAGCATGCCGAAAAATGCCCAATGGGCAGTTTGGTCATTTTTCATCTGAGTGAGCTAGCAAGCACTGGTGTTGACCCGAGTTTTGAGTGTTTCCGTTACTCTGACAGTATCTCGTTCTTTAGTAAATGTGTCACGGTCAAAAGGCGTGTTCGGTCCCGTGACATAGGAGGTTTGTTGGTAATTCCCAATATCGACCTATTTGTGAGTGTTTCTGCCACTCTGATGGTTGCGATGTTAGTGAGTGTTTTCATCACTCTGAAGGTGTGCGTTCGTTCTGGAGACTGTCTGATCTCGGAAAGCTGTTAGATGGACTTATTATCTGAGGAATCAACTTTCTCAGAAGACCTGCCGAATAACGGATATTCTACATTAGCGGGCTAATAGGTGCCAGAAGTGAACTGTTCTACCATCTCAGGGACTTAGGTTTTGTCCCGATTGACAAGTTTGAAGGGACTTACCATTTTAAGGAGTTTTCTCGGAGAACGTGCTGGACTAGATGGACTTACCGCCTAAGGGATCAACTTTCTGAAAAGACGTGCTAAATTTGATTTGGATTGAAATTGGATTTGAAATTGGATTTGAGATTGAAATAGGGACTTATCATCTTCAGGAAGACGTGCCCATTGGAATTGAATCGAGCAGTGCCACGAGGGAATTTTGGTCATTTTGCCTCTGTTGGGCCTGATGGGCTCGCAAAGCAATTGATTGATTGATTGATTGATTGGATTGTGTCTAAAAAATTGATTTAGACTTGAATGTGTCTATGTTGGTTTGAATATAAGTTTGGACAGACCGGAGATTGTCGAGTGGGCAAAAATAGAGTGCTTACACTCCTTTTGTGTTATCTTTCTTTATGAATTTTTTGCTTCCAAACTTTTTCTCCTTGAGGTAATTCTTGAATCTTCTTGTAATCATAGCCACTTCTTCATCATCAGTGGACTCTTTATCCTTATCTTTTTTTATGGAGGATTTTAGTGCTATTCTTTTCCTTTGCTTGTTTTCATCTGCATCACCTCTCATAGTCAGTTCATGCATCATAAGTAATCCCAAGGGGTCATCAAGATCCAGTTTTGTCAAGTCCTTGGCTTCTTAGATGGCAAGTTACTTTTGGTTCTCAATTCTTTGGCAATGACTAGTGAATCTTTCTCACCATCTCAACGTTAGAGTAAGTTTTTCCAAGAGATTTCAAAGAATTGATAATATTAGTAAACCTAGTAAACATGCTAGAAATTGTTTCAATATGATTCATATGAAATAGTTCATACTTATGCACAAACATGCTAATCTTAGACGGTTAAGTCTATAACAAGAGCCCATACTCTAATACCAATCGTTAACCTAAAAAGTAACCCAAGAGGGGGGTGAATTAGATTTTAAAACTATTTGCTTTAAATAAAGACAAGATATAATTTTCAAGCAATTATACTTTAATCTAAAATTGAACAATAAAAATGAGCAAACTCAATCATAGAAATGAGAAGACTCAATGAAAACTTTAGTAAGCAAGTTTTAATTGTAGAGAAAATAGCAGACTTAAACTAGAGTGAGTAGACTCAAATGTAAACTACTGAAAGCAATTGTTTCTTGCAGACATAGGAGTAAACTCAATTATTAATATGAGCAAACTCATACACCATACCAAATTGAATAACCACAGTTCGAACAATACACAGATTATGTATAATCTAAATGATAATTGCAAGTGCTATGTACAAGATATATAGAAAGCAAGATAGCAAAATAATCAAGAGAGAGGGAGAGAGATAAGAAAGAATAACATCAGTATTGTTCTCGTAGTTCGAGTTAAATGTCCATAAGCCTACATCCACGCCCCAAGGGTCCTTTCTTGAGGATTCTCTCCACTATATCCAATCCTTGATATAGTCACTAGACTTTTTCGCAAGCGATATATTTACAAGTGATCCTCTCACTCCAACCAAATTATCCCAAGTTCTAGTCATACCTAACTAACTAGACTTTTACAGGCTCTAGTCCCACCTAACCCTAGCTACTCTCTTAGCTAGAAATCTCTCTTTACAAGAAAAAACAAGAGTACAAGTACTCTTGCTTTACAAAAGATTCTTTCAAAGAATAAATATGCCATTAAAGGACAAAGGTTACAAGAATAAGAACTTGCAGGCACAAAAGCTTGCTTAACAAGATTTCACTTTTCGTGCTCAACTGTTGTAAGCTTTCTTGTTTGCAACAGTAGACTTTTTATAAGGCTTCAAAGATATCTTCAATCAACTAGCTGTTGGAGAGCTGTTGGTAAAGATCTTCTAGAATATTCCTCGTACCCAAAATGGCTTGGATCTCTCTCCCTTTAGGATTGCCAAATTAATGTTGTTGATTTTTTGTAGTGTATATGCAAGATTTGAATATATTTCCTTGTATAAAAATTCCGCACATATATGAATATATTTTCAGCTGCCTTTGTTTCCAAAAAGTTTGATGCTCCCTTTAGGGTTGTCAAAAATATGTTGCTAAATTTTTTGATGTGTATCTTCAATATTAGAATACCTTTCCTTGTTTGAATATTCATCACATGATTGAAAATATCCCAAACGTCTTTAATGCTTGAAGCTTGATCAAATCTCTTCATTTATGATACGAGGCACTCTAGAATATCTTCAGAATATTTTCACCTTTGAAGCTTGGCCGAATATCTCCATTTAATGACCCAAGGCTCTTGCAAAATATACTCAAAATATTTTCAATTTTGACTTCCTTGAATCTTGTTGGCAATATTAAATGATTAACCCAATCTTCCATTCTTATCTAGATTCCTTACCAACAAATCTTCATATCCGAAAATAGCAGATATCACCAATCTTCAAGACTAATGACCGTATCTCCTCAATATAGTATCATTGAGTGTTTATGGAAAGAAATCATGTCCTCTAATTTTTTCATGAAATCCATGTTTCCTTAAAATATTGATTCTACACAATCTCAATATATATTGCGATATAAACTTCACACTTGAATTTCCCGGTACTTCTTTGAATTCGAATTTGAATGTCTTCTAGAATCTTTCTAGAAATAAACTCTCATTCAAATTTCAGAATCAAAAACTTAATTGTATGCTAGATTCTCCATGTAAGTTGCACGATCTTATGATCTAACCTGTAGACATATATCACAATACCACTAAAACCAAAATTAAATATATAATAATTATCATAATCTTAGAAACATTTATCAATCAAATACCAAAGTATGTTATTATCAAAATTATGTATTAAAGGCATTTGAATAACCATAAGGCTAACAAATAGTGCTTCCAACTAGTTGGAACTCTACCGGACGAAAACGGTGAAAATGATTTCTAGCTTAGCCGAAGTGCTACCAAAATCCCACCAACAGCAAGGTGTAATTCAAATTGGTCAATTTAGGTTCCAACTGAAACCATTGCAATGCTACAGTATCTGGCATAGCTTAGTAGGCATCTAAACTATTACCAAGGGTGAATTCCAGCATCTACCATCCCCCTAGCATAGCAGACCCTTGTCCATTTCTCAGCTCCAAATAGGCCCCTTCCTAGTCGTCACTTTGTCTGATTCCCAGCTCCAAACAGGTCCTACTTAGCCGTCACTCTATCTGATTCTCAACTCCAAATTGGCCATTGCCTAGCAATCACTACGCCCGATTTTCAAAACCATAGGAACCATGCATTAATCCGAAACTTCTCCGAGATCACTCTAGGTACACAAATTTACATTCAAAACCATAGGAACCATCCATTTATACTTGCACTCCTTCTTAATTTTTGGTGGTTTACTTAGGCTTTTAGCCGACCTACTGCATCAGCGTATTCATACATAGCTGCATTTTGACCTGTCATAAGTTGCTATAATGCCTGTTTTCAAAAATCATAAAATTGCACATCGACTCATTTGAGTAGTCAAAATGCCCATTTTCAAATTCAAAACTGCATTTTTAGCCGGTTATAAATTGTTATAATGCCTAGTTGAAACCTCGAAATAGCTTTTTCATAATAAATATCCTGACCATCTTTATGAGCCACTGTACATATGATCTACGGTTACTGCTAAACAGATCTTCCATATCAGAAATATGTGGCCTGCCAAATGACAAAAATACCCTTTCTAGGTAAAAACATCATTTTCTCAGCAAAAGCACAGACCAACGTCATAGGCATAGCACGTATGCTCTACAGTTACCTTTACACAGATCTTTCATACTAGAAATGCCAAAACTGTTAAAATGATGAAAATGCCTTTTCATGGAAAACACTCATTTTTCTAAAAAATGGCCCCGACTTCAGTTTTGAGTTTTGTACATGTACTCTATGGTCGCCGCTAGCCAAAAATTCTATATCAGAAATACTAAACTCCTCTGTGGATTAAGTCAAACTAGGGTCAAGACAAATAAAAAGTTCTTCTATCGAAGAGGCCCGTGCTATTGACTAGTTATATATATGAACTAAAAATATATCTAATTTGCCCTACTACTGTGAATTTAGATGGGGATTCCAATAGAAGTCCTTCCGTCTCATCTGTGACTATGAGTTGAATAAATAAACAGGTGAAATCAAGAAAAAGATTAAAGAATTCAACATTTTCAAAAGCAGTACAAACCAGCCAAAATTGCATAAAATCAGGAAAGATCACTTTTCAAAAATCTAGTTTCAAAACATTTATCAAAGTTATGCATAAAGAAATATAATATTCTTATAACTCTTCTGTCAAAACCAAAAAGCTCTATGGCGTCAGCCTCTTCCCATTGCGAAACAAAACGATCTACGTTTGGCCTGATCCCTACATATTTAGGGTAGATAGGTAGTCTTGGTTCTCTTCCTAGGCTTGGTCATCCTTCACCTCAATAGGTGGGGAATATCACACTAAGCTGGAGTTTTGTTCACAAATCTAGGCCATCAAGTCAATTTGAACTACGCCCAACCTAATTCTCGCACTGTCAAGGTACGTAAGAAGCTTAAGCAACGGCTCGGTCACCTTCCTCCCAACATGTGAAGAGTCATACCCCTTTAGGCTGTAGTTTTGTTCATAAATTTGGGCCACTAGTCTAGTTTGAATTACGTTTGACCTAAGTCCTTCCATATCAGGATACATAGGCAGACTGAGTTCTCTTCTCAGACTCGATCATGTTTTCCCCAAGGAGTGGGATATCATCGGTTACTTTTTCCCCGAGGAGTGGGAAACCAGCAATAGAAATTTTCCTGAGTAACAGGAAACCATGTCCAATATAAAGGGTTCAATTACCCATGTCATTCAAAGTCAATCTGAACTACGTTTGGCTTGATTCCTACATAGTTAGGATATGTAGGTAGTTTGTATTCTCTTTTTAGGCTCGATCAAAACTCATTACAAGCATTAGCATTTTTGTTCCTCAATTGGAATAGTATTTCAAAACCTCCCTTAGAGGAGTGGCAAGTTTTTCAAAGCAGGGCATAAGCCCTTTTCAAATCAATAGCATTACATTCTTATTGCATCCATAAACAACATAGCAGTTATGTTACCAGTATCTGTGCATTCACTATATATGCACACCCGCACATGGCATACACATATAAGCAAGATTATTCTCAACAGCACACAATTGACATGATGTATGCATACAAACATGATGATGATGATGATGATGATAATGATGATGATGAATTCGATGCACATTGGAAAAGAGGTTTCTAGAGTAGGGGTGATGCCAATTTTGGGCTGGGTTGGGTGTTTATGCTTAAAATACATATACTTCCCAACATGTAATAGGATCCCCAAGACTAGATATGATTACGTAGACCAACATAGAGTCAAAACATCAAGGGCTTTTCAAAACAAACACAAATGCCTTTCCAAAACTGATTGGAACCTTTCTAAACTTGCATATCATGTTTTCTGCATTAAAACCATATTTTTATCTTCTAAGCTCATATTTGCGAAAACACACTTTTGCGTGTCTTGGCACACGTTAAATGCTAGGTGGCAACTTTGAAGCTTTTCCAAAACTAATAGCCCTTTTTCAAATCAAATAAACTGTGCGAGCTAGAACAAAGACCCCCACATGTGTCTGGAGTTAATATGATCTCCAAGTCACAAAAAAATCCTATTTCATGAGATATTTAGGCAGTGCAAAATCAAGTTGTGACACTAGAAACACTTCTAAAGCATCTAAACAAAAGAAGTGAGATGGCGGTGGACTTATCAGCTGGTTACAGAGACAAAAATGATAGTGGTAGTCCTAATTATGCACATAAGATATATAGCTAACAATCTTAATTGGACCAAATGAATTAAGTACTACAAGTTACAGTAATCAATTTAATCTAAAATACTCAAAATAAAAGTTCTAAACAAATGATTCACCAATTAAATCTATCAACCACTATTAGATAACTTAAACAAAATAAGAAATTTAGTCTTCTACTTATAAAATTAACCTCGTTACCTAAAAAAATATGAATAGTTTACTAAGGAATGCTTGGCCACCCATCATTGGTTTGTAAGTGTAAGCATAGGTAGACTAGTAAAGCAGAACTATAGATTCATAGAAGAAGAAAAGTAGAGAGAAAGAGATAGTTCAGATGATGGACAGGTAGAGAAAGAAAGAGAGAGAGAGAAAGAGACGTAAGCACCCTATTTTTGCTCGTTTGGCAATTTTCGGCCCGACTAGTCTCACTTTCGAACATCGCATGTATATTCAAACTCACACCTACCCTCCAAATTCTAATCCAGTCCACCGTCACTTCCTGGGCCCGTCGGGCCTACTTAAAGCCAAATGACCATTTTGCCCCTAGGCATCTAATTGCCTCCGGGAACCACACCGGCTTTGGGTATCAAACTGGTTATCTTTCGAGGATGCTTCCAATAGTATTCCCAACCTTCTAATATCTTTCCGGACCATTCCGAGTCTATTCCGGTAAGCCTGATGTAAAATAATCTTTTTGCTCTTGGTAAGCCGATTGTCTTTTTCAACCACACCAGCTCTAGGTATCAAACTGGCAATCCCTCGGAACACTCTCAACCTTTCGGTCTTTTCACAAGCCACTCAGGGTTCATTTCAATGTTTATCTAGTTCAATTGACCGTTTTGCCCCTGGTGGACTAGTCGACCTTTTCAACTATCCCGACATTGTTTCTCAAGCCAATTATCTTCGGGACACTCTTTCAAGGGTTCCTGTTCATCCCCAGCCTTCCAAACCATTCTTGGACTTTCTGGAGTCACTCCTAGTAGAGCCAAATCAAAAATTGCATGGTAGTCACTAGGATAGACGCTCAAATCTTCTGTCTTATGCTCTAAAAGTCAAAAATCTGTTTCTTTTCGACTTAAAAAATTTTCTAAAAGACTGGAGCCACTGCAATAGGCGCCAAAGCCAATTTTTGTTGCCTATAAATACAAACCCTCCCCTTGTATAAAAAGGGTTTACAAACTCAGTCCAAAAACTCTATCTCTCTGAAATCAGAGCTCGAAATCTCTCCAAACCCTAATTCTCTCAAGCCTCTTCAAGCCCTAGCATCCATACACTCAAATCCTAGCTTCTACACACCCTATACACTCAAACACAAGCTTCCAAGTATCCATTGAAGATCAAGTGCTGCGTATTCGAAGCTTTCAAAGTTCAAGTCAAGTAAAGCCAACAAAGCAATCAAAGCAAGAAGAATACAAGGTTGGTTTTTTATTTACTTTTATGTAATTCCCCCTCTATCTTTTCTCTCCTAACCCACTTGGATGTTTTTGTATTTTAATCCCCATCTTCTACCTCCTCTTCTTGTATACTTAACATAAGAGACTCCCCGATTCATACTTAGGAAAGACTGTTGAAGGTCAACATGCTAGGGGCTTCCTTCTAGTTCAACCTTTGAAGGTGTGGGTTCGGCCCCCTTAATTATGTGGTGAAGCTTAGCCTTGTATGTTCACGACTCTATTGCATTATGGTTATCATGTTCATGCATTGCATTCAAAAGTGCATTCAAAGTTGTTTTCAAATTTGTATCAAGGTTGTTTTCAAAACTTGCATTCAAAAACTTCTTTCGAACTTATTTTCAAAATCACACTCCTAGGATGATTCTAGTCATTCCATAGTTAGAGTTGTTTTAGAAAAATGTTATATTCAATATGATCATTATGGTCCATATTTCAAATCCTAGTTGTTTTCAAAGTCACAACCTTAGAATGGTTCTAATCTTTTCATGGTTAGAATCGTTTTAGGAAAGTGAGATATTCAAGAGACTTGCAAAAATCTATATTTAAATCTCTTTCCAAATAATTTTGCAAATCTACTTTCTAGAAAATCTCTTTTCAAATATTCTACTTTATAAAAAGCTCTTTGTCTTGAAGCCCAAGTCAAGCCCTAGAATCTATGATTAGGAAGCCCTAATTCTTTTCTTAAAATCATGATTTTCTATTTTGCTTCAAATCATAAATTTTTAAAACCTTTTTTTCTACACCAAATCATAGATCTCCAAATCCAAGATTTTCAAAACTCAACATTTCCATTAAATCAAATCTTCCAATTTAGGAAACCAAATCAAATCCTTTAATTTTGGAAATAAAATCAAATTATCTATTTTTAGAAATAAAATCCAATCTTCTATTTTACAAAATAAAGATCAAATCTTTCCTACTTTCAAACTTTCAAACTTCTCCTAATTTTAAGCTTTCAAATCTTTCTTAAATTCAAACTTTCAAATCTTTCCAAAGTTCAAATATTTCTAAATTTGAAAATTTTCAAATTCAAATTTTTTCAAAATCAACTATTTCCTAAAATGAAACTTCCCTAAAATGAAACTTTATTAATTTGAAACTTTCCTAAAATGGAACTTTCCTATTTTGAAACTTTCCTAATTCAAAGTTTTTCAAAATCCAATTTGTCCTAAATCCCAACTTTCTAAATTCTTTCAAATTAAATAATCAAGTCAAATCTTTACAAGTCTTTTCAAGTCAAGTATTTCTAAATCAAGTCAAATCAAATCCTTTTCAAGTCTTTTTCAATCTTTCCTAATTCAAAAATTTCCTAATTTCAATTTTTCCTAATTCAAAACTTTCCTAATTTGAAACTTTCCAAAATCAAACCTTTTCCTAATTTGAGACTTTCCAAAATCAAACATTTCCTAATTTGAGACTTTCCAAAATTGAAACTCTCCTAATTTGAACCTTTTCAAAATCAAACTTTCTATAATCAAACTTTTCAAATTCAAATCAAACCTTTCTAATTCAATTGAATGCTTCAACCCTAGGCTACCTAAACTCTAGGAGGCCAAGCGCTAGTTCAACCCTAACCCTAAAATTAAGAAGTTTTAACTCTTTTCTAAACCAAGATGATTTTCAAATTTCAATCTAAGTCAATATGTTTTTAAAGCTCAACTCAATCTTTCCCAAATCAAGTCTTAGTTCTACTCCTCAATTTCAATTTCAAATTAAAGCTCAACTTAAAATTCTCATGTTCAATTTTAAATCAAAAGTCAATTTCTAATCTTCCAATCAAAGTTTCAAATCAAACCGTTTTTAAGTCAAACTTTTCAAGTGTCTATTTTCAATCAGACCCCGAGTCCAAATTACGATTGACTTGATTTCCAACAAAGAGATATGTAAGCAACCCTCTTGGGTGTGGTCACCACCTTTTTTAAGTTTCTAATTTCACAATCTTTTTTCAAGTTTTCATTTCCACAATCTCTTTCAAATTTCAAATCCTCTTTTCAAATCTATTTTCAAAATCAAATCTTTTTCTTGCACTTGTATGCCATGCATCATATCAAACTTTTTTCCAAACTTTTTTCAAAAACCCTTATTCAAATCAATTTCTAATTCTAACCTAGTCGCACTCATCTTCCAGGAGGATGAGTTCTAACGAAAGAGTACTATGTTTTTCTTTCTTGTGTGTTTTTCTGAGTGCGAAAACTCGGGGCACGACAAGAGAGAGAGAGAGAGAGAGAGAGTAGCAGTAGCTTGTTATTCGTTACCAGCTAGGGTGGAGATCGAAGTTGCTGAAGTGATAAGAAAAGCAGAGTCAAGCAGTGAGATCGTGAGAGAGGGCTCTGGCCTTCTTGTAAGTGAGATCGTGAGAGAAGGCTTTGGCTTTCTTGTATCAAATTGAATAGGTCTATTTCTAATAAGAACCCAAAAAAAATGGGATGTTTTATAATGATACAAACCAGACCAGTTTCACTAACCTATGAACAGGTAAACCAGTTCATCGGTCATCGGGTTGATCAATATTTGCAAAACATGACCGTTTTTTTTACCTAGAATGGTTTAAGGGCGGATCATTGCTTAGACTGGTTCCTGGTTTGACTAGTTCAACTGCCAAATCCAGTTAGGGTTTTAAAATATTGCTAGTTATTTTCATTTCTTTGATCATAGCAGACATCACCCTAAAGTACTTAATCATAGGATGCTTTGGGTTCGTCACATACCTATTAAACCTCAAATAAAGGCATACAGCTGAATGGCACTGGTGCCACCATACTTTAAATGCAATTGTTCACACATCTCTTTGGCAATGCAGAATTTATCACATTCTCCCATGAGGTCATAATGCATGTAGCTAAGTATAGTAAAGTGCATAGTTCTGTCTCTCTTAAACCAATTGTCATCATTTTGTTGGTCACGTTGATGATGACCATGCTCTATGACTTATGCGGGGTCATGTTGTTAGTCATATGGTCAAGTAACCCTTATTTTTTTGAGAAGGTACTAAACTTTCATGTGCCAGATAAGATATATATTTCCATCAAGTTCTCCTCCCATACTAAGGTTAGGAAAAAAAATTACATTCTTTGAGGTCATTGCATTACATATATTGCGTAAGAAATTAATTAGGTACATATCTCCAACATTTTATCTCAAATTCAATTATACTACAATATTCTTTCCTACTCTAAGAGATTAAAAAAAACTTTACATTTTTAGATGTTAATAATCATCTCGCATAAGGTAAGTATGAATTAAGTGTCCAATTAATTCAAAATAAAATATGAAGAACTATTCACACATTTCACAATTTCCAATTACATGAATTCAGTAAAAATTGTGCTCAAGTTAAGACTCCATTGGCATTTTGGCGCATGATATCAAAATAATTCAATATTCACAAAAATTATGTGAAACCCATTCTTTTACAAGGCTTCTCATAAATTAATAATTATATTCTTTTTAATTTAAAACGAGAAAGGCCAACTACATCAAATATGATAAATAATAAATATATGAGGATGCTGCACCTCCTTTATATCTAAAAAATATTTTATAACACTAAAATAATAAATAATATGCATCATCACATGAGCACCTCAAAAGCATCAATGTCACCTCTATATATTTTTGCATATATAATATACATTAATCATTTGAATAGAAGGTAATCACAATATGCGAGTAGGTACATGGTCTAAATTAATCCTAAAGTTTTTAAACAGAGTGCCCATGTAGCAAATAAAAAATATTATGCAGCATACAGTTAAATAGATGTGATCATAAATAATTTAAATACTTCTACTATAGTGAACGTGATTTACAAACCCAATGAATAATTTAGAGCAACAAAATATTTTTAATTGGTTTTCAAATAATTTTTTAAATTTATCATTTATTTGTTAAGAAAAATAAGAAAATATATCCCAAGAGGTCTTTATGTCAAACAGAACACAGTCGCAATTTACGTGTCAAAACAAGTTTATAAAAAAAATGATGTCAAAAACGGAGATCCGTAACGCCACAAGCGCATAGAATAAAAAATTAAAACTTTTACCTGTGATGACAAGCAGCAGAATCTGGTTGGTTGGGCCAAATACACGTCGTACACATAGAGCCATTGGTCTGGTTTGCATGCACCTTCGTTGTGACACCATCGTATGGTGTACTCGAATCTAGTTTGAATACACCTTCGTTGTAACACCATTGTATGGTGTACTGGTTCTCTTAAAAAGCAAAAATCTAGTCTGGCTCGGCTGCTGTTTAGCACACACACGTAAGGTAGATATTTGATCTACACCCCACCTTCCTAGTGGTTTATGCTCACGTGATCAACGCCATTTAATTCATTTTAAAGAGCTCTTATTGATGGTACAACCAGTATTACAAGAGTATTGCCCCATAGTATGTTTGGTTCACACCTTCCCCTTTGGACATGTGGGGCACAAAGGTTGTCTTCAACCTCTATTTAACATCAAACCCGAAAATTCAGATTCGTTTATCGTGCTAACCTATCTTCGGCCCATTGTATCTCACTCATCTAAAATATAAAAAATGTATGGTTGAAAAGGTCTAGCAACATAGAACATATCTATTTAAATTTTAAAATTTGAAAAACTAAGTTTTTTTGTCCTAAATTTTGGATGTTTCAGGTTATAACACGATTTCAAAAAAATTGAATCGCAATTTCTCCCAAACCATGTAACTACATTTTACAAAATTTTAGGAGTAAGTTTGGAAACACTATTGGAACATTTTAAAAAATTTGGCTTTAACACTTTAATGTATGCATGCATTCATACAAAATATCGAAACTCATGATATGACATAAGTAAAAACAACCATGATAAAACTCTGATACCATTGCTAGACAATAAGAATAGATATACAGAATACTTGATGTGGATTATAACTCAATGTTGAGATCGTTGTTGCTTGCTTTGCAAGCATTGTGCACAACAATACACTACAAATAAATTTGAGATTCTATTAAACACCTAGTCTGTAGAGGGTTACAATAGTCCAAAACGAAGAATATGTGTTTCAAATTCTAAGGTTTTAAGATTGTAGTTCAAGAAAGAACTAAGAATTGCAACTCGATCAAGTACTCTCATTCTAAGATTTCTTTGTATACTTTAAATTTAATAAGGAAATAATTTGTTAGCTCAATTACATTGTGTATTAAATGTATTTCTTTCAAGCTACATTATTCTAGAAATTTTCATCAGTTATGGAAACATTCTGTAATTTGCTTTTTGCAGTAAAATGGAATTAGTAACTTCTAAAATCAAATATCTTTTCCCAAGAGTATATAAATAAAAGAATGAAGCTTGGGAATTTTCCATTGCCACAAAGATCCAAAATATCCAATATAAGTTTAGAAGCAATAGAAAAATTACTTGGTTTTATGAAAAGTTTCTCCTGAAATTATATTACTTTTTCTTTTCTTTTTGTTCCTCTTCATAAGTTTTTGACAACATTTAATATCCAAAGTAACCATTAGGTCTACCAATCGTATTATTTTATATCATATAAAAAGAGGAAAGACAGGATACCATTTTCTTTCCAAAGTATACTTGCATTATTTTGACTAATATAAGGGCATGCCAAGATTATGTAAAGTAATTGTATTACTTTACATTTTATCGTTGTTTACAATAATCCTTTATTAGTCCCAATTTTTGAAAGTGCTAGTTTGAGCAAATAAAAAGAAAGCATACTTTTGCTCATAAAATTTTACCTTGTTTTCAATGCATCAACCTTTGATTTTTTTTAAAAAAAATTTTGGTATTATTTTATTATTTGTACAAAAAACATAATCGGTCTATGATGGGTTCTTTTTGTTCATTCGAAAGGTAAATATGCAATAAAAAAGAAAAAAAAAGAAGCTACACCATCACAAAGAGGTTCCAATTATGTCTGTAACTAACAAAATTTTGGCATGGTCAAAGGGTCTTCCATTACAACCAACAATTGATTCTAGTGTACATTTAATTATACAATTTCCCAGGTTCATTCTAATGAGTATTTTTTTTTTAATTGTAGGATGTACGGATCTTGGACTAATTTCGTGTTGTGCAAAATTACCGTTTACAAAAATCATATAAATTTACACATTATAAAAATAATAATTAAATAAAAAAATTAAAAAATACATGATAAAAGATCAAACTTAAAACATTAATCAGTTAATCATTGGATCACCTCTTGTGATTTCTCCCAATGGGTATTCAAATTTATTTTTGGTATATTAATAACACAATACTATTATTACTATTAAATTAAATTTACTTATACATGTTTTATTAGTATCGGATTAAATTTATTTATATATGATTTATTAGTATCGTTTTCTCTGATTCCACAGAAGAGTTTTCCATTCCCTGTTGCCGAAACGCTACCGTCGAAGACGTCTCTCTCCGCCCCAGGCGCCAATTTGATCATTTATGCGCTCTCTCTCTCCTTCTCTGATCTACTAAGTAGAAAATTCCTGGAAGTTGGGTACAATGGCGATTGGACATTTGAAAGCGGTTACAGGTAGGGATTTGGTCTCTCCCAAAGGCACACACCCGCGCACTGAAGTTCGGATACTTGTTCCGTCAATTGCGATGATTATGCATGTCTCTCTCTGGCCTCTACTGAGGCCCAGCATCTTTTTGGATCAATGAAAATTGGGGTTTTATGTGGATTAAACCCTCGATTATTTCTCTGTTGGCTTCTCGATTAGTTTGGTGCTGAACCCCAAAATGGCATCTTTTTGTATGCTTTCCCTTCTGTACTTGTGCTTAAAATTGATTAGTGAATCCTAAATGGTCCTTCTTTCTTTGTTGTTCTGAAGTAATTGCTGATGATTTGTTATTTGTGAAACTTGCATGTCTTAGTGGCGCGCAATGTCATTAATTTACGGGTTAGTGGCAGTCAAATTTAAATTATGGATCGATTTCTTAGTAGTGCCCTTTGTCTCCATAGACAGAAGATATAGATTAAGATGTTTGATTTTGGAAAACAAACGTTGTTGGATGAGCTTGACATGAATTTGGGTTTCCTGCAGCTTGTGTGAATTTTGGAAACACATATTGTTCGATGAGGATGACAAGAAGTCATATTATGTGAACTACCGCGTGTAAATGTGTTTCGCGGTCTAATTTTAGCAATTTGTAGGGTTTTTTCCTTTATTTTTTGGGTTTTTTGAAAGAAGACATGGTGGACAAGAGGCATGAAAAATGACAGAGGCAGAGGACAGAGTGTCATGAATTTGACCAATATGCCAAAGGCCTTAGAATCAGTGGGTCCCTTGCTCTTTATGATCTGAAGAAATTATCGGGTTTTCATAGACGTCCCATTTTGCAGTTCTTGTTCTTGATAGCCTTCACTTTGGCAGCAAGTAGCCTTAGGTAGCCCTCTGTGCTAACTCTCACTCAAAGTAGCTTAAACTTGGCGGTAAGTAATTGTTTTTGCCTATAACTGTCGCTCTACTGCATATAGCCCTCTTTGAGGTAGTCCTTTGCTTATGTTGAATTTATAACCAAATGTTAAGAACTTGACGAACTCCCGAAAACACCTAAGATTGGTGGGATGTGTGAAGTCAAGCCAATAACCCCTTGGGACCGTAACACAAGCATAAGTGCCGGGAGGGTTTCTGCATTATATTGTGGGCATAAATAATGGAGTTTGATTTTGTGTTAAATTGAATTTATAGTTGCGGATGAGATAGGGAGGTTCAATGGTGAGGTGGCAATACACATTAGAAGCACCAGAGGTTATGGAGGTGTCTAGGTGAGAGATGAAGCAATCTAGGTGTGCAAAGTCTAGGCATCCAACAAATGCACCCCGCCTCCTCTTTGTAGGAAATAGAGAGTCTGGAGTCTTTGGGAAGTACAGAGCTTGTAGTGTTATCAGAGAGAATAAACAGCTGCCGTAAAGGCCTGGTTATGACCGGGGCAAATTCCAGGTGTGCAACAAATGCACCAATCTTAGGTGGATTGGTAACTGTGTTTTCATGTCTAATTTTTTCAGATATTGCATTATTTGTGTCAATACAGTATGCATTACAGAGCAGAATGCCTCCATATTTTAGGATGATTTGGGGCACATGAGGTTGGAAGTACACTTTCTTGGATACCAGTCTTCGAAATATGTGTAAACTTATTATTGGAAGTCATTATATTAACCTCGTGATGCAACTTGCCAAGCAAAGCATGCTTTAAGTTGCACTTTGAATGATCTGCTTAATCTTATGCATGTGCTGTGTTTCACATTGAAGATGGTTCCATAAAATTAAGATACTTCCTTGCATTCCAATACCTTTGCATGTTGAAATGTTTCACTTTCCTTTCTAGGAAGGATTAGAATTGATCTCCGGAACAAACTTCTATACCATGTGTATTTGGTTTCTTCTCCTCTTCATTCTTTGTTTTTTGCTTATTTTGTTTTATTTGGTTTTTTTTTTTGGGGGGGGGGGGGGGGGGTGTTTGAAATTGCATCTGTCTCCCCTTCTCATTTTTTTGGGTTTTCTGGATTTTGTTTTATTTTGTTTTTGTTTTTTCTCTTTTACTCAGGAAATAGTGGGTTGCTATTAATGTAGATGCCTGACCATGTGGATCCTCTTCATAATCTCATTGAGTCTACTAGGAGATGTTGCTCCTTTCTGAGTGGATTGCTTTGCAGCTTAGTTTCTCAACATTGCAGAGATCTGGTGAGTGAAGATTTTTTCTGTCAGATGGTTAGATGAAACCTTTTTATCCTCTGGTTCTTCTGCGCTATTATCTGATACTGATCATGGTATTTAATGGCAGGTGAGCTTACCGTTTGGTGGTTCTTATTATTTGTTTCCACAAAGGGATCATCATTCGACTGTCATGGCTGCAAGGGACCCAATAGAGATTACTTCGTCTGATAGTGATTTAACTTGGGATCTAGATGATTATAGAGAACCCGATGCATCACCTCTGAGGGAATCTGCTGATTCTGCCAATCGCAGGATCCTTCCATTGTGGGATTCTGCAGTTGGTACAAGTTCAAGGGGTAAAGATTAGCATTCTTCTGAAGTAAAACTCTCACATTCCAATAGTCTTTTGCCATCAATCATACAGCTCTTGATTTTTTTCAGGTCATGTTGGATCATCTCATGAGGTTCTCTCTCCTAAAAGAACTTTTACTTCTAATGGAAGTTCTTCAAATGTTGACCATCATACAGAGGCTAGGCTCCAGACGCGTCCGACTTCTAGTGAATATGTTAGAGCCTCGAATTGGCATACAACCGGGGCTGCCAATTCTAAGTATTCTAAAGAGAATGGTAATATGGCTCAGCCAGCAAACATTTCGGACAGTTCAAAGTTTAACTGGTTTATTTATTCTGAACTGTTGGTATGCTTGGTACAGATTGCGAAAAACTTTCATCTCAACAAGCTCTGAAGAGGACCCTTCCAACATCCCTCCAGCCATTTGCACCTGGTTCCAGATCAAGCAATTTGGTAGAGAACTTTAATAGTAGTCAGATTCGTGATAGTCATGGTAAATCTCATTATTTTGCACGGCCAAATCCAACCAGCAGCAGGAACTATACAAATGACCATTTTGGCAAGAGCAGTGATAATGAAGTTATTATGTACGAGAACAGCGGAAACAGGATACTACCTCCATCCTTGATCCATGGAAAGTCTGTTTCAACTACACAGTATATCAGCTCAAGCGATCCTATATCTCGTCCTGGTTTGGGTGAAGAAAGGGCTGTTGGAAGTGATGAGAGACTAATTTATCAAGCAGCACTACAGGTATTTGTCATTGGTCAGTTTTACAATCCTTTCAATTTCTATTATTTAGTTTGTGAAGGGATGAGATCTGGGACTTTTTTTCGGTTCAAATATTAACCTAAAACGAATTTGTTGCCATTTGATATAGGAGAAAGTGCTGCATGTTTGATGTTCGTAATTGCCATGTAGGGATGTGGAGTGAAAAGGGAAAGTAGGAGGCAGGGACATGGTTAATGAAGTGGTAGAATTTATATTATTTGAAATTGCCACCTTTCTTCTTTTCTTTTTTCTTTTTTTTTCGGAAATGATTGACATGGTTATCATGATTCAGGGTATGACAATGATCCCAAAAAGTGTGGGAGGACTTTTTCAATAGAACTTGTGTGTATAGATGGCTTTTTACTCCACCTTTGGTGTCGGACAACTCTTCATGTGATTGGCCATAATTTGGTGGTTTACTTGATCCAATAACAATAACATTTATTTAGTTATTTATGCTTTTTGATAGGTAAAAGATGTGTTATCAAGAAGCATCTAAGGTATGCAGCTCATATACACCCAATTCAATAAAGATATGGTTTTGATCACATTTAATGAATAGGCATGTGTTTGGTGAGAGGAATAGCAAATTCCTTGTGGTATAAATTTTTTGTTTTTGTTTTTGTTTTTTGTTTTTTGTTTTTTTTTTTTTCCCAATTAGATGGTGAAACATCTCCCTAGGGATTGAGTATAAGTGGCATCCTTTTAGGGGGTTTAGAAGTCGTTAACTTGGATATATATAGATTCGGGTTAGTTGGTTTTGATGTTTTTGTTCTTGGACATCTATTTTGTGGGATTGGTGACATGGGTTTTTAGCTGTCTAACAGGGACCTTGATTTGTCTTCTTGTTGTCCATTTGGCATTTGATATGAAGTATGAAGAACCTGAACTGCTATGTAATCATGGGCTGTGTTCATGTGCAGAGACTTTGACATGTAGACACATGTCAATGGTATACTGCCGTTGCTATCACCATCATCACCACCATTGATAATTCCACTAACCATATCTGCCACCACTCTAAATTTTGCAACTGAGGGTGTTGTTATAGTTGCTATCATCAATAGCAATGGTGGCAGTGGCTGAAAAGGTTAGGGTGTAATGCCACAATGGTGATAGTTCTGGTTGTGATGATTACATGGTGTTCGTAGCAGTGGCAAGGACGATGAACGTTTGGTTAGTGAATTTATTACAAATGGGAATTCACAAAATTAAATCTTGTTACATGGGATTGAACTACAAATGTGTGCCCTTTAGTTCATCTTGATGAATTTAAGTTTCCTTCTTGTTATGTAGACAAAGGTACTCGGATTTTAAATCAGCAATTCCCTTCTTTCCTGGAATCCTAGGCCCAAATCCCTCAACAAATGTGTCTGAAAGGAAAGGTTGTATTTTGCATTAAAGGTTGATAAATGTTTAGGTGGGGCTTACTTAGAGGCGACGTCTGTTTGTCCTACTAACGTGTCTTCTTCTAGGAGCCTAGGATTGGGTGTTTGCTTGTACTTTTCGTACAGTTTGCCTTAGATTAAACAGTGGAATACTGTTGTCTGAGTGTGCTAGTAGAACATAAAGTTGTACGATGCCAGATGAAGCTAGAATTTTTATCTCATGGAGTAATTATTGCCATTGGTGCTAGCTGCTTTGCTTGAAACTTGCTCAATGCTTTCTTTGGATTTTGGTTGATGGAGATTGGAGAATGTCTTTAATTGTGAATAATGATCTCAACTTAAGTAAACAATAGCATTGAACCTAAGAACTTGGGGCTAGTTACACATTCTATTTTGCCCTTTTACTCTTTTTATAGAGTCATATGGCCTTTGTTCTGTCCTCATAATCCATTCTTACTGAACCAAATCCCTTCAACATAGTATTGCTGTTATTGTTTACATGACTCTACTATCTTAGCTGACTGTAATTTTCTTGTTTACTATTGTAACTTTTGTAGCTTGACAGTGCATATGTATGCTACTACTTTCTTACACATCCCGCCATTTCTGTATCTCAAAATCCTTATTTTTGGAAAGATGAAATACTGTCAGAGCGTCAAAAATGGGAACACCAAATTGTTGTTCTCCCTTTTAAAATAGTATAATATCTATGTACATATGAAAAAAATTTACATGCGTATATATTATGATATCAAGGGAGAACACCATTGTGGGTTTCCCTTTCTCAAGGCCCTATCAAATATTCATGTTTCCCCCTATTCCATGTACTGCTCAAAATGTGACTAGAGTGGATTGAGATTGAATTTGGGGAGGCCTTTGTTTTGGTTGAAGAAGTGAGTATGGGAAGGATAATCAATGAGAACTGGTTATTGTTATCTTTTACTTATGTTTTTTGCTTAATTAGTATTTGTTCAGTTATTGAATTTTTAGTTTATGAAATTTCTACATTATTGTTGAAAGTATGATAATTTTAATTGTGTACCATATGATACTATGTATATGTATGCATTCAAAATTTCCACCTTGTAATTTTATGCTGCATGTACTGTCCTTGATGGTTGATGGTTATTTAATGGTGTTTATAGTATTGATGGCTCTGGTTTCTCTTCCTGTTACTTGTATTTCTCCCTTTTGGTGCTTCTGTGAGAAGGATTGTTCATCCTTCTCCCCGTACTTTCTGATATTTTCTATGAAGCCTTTCCTCTTCCCCCGAAACGAGGCAATATATTTTTGCTTTATTCCTTGGACCTGTTACTGCTCTTTAACTTGTCAAAATAGTTTTACTGGAATACACCCTTCTGTGCCAGTCAATTTGGAAGACGAGCATGTTGCCCACCACTAGCCCATCACTAGGAGGGCCAATTGCATCAGTAGTGGCTCAGTTTTGTGTTGTGAATTACATCTAGGGGCAGTGGTGGTTTCTCAGTGCAGTAGATGTTTCCCCTAGATGGATTGCTAGGGGAACCAATCCAATTTTAGCATCCTTAATCAGGTCTTATCAGATATTTTCTTGCTTAATTGTTTATACATTTACCATGTGATGTATATCTCTTCTATGTGGCCTTTCATATACATTTTTTTCAATTTTAGAAGTTATTCAAAATATCCAATCAATCTTGATAGATATGAAAAATTAAACTCACTTGCGAATTTATACTGTATCAACATTGTAGATTTACCATTCACATAGATGTTGACTTAAATAAGCTGGGCCCTTAATGCATACTTGTTGAAGCATTCTAGATGAGTCTTTAAAGCATTAAACTCTATTTAGAACCATATCCTTTACCAGGCCATGAACTTTCATTTTTATTCTTTTTCCTTGTGGTTTCTGATGCATTATAAGCTATGCCCAGGTCTGTCCCTCCCCTGAAATTCCTGCAAAACTGAGATGACGAAGTACCTCAGTGATGGAATTGTTTCGCACTTTTATATATGATTGAATTACTTGCGTGGCTCACAGCTGGCGTGGTGGTGCATCTAAATCCAGATTCAACCTGCTGTTACTTTGAACTCTAATCAAATTAGCAACTCCACCATCTATTGGAAGTCTGTGACCAGCTAACCTTGTATTATTCTACAATAGGAAAGTTGAAATACATACTTGAGAGGAGGGGAGGGGTGACAGTTTGATGGCATCTATTTCCAATGGATGTATTTTGCACCAGTACAGTTCAACTCTAGGGAGCCAGTTAACTTTGATGTTATAATAAACCTAGAATAAAATTGGTCTGTAAGTTGATAACTATTAAGTAATAGTATATAACTTATTGGAAAGTTAAAGAGTTTGTGGATTTTGTGCATGATCTTTTGCAGGATCTTAACCAACCTAAAGTTGAAGCGACTTTACCTGATGGTCTTTTGTCCGTCCCTCTTCTAAGACATCAGGTTCTCTCTCTCTCTTTCTCCCTCTCTCTTAAAGTTTTTATTGTTGATCAATCTACCTTAATTTGTTCTTCCATTTGCATGTGAACTGCATGGTCTAAGCTTAAATTATTTTATTTTTCAGAAAATTGCTTTGGCTTGGATGCTTCAGAAGGAAACAAGAAGCTTGCATTGTTTGGGTGGAATTCTGGCTGATGATCAGGTTAATAATTAGTAATTAGGTTGACCTTATATTTGGCTGCATGCTCGATCCATTGCTTGTGATTTTTATGAATCCTCTACTCATATTTATTATGCTGTTATCTCACAGGGCCTTGGTAAGACTGTCTCAATGATTGCCCTCATACAGATGCAGAGATCTTTACAATCGAAATCTAACTCAGAAGGTCAATGCAATCATAAAACTGAAGCCTTGAATTTGGATGACGACGATGACAATGGCATTTCTGCTCTGGGCAAAGGCAAGCAGACTGGTGATTCTGATGATCTTAAGTTACTTCCAGAAGTGACTACTTCTATTCCGGAGTTCCGTAGGCAGAGGCCGGCAGCTGGGACATTGGTTGTGTGTCCGGCAAGTGTTCTTCGACAGTGGGCCAGGGAACTGGATGACAAAGCTGCAGATGAAGCTAAACTTTCTGTTTTAGTGTATCATGGAGGCAATAGGACAAAGGATCCTGTTGAATTAGCGAAGTATGATGTGGTTCTCACAACGTATGCTATTGTGACTAATGAAGTTCCAAAACAACCGTTGGTTGATGAAGATGATGATGAGCAAAAAAATGGGGAGCAATTTGGATTATCTTCGGAATTCTCTGCTAATAAAAAACGGAAAAAGGCATCTAATGTTAGTAAGAGAGGAAAGAAGGGGAGAAAAGGAATTGATAGTTCTGCTATTGGTAATGATTGTGGCGCACTTGCAAGAGTTGGTTGGTTTAGGGTGGTACTAGATGAAGCTCAAACAATAAAGAATCACAGAACACAAGTGGCTAGAGCCTGCTGTGGCCTTAGAGCAAAAAGAAGGTGGTGCTTATCTGGAACACCTATACAAAATGCAATTGATGAATTGTATAGCTACTTTAGATTCCTGAAATATGATCCCTATGCTGTCTATAAATCATTTTGCTATACAATAAAGTTTCCCATATCTAGAAACTCAATTCATGGTTACAAGAAGCTTCAAGCTGTTCTAAGGGCCATAATGTTACGCCGAACAAAAGGTGACTTCCTCCTATTCCTTATTCTTTTGCATGTTGTACATTTGTGTGTGCGTGGTGTGTGGTGTGTAGAGCATTTAATTTTTGGACCACAAGATTGGATATTTTGCAATGTAGTTTCATCCTGTTGCTCAGGTACTAATCCACAGCCTGTTTGAAACTTGAGGAAAGGAAGAGAAAACAATAATTTTCCTTGCTGTGTTTGGTTTTAGTTTGGATGGAAGAGAAAAAAAATCCAAAGAAAAATAAGGGAAAGTTATTTTTCTTCTCACTTTCCATCATTTTCTTCCCTATTACCTTTTCAATAGTTACTCTATCCTTTTCTCTCTTTTCCTTGAATTTCAAATATGTTGTTTTCCTTCCACTTTCCTTTCATTTTCTGTGCAAAATGAGAGGAAAATGATCACTTTTCCTACAACTTTTTCTCCTCTTTTCTTTCCCTTCCTTTCTCTTTCCCTTCCACAAGTTCAAAATGGGCCCTAGATCTATGTGCTTTCAAATGAACTTTTCTGTATTATGAATTCTTACTAGACTGGTTTGGAAATGTTTTTGTCACAATGTGCTTTTTCTCTTAGGCAGTAGGGCAGTGGATTATTTTGTGTTTTGGAATATGCAACATGAGATCCTGAATTATGGAGCCACCATTCTATTGGCTTATCTGTGAACAATTGGAACCTAAGATCGTGTGCTTCTAATAACTTGATGCGCACGTGTTATTTGAACACCCCCACAACCTGGCAAGGCCATTTCATTTCGTTCGTCGTTTTTGGTTTTGTTTTGTTTTGTTTTGTTTTGCTGTGTATCTTCTTCTTCTTCTCCTTCTTCTTCAAAGGCAATTGAAAGCAAAATTGACTTAGATACAAGGTTTTTGCTACAGCACTATGAACTAGAGAAAGTAAGTAATAAACATTTCAATATTTGGATTCTTTGGTACCTTGATGGGACACTAAACCAAGATGGTAGTAACTCCAAATGAAGCATCACTAACCAAAACAGAGGATTTTGGAACTCAGTCATGAAATGAGAAGGTATTTTACAACTCCTAACTCAACGAACCATTCACTAGACACGCCAGGCCCCTGAAAAGTTCCAGGTTCAAAGAAAGTGCCATATTCTATGCCAGGCTAGGCAAGCTCAAATAAAGCCCTCAAGCCTATGCCTTTTAGTAGGCTCTAGACTCAAGCAGGGTGGTTTTTTTTATTTTATAATAATGTAATTGTATCTTTACTCTCTCTTTCATTTTTCAATGGTCACTAATATTTATATTATAGGTCCATGAACTATACTTGCCTACTTGTAGTAGATATTTCTTAGTGCTTAATTCAAAGTCTTTACGATTCTTGAGTAAATATTTAAAAAAATTACAACTTGGAGAACTTGGCGCCTTGGTGCACCTTGAGCCTTTAGCAACTATGGGTTGATGCAAATAAGGTGTTTGACAACTCCTAAGTTAACAAACTGTTAATTTGTTGGGACTAGCACTTACAAAAGCTCCATTTAAGTTAGATGTGAGGCGAGTAGGCATGATACTTATCCAAACAAAAAAGGAAGTAGGCATGATGCCAATAATATGCCAGGAAGGTCTGGCAAGTATGACAAGATAATGGAAAAATGGAGTCTAGGTTGAATATATATATATAAAGGAGGTAGGCATGATGCCAATAAAATGCCTGGAAGGTCCGGCAAGTATTACAAGAGAAGGGAAAGATGGAGTCTAGGTTGAATATTGTTTAGAACTTGCTGAAGAGACTTAATTTCTGTTTTTAAATTAAATGTTTTTATCCTTCATGTCTTTAGAATGTTGTGATTTGCGCTGTGCAATGGGCTGCCTTGTGTAAGCTTTTGTTTGTGGGCTCATTTATTTATAATGGTTCAGATATGTTTGTCTATTGGGTTTAAATAATACTCTTTAGTATCAGCATCCAAGGTTACTTGCCATCTCAAATTCCCTTGGCCTCCAAGCAAAAATCTGTCTCCATGTTTATGTATACATACGAGTTTGTATAAGTGCACATGTGATTTAAATTTGCTTTGTTCTGAAGCACGGAATAAGGACATTTTTGAAGTCTTTGTGACTTGATGCATCTTTGTAGTGTGCGTGCCTGAGAACCTTGGTGTGTTTTTCTAGGCTTTCCTCTCCTATTCTTTTCATCTACCTTTTTCCTTCTCCAACCTTGTTGCTTTGGTGCTGAAAGTAAAGATCCTAATTTAGGGGCTGGGGAATAAATTGGATGTTAAAAGTGGGGTTTGTGTTATGTTCATGGGATTTTGTGCTTGGAGAGTATTATGGGGAGTTTATGGACCCATAGAAGACTAGTTTCAAAAATCAAGGTCCATTGAGAGCGAGTGCGAAACAAAACCAAAGGTTCTATATCCTCTTTGGGGGCACTTTGCTTTTCTTATTGTGAACGACTGTGCTGGTATTTGATTTATTCAGTACTTCTTTGTAGATTAACCAAAATGATAGTATGTGATGAAAGCTATATGTATATGCACATTAGTAATCATGTATCTTTCCTTTCATTTAAACTAAAGTGTGGCACTGAGAATGTGAATGCATGAGGGGACAATTTGTTGAGTACGCAGCAGATGCTAAAATAACATCTTTAATTTATACAACAATATTCCAACTATACGATGCACTACACGAGTGCTCACAATAATGTAGTGCTCACAATAATACAACAATCTACCAACAATACAATGCACTATACGAGTTCTCACAACACATCTCACATGTATATTAACTATACCATTGGTGCTATATCAGTAGTGCCTAGCGTCAAGTCCCCAGTGTGGCTAGCACATGTTAGAGACACCCTGCAGCTCACTTAAATCATTTGTGTATCTCCCCCACACAATCACACGGTATGTTGTCATTACACATAACACATGCCCCTGCTTGATGTCCAACATCAAGTCTCTACTCATAAGTGTGGTCTATCCTCACACCCCTTAGTGTGGTGGCTACTCTTACGCTTGCCACCCAGTCACATGGTTGTTGCCTCACACACTTGATCACTTGTGCTTGCACACTCTTAGGAGAACCAAAGTTTTCCTTTTATAGGCCTCCAAAGTCAGTGCTCAATGGGCTCTCTCAAACTTCCGACTATACTTGTATATAGAAAGTTGTGGACCATTTGGTGGATGGGTGTATTTCCAGCCCTCCGTCTCATGAGGGACCACGCATAGAGCGCATGCACAGGCGACACACATGGTACATGTGCATGCAGTTGATCAAATCTGGAAGGTTACAAGATTTGTCTCCAAGCCGTTCCTCAAAAATAGGAAGGGTGCTTCGACGTTCTAATAGTATTATGATCATCAATTAGTTTCTTGTTTGTGGAAATAAACAAGATTGTTAATTCAATTATTCAAGTGTCAAAATCCTTGGAAAAGTAGTAAACCAAATGAACCTAAAATTCTCAAATAATCCCGTTTGACCAAAACTGGCTAGCTTCATGGTCATCATGACATAGTAGATTTTTTATTCTGTTTTTCATTGAGATGGAATAGTTTGGTTGGGTTACCTGGTATATAGGCTAGAAAATGTGCACAAAAAGGTTCATGACATAAAAAGAGTATGTTGTTGCATTGATATCGAAAATTTGAAGAGAGGGACACTAAGGAACCACTGTTGCCCTATGTCAATGGTTATAAATGCGCACAAAAAGGTTCATGACATAAAAGAGTATGTTGTTGCATTGATATTGAAAATTTGAAGAGAGGGACACTAAGGAACCATTGTTGCTTTATGTCAATGGTTATAAATGCAGTCATTCAGGGTCTCCCCTTGTTTCTCACTTAGACAACAGAATGCAAGGCCTAAGTTGATGTAAATGCAGTGGCAGTATGTTAGTGTGCCATTTGGGCCTAGTGAGATGATATTAGCTTTTCACACAAATCTTAGGAAATGATCAAATGGGGACAAACAATGATGGAGATTCATGAAAGTTGTGATTAATGTGTAAATGGCTAAGGAGTGCTTGTGGATATTGTGAATTTTTAACCCATTAAATTGAAGAGGAAGAGAAAGTTGATAACTTTAAATCTGTGCCTCTATCATATAAAGGTTGGTGAATAGGAGTATTCACAATAAGAGTACACACAAGAAGTGTTCTCACAATAAAAGTATGCAACCATCTGACAAGCAATCTTATAATGGAGCTCATTGCAAAAATCTGAGAAAATGTTTCCATGATCTTGCCCTAGATGTGATTATTTGTTGGTCCACCACTAGTTTGTAGTTGTTGGCTCCACGTATAATACCTTAGTGGTGCTGATAGATTTTTATGTGCTTCTCTTAGCAAATGACTAGGATCCATTGCTCTCTGCAATTGCTTAGGCTGGGAAGTGTGAGGATGTGGGCTGACTCGAGCTAGCCACTTTCTACAAAGAAGGGCAGAGGTTAGATTTGTACCCAGTCCATTCCTTTCAGCGACCTGAATTGATGGGATGGACACTAGTTAAAGGTGGTGGCATGGAGTACTTGTTACATTCAATTTTGCATATCAACCAGCAAATCATGATGTAGGTGATATAAGTTAGTCTGCTTTAGTGTTATGTTGATCTAAACGAATTGGTACATCATGTTCTCCCTGTTACATGTGCAGTAGGCCCAGTACCCTTCTACCTAGGCCACTACCTCGACTTCTTTGATTCAGCAATCCTTATGTATTTGATGCGCTCAGTATAGAAAGGGTATATATTGCTACCTACGTAATTCGCGCAAAATTTGAGGCTTCACAAACTTTTCGGAAAGATCATAGTAATGCCTTTGGGTTTGGGGGAACTCTTTTTGTTGTGATATCAGTCCTCCCATAATCGTACCTCTGGTTGTACTTGTTTAACTGGTGACTGGTTATCCTCTTGTCCTGTTTAATGTAGGATTTTTGTTATATGTTGTTTGTGAAGCTATGGGATCCTCGTACCCTTAAGAGGGGAGGTCTTCGGTTAAAGCCTTAAATCATAAACAACAAAATGAGGACTAAAAATAAGCTAAGAGCATGAGTAACAATTTTGTGTTATAGGTGCATTGTTTATGAAGCCTGACGGGGAGGAGATACATTTTCTCTCTGAGATGCCTTGGATAGGTCGCAATGAAAGAATACCGTGGCTTGCAGAAGCTTAAAAATTTTGTTTGGTGGTATGATCCCATTCCTTTCAGGCCTCTACGGTGAGGATCAAATTTCATATTGGCATGTTATTTTGGTTACTTTAGAAACAAATATACCTTTACTAAACATAAGGGAAACGGTAAAAAATTTTGAAAACACAAATATTTGAAAGCAAAACTAGAACTTTTCTACATGTATATATAAGTTAATAATTAAATAATTGAACATGTTTGAGGTCTACTCACCCATTCACATAAAGGACATCAATTTACAATTTTAGGGGGTAGATGACAATATGCAACTATAATCATTAAATTGAAGTCAAGCAAATTGATGTTATCAAGAACATGTGTTTGTGATTCTGAATCTGCATAAGGTTTTTGTTAAACAACTAATAACCAAATTGTTTAAGGTGTTAGGTTGGAAGTGGTGATACGAATCCCGACAACAATGTGACGAAACCCGACACCAAATCTGGAAAACAAGACCAAAGAACCTTCAAGCTTGAAGGAAACCGCGACCCGTTGCTTAGCAAAGCAAGAACCTTGGTATGGTGAAGACGCCACGAACAGGAATGGATGATCCATTTGATAAGTCTGGTTTGAACGCCACAAGGAATTCCTTAATAAGTTCGGATTAGTTCTTCAAGAAACTCAAAAAGAATATAGAAAACTCACCAAAAAAAATATTCATTAATTCCGAATTTGACAACCAAGAGCCTTTTTATAGGCTTACATGATAAGATCTATAGAATATTCTAATCTTTGGAGATTTCCCTATTTACTTCCTAACCAATACAATCTTCCAAATCTGGTCTAAATCAATATAACTCTAATCCTTTCCAAATCTAATCCTTTCCAAAACCAAACCAAATCAAGGAAATTCAAAAAAATTCAAATTCAAATTTCAAATTCGAATCTCCATCTGATTTATTGCTAGTCAATTAAGCCACATCAGATTATGAGCCCACTTGGACGTATATGACTTAGTGAAATACGACCACATCTGATTGGGACTTCCCTTGCACGTGTATGGTGGATTGGTTCTCTCCAAGATCAAATTTGAGTAGTAAAACCAAGCTTTGTTCACTCTTGGTGGTGAGCATACTTTCTCCTTGTTGTAAAATTCTGCGGACTAGGTTATTCATCTCTTCTTTGAATCTCTTACCTTGTGCCCTCGTCACCGGACCAATTAGAACTTGAACCGGACCATGAGTCTTGATAGCCTTGATGTCCTCATCAAGTGGGGTTTGCCAATGTAAGAGGAAATTAAGAATGGCTAGATTATAGAAGCAATAGGGGGAAAAATGGAAAGAAAGAAGAAGAAAAAAGTACTTTAAAGAATATGGAATGAATAAATGGTTTAACCATGTTCTAGTTCTGTTCTCTTTATCTGTCCTCTTCTCTGTTCTGCTTTCTCATATTTTTAGTCAATTTTGAGATGTTTTAAAGCTTTTATAATTCTAGTGGTGCAAGACAGAATTGCCTCGTATTCTTTATTTATTTAAGATATTTGGCATTCAACAAATACCATTAATTGTACGTAAGGAAGAGTAACATTGTCCACATTGAGGGTAATGCGACTGGACAATTGAGATCTACTTGTGTGGGTTGGGATATTGAGGAAGTGTCAAAAAATGGCACTTGAGTTATAAGCACGAAGTTTGGATATTTGCATGTTGTGAAATTATAAATGGTTCAAACTTCTTCAAGAGTCATCTTCAAAAGTAACCAGATATGTTTTTAACCCTCATGAATTTTAGAAACTAGAGATATACTCGCTGCTTTAATGCTCTTTTTGATCAATAATTTAAATCTGAAAGTCACAGATAAGTTGATTTTTCTCCATTTTTTGTTTGCAATTTATGGATGCTGACATTTCTGGTCTTCTTTATTCTGAAAAGTCTTCCAATGTCTAAGAATCTCACGTTCAACTTAAAATCTTCTTCCCGGAATGATGGCAAAAATATTTTCTGTTATATAACATCACAAAGAATTCTGTAATTTTTGCCAAACATGATACTAGTGTAGTCCTGATAACTTTCCCCCATTAAGTTGTGACCCTGATGCCTATTGGATTATTTTGTCAGTTGTCCTATATTTATCTATTTGTCTGCACTTGTGAATGTCATTTAACACTCCTGAAGTTTTTCTATATAACTATGGGTTGGTGATACTTTGCTCAACGTCTCTTGTTGCTCAAATGTTTAGATCTGATGTGCATGTTCCCTATATAATATGTACTTCAAATCAGTTTTTCTTCAGTGCTGATCATCGTCAAGCTTGTATGTTCCAGGCACGTTGATTGATGGGGAGCCTATAATTAGCTTGCCACCAAAAACAATACATTTGACTAAGGTGGATTTCTCAGCAGAAGAGCGGGCTTTCTATGCAAAACTGGAAGCTGATTCACGCTCACAATTCAAGGTGTTTTTTTCTCTTTTTCCCCCACTCTTTTTGTTCTTTATTTTCTGTTTCATTGTTTTTCTTTATTTTTATTTTTACTCTTATTTTTATCTTTTTACTTTTTGTCTTTTGTTTTTGAGGGAGCTTTGGAATGCTTGTGCTGGACAATGAGTCAAAGATCAAGTTATAATTGGTGTAGGGCATTGCTATATGTCAGAGATGAAGAGCAATCCCAGCCTTTTAAACTAGGAGTTTCATCTCACTTTTATTTTTTTGATCATTTGTTGATCGAATAGCTACTTATAGCTGAAATGCACGAAGCTTAGTGGTGAAAAATGGCAATTTCTTACTCAAGGAATTATTTTATCCTCACTTTGAAATCTCTATGTTCTTTCAAAATTCTTGATTAGCTATGTGGATTTTGACTTGCACTTAGCTGTTGCTAATTGCCTACCATATAGCACTTTCTGGGCATTTGGAGGCATGACAAGATGAAGATGTAATTTCCATAATTGCTTGTTTTTCATAGAGCTACACTTAGGGTACTTAACTAGGATGTACTGGGATTTCCAAACCTTTTGGTAGATATACTACGGCCTGCAACCTTACCCCCTTGACCAGTTATCTCTTGAATCTGTTCTTAGGGCAATTTGATCCAATCTTCCAATGCTAGCTTTTTAGGAGCGAATATCTCCTTTACCTGATAAGAAACATGAATCAAACCTGCAAATCTGAATTTTCTGGTACTAACATATATCTGGGATCTTTTTCTAATCAGAAAACCTAATGCAAATGTATTATGACTTCCCATATATATAGGAATCTGTCTTGCAAAGTCAACAAAACCACTGTACGTTCCTATGCTCCATATTATGTAAGAATTGATAGAACTCTCAAGAGAAGGGTCCACCCTTCCCAAACCCGAGTGAATAAATTTTCAAGTTCACTCTTCGAAAGAATAGAAGATTTCTCAACTCTTTCAAAGATTGTAGGTTTCTCTCCCTTCAAATGCTTTGCCATTGATAAGCGCAAAGGAGTTGCTTTCCAAGTTTTCCTCCTACCCTTGCTCAAGTTGCATCTTCTCCAACTAAGAAGAACCTCAACCACTCACTTAACTAGTGTGCGGACATTGACAAAGCAGACATCATACGGCACAGATACATTGACACACCAATGTAAATATAATTCATATATATATATATGTCAATGAGATAACTTTAACTAATTCCCTAAATTTATACATAAGGATCTTCATTAGATGAAGCTCAATGAGTTAATTTTACTATTGCCCATGTTGGACTTAAACAACATTGTTTGTATCTTATACGGAAAATGCATATTGCTTGCTCGACTTGTGGCTGCCACATGCGTTATGTCAAATTTCTTTAAGTAGATAGCAATGTTGAACAATGGGCTGTTTTGGGAAATGTTTGAGATGTGTCAGAAAATGTGCTCAATGTGATGAAATTTGAAATATGGACGTCTATCAGACACATCTATGTGTACGACACAGGCACCACAATCCTTGCTTCTTAAGACTCTTGTCCTTAGGAACACTCAAGACACAACAAACACGACCAGGAGAGTGGACCCGAAACTTAATACCACTCTGGATTGTATAAGAAGATGATTATCTGATTTCACCCTTATTGCACATGCAATATCAAGTAGGAAGCACTATTCTTTTTTATCAAGTTATTGATCATAAGAATCTTCCCACGTGTTGCCTCAATCCAATGAAAACCACCTTAGAAGGAACTTAAGTTTATATTTGTCTAGGCTGGTTCCAATATCCGTCGACCTTCTATAAAAAGATTTAACCTCCAACCTGCCCCTTTGATGGTATCCATCGGATCTCCTTATATTCCCCTGTAAAAAGTCTCAACTATATCATTTCTAATAAAATCATTGTCCAGTCATAGTCCATGGACTTCTTAAGAAAGAATTAGATGTAGTTGGTGGTTAAGGTCTCTGGTGAAATAGCTAAGCCAATTGAAAGATGTTGTCACTTGAATAATCTTCTTATGATTGCGTTCTTCATTTTTAACCACTTTCGTTTTTTCCTCTTTTCACTGTATGGAACCAGTTTTTCCTGTCATGTTCTTGTTCTTGTATCAACATGAATCTTATTGAACGAAGATGAACACTGAATGAAATCTTGTCATGTCATCCAAGAAACACGCCTAAGGGATACGGATACGAATCCCAATGAGACACGACATGGACATGCCAACACAACAATTTTCAAAAAATTAAAACACAACAAGGCAGGGAGACAGTAATGAATAAATGTTTATATTTTTACATATAAATAAGATAAAAGTAATAATATATGTTTTCCTAAATATATAGTTTTATTATATGTGAACAAAATAGCCATTTTTTATCTTTTAAATTACAACTACATCGATATTTTATTATGTCAACATAGTAAGAAATCATTTATATTCTAATACCAATCAAGGATCAAAATTTTTTTGTCGTTGCATTGCTTCAGTTGACATGTTCATTTATAATTGATATGTTCAATAACAGATTAATTTATATCAACATTAAGTTAGTATCATACAAAAAGTCTAAAAAAGGAGGGATCAATATGAGTAAATCCACAATGTTTTTATTTTATCATGGGATCCCAAATTATTTTCTTCGAACTTGTAAGGTGTATTATGCATGTTTAAATGATGTCCACGTGTCCCCATGAACTGTGGCCTGGTATAGTAGATGCTATCACAGTCACACATACAATCATACTCAACTCGATGGAATTGTTTGAGCTTGGGGATGTCTCGATGCATGTTCAACACAAACATGGCACCTTCTTAGAAGTGTCCATATTTCATGTCATTAAGTGATGTCAAGCATGGAAAAAAAGAAGGGTAAATATAGAATTTCACATGGAGTGCGCTTTAGATGTATTATAATCTTGTTTAGAGTTATTTTTTGTTTTATTTTTGTGTATTTTATAGTAAAATGTTGCTTGCAAATTTGATGTTTTCTATTAGGTTTTACTAATTAGGGGTGTTTTGATAATTTTGAAACTTTATGGACTTGGGCTTTTGGAGTTGCTGATGAGTAATTTTATGAGTCAAATTTGGTCAAACATTCCTGATTTACTAAATTGTGAGTCATATTTTAACTGGAATGAGGGAGAGCCCAATAGCTTATATTTATTCAATCTTTCTATATGTACTTAATCCTTCTTTTTCTCCTTTTCCACACAAATTACCAATCTGTTCATTGAGTTACTATTCACAGCCATATAACAGTCCCAATTTCAATCCTTAAATCCTTCTAATCAAGCCCTAACCCTTCCTCTAGTTATTGGCCTTCAAATATCAACTAAACCCATAAAATAGCCACTGTCCAGGCCCTGTAACCATGCCATTGGGGAAAATCCTGCAACATATAACTTTTTGAAATCAAACAATATATGCTTTTTGCTAAAAACCCTATAGCTTCTCTTCTACCTTCTAGAGCCTTTACTAACCCTAAATCCTCCACAAATCCACTTGTGACAACACTAGGGCAAATTTTCTGAAGCTGGGCTATGTCATTAAGAAGTCATTGATGGTTACTTTGGTATAGTTCTAGGTAATTATTTGAGTGGGTGAAATAAACGCATCCATTAATATACTTTGTTTTTGGATCTTTTTAAATGTCTTTCAATTGTGTGCTTAATACAAGTAAGACTTGAAACTCAGAAAGAATTAAACCATAAACTAAAATTGTCTTAGGATGTTTTTTGCTCTTGAGCTTATATTTATGACATGATCCATGGAAAAGGTGTATAGATGACTTGGTTTGTCCTTACTAATAAAAAAGATATAATGCAAGTATCAAAAAAATAAATAAGATTTAATTTAACTTACAAATTGAAGTGTTTTATATTGGTAGCACTTAAAAAAAAAAAAAAGCTGTGAAATTTATCACATGTTTGAAGCATGTCTATTAGTGAAAATTACTCATTATAAATTATTACAAATCCA